>QEPC01003823.1:1991198-2034059 GCA_003113815.1 Sphenodon punctatus | reverse complement strand
CCACTTCTTCATAAAGTTAAGAAGTAAGTTTATTGATTACATAAACAAGATAGTTGATACAGAGTGGTAACTAGAAATAAAAGGTAAACATAACGCATTCCTAACTTATACTGGTTGAGTTCCTAAATTATGCATCTTACCCTAGCAAGGTCCAGAAGTTCTGGTTTCTCAGTCATAAAGGCGAATGACTGGGCACTGGCTTAGAGAGCAAAATCCTCCTCTCAGTTCTTGCTTTCCAGCCTAGCTGGTGGCTGGTCTTTCGTATGCAGATGTTCTCTCGAAGCAGCTTTGCAAGAATCTCTTTCTGTGCCTTACTGGCTCATTTAAATAGTCTTTAGCTTCCTTTGTCTCAGATTTCCCGCCTTTGGGGAATCCTGTATCAGGTCATGTAGTCAACCCAGGTAAACATGGAAGTCAATCTACATATCAACAGGCTGTCTGGCAAGTGTCCCCAAAACACATCTTGTTATCTCTTTGTATTTCCTGTAGTCTGGTGACGTGTCAAAGCCCTATTTCAAGTTGTGCAGTTCTCAATTTCAACGTTACAAACATGTGGAACCTTTGACATTACACATTCACCAGACTTGTAGTGTACATGTAGTCCCATGTAACACGTGTGTGACCCTATGTTCCTCCGTGACAGCCCCCCCAGTAAGATTGCATCGTGAAGTGGGCTCGACAGGGTCCCGGAACATGCTTAGACTGGTGTGTCCCTGCGTGATAGTGCATCTGCAAGCACATTCTCTTTACCCTTTACGTGTTCAATTCTCATGTCAAACTCTTGCAATAACAGGCTCCATCTCAGCAGTTTGGAGTTAGAGTCTTGCACACGATTGAGCCATTGTAGGGGTGAGTGGTCGGTGTGGACTGTGAATGTTCTACCAAATACATACGGTTTGAGTTTCTTCACAGCCCAGACTATGGCCAGACACTCTCTTTCAATCGTTGCCAGATTCTTTTCCCTTGGGAGCAGTTTTTTGCTAAAGTAAGCAATGGGACGGTGTATTCCATCGTCCCCTTCTTCTGTGAGGGTTGCTCCCAGGCCTGTGTCAGAGGCATCAGTCCAGATATGGAATTCTCTCTCATAATCTTGGCTGATTAACACTGGTGCCTCAGACAGAGCTCTCTTAAGTTTGTCAAATGCGCTGTTGCACTCATCTGACCATTGTAACATAGGGTCACACATGTGTTACGTGGGACTACATGTACACTACAAGTCTGGTGAATGTGTAATGTCAAAGGTTCCACATGTTTGTAACGTTGAAATTGAGAACTGCACAACTCGAAATAGGGCTTTGACACGTCACCAGACTACAGGAAATACAAAGAGATAACAAGATGTGTTTTGGGGACACTTGCCAGACAGCCTGTTGATATGTAGATTGACTTCCATGTTTACCTGGGTTGACTACATGACCTGATACAGGATTCCCCAAAGGCGGGAAATCTGAGACAAAGGAAGCTAAAGACTATTTAAATGAGCCAGTAAGGCACAGAAAGAGATTCTTGCAAAGCTGCTTCGAGAGAACATCTACATACGAAAGACCAGCCACCAGCTAGGCTGGAAAGCATGAACTGAGAGGAGGATTTTGCTCTCTAAGCCAGTGCCCAGTCATTCGCCTTTATGACTGAGAAACCAGAACTTCTGGACCTTGCTAGGGTAAGATGCATAATTTAGGAACTCAACCAGTATAAGTTAGGAATGCGTTATGTTTACCTTTTATTTCTAGTTACCACTCTGTATCAACTATCTTGTTTATGTAATCAATAAACTTACTTCTTAACTTTATGAAGAAGTGGCGGTGTCTAATATTGGAACACAAGTGAGCTACAAGAGCCCCCAAGCTCTTGCGAACCCAGAGAGTAAAGAGTCTGTAAACGGGAAGGATCGGGCCCTTGTGTGACAAAGGAGTTTCATTGTGGCACACTTGAATTAGCCAGAGAGAGAACTGATTCAAGAGAACTGTGCGCAAGGGAAACTGAGTCACTCAAACCCGGTAAAGTGGGGGTGTGGAAAGGAAACCCAAACCCGTGACATCTACCTCAGGTGTTCTTGTTGTGGATGACTTAGCCTTGTCCCTTCCTGTGTTTCCCCTCTTTGCCTCCCCTGCTTCTCATCTAGTTGTTATTTCTAATTGTGGGTTTTCCTCTGTCCTGCATGCTTTGCTCTCATTTCTTACTCCCCACCTGCCTGTGCTTGTCCACACCCTCCCATATATTCCTGCTGTGGCTCCTGGCTCTGCTTGTCAACATTCCCCCCTGCTAGAGGTGTGCACCAGGGACCCATGTCATTTTTTGTTACCATTTTTGTATTCATTATTTAAATCTTTCATTTTCGTTTTTATAAATATCAATATTTTCTTTTCATTTTTGCTTTTGTTTTCGATTTCCATTGGTTTCAATGGAAAACACATGTTTGGCTGTAGCTTTTTTATTTTTCATTATATGTAGATGAAACATGGAGGGATTGTACCTCCAATAGAAGACTTTAAGTGTACCAAATTCCAGAATGTTTGGATGAAGAAATCCGATTTTATAAGCAGTTGACTTATGCTATTTTTCAAAAATCTGCATAAACATTCCTGGTTGTAACTTCTTTGTTTCCCATCTAATGTGGATGAAACGTGGCATGTTTATACCCCTCCCCATGTTTACTATCTATGCAAACTTTAAGAAGAATTGGATAAAGGGTCCTGGTGGTATAACTTATAAATGTATGTCTGACTATAACATCTTTGTAGTCCAACCAGTGTATATGAAATTTGGCAGGGCTATATCTCACACTTTCAGGATCATCTCTGCCAAATATCAGAAAGATGTGATAAAGGGTTCTAATTTTATATGCCTGCACAGCATATGCAGAGAATGAGCCTATGCCATGGATTCTCTTACGTGTCACTGTGGTATAAGATCGGTTTGTGATGCCAATTGGCCAGCAGAAATGTCAACAAAATATCCTCATTCTGTGCTGTGACCATCCCAACTTTTCTCCTCCACTTGTTACTGGGAAATGGGAAGCATTTGTTTAGGAAAGGGACAGTAGAGATTCTTTTATGTCCCCTGTCACAGTGCTGCAGGATGTGATTGTGATGATAATTGGCCAGCCTGGATGTGTAAACCGTGTCTCCTGATTGCTGGGATGCTATCCCCAAAGTCCCAGTTATGTCCCTTCTATGCCCGACTCAGGGCCGCCCCCTATGCCCACCTCGAAGGCACCACTGATTGGTCCTGTAAAGCTGGAAGCATGCAGTAATTGGCCAGTGAATGTGTCTATCAGTCTGTTGAGTTGCTCCCCATCCTCCCTCCTACTGCCTCCCTCCCCCTGCCATGCCAGGTGCCTGCTTCTGACTGGCACTGCATGTGCTGCTATTTATCTGAATAATGGTTTTCAAGGGGACAACTTCAATTACTTATAAAATTGGTTCCCTTTATCAAATTGTTCTGTAATTTGGCAGGGAAGGTGCGCATTAACGTTCTGCCAAATTACTTGTAAACAGGATGGAATATAAAAACGTTACAGCTTGAAATGTATTTTCAAGTTAATAGCTTATAACATCAGGACACTTTATCCAATCTTTCTGAAATTCGATAGGATTGGTACACTAGTGGAAGGACATCATCTTCCTATGTTTCATGCAAATTGGATGGAAAATAAAAAAGGTGTAGCCAGGAATGTGTATGGAGCCTTTCTTAAAATCACAACTTAAATTGGTCCCCTTTATCCAATCCTTTGGAACGGTGGTACACATGGTGCCATCCATCGGGGGTAAAATCTCCCCAAGTGTCATCAGAATTGAATAAGAAACAAAATATCTATAGCTGGAAATATGTCTTTCAGTGTTTTTCCATTAATTCAAAAACATTTTTTTTTCATTTCCATTATTATTATTGTTGTTTTCGTTGTTATAATAACAAAAATGAAAATCAAAATTTTCATTTTTGTTATCATAATACACACCCCTATCCTCTGTATTCTGGCAGTGATGTATTCCTTCTCACAGCGTAGTACTCCCCACGTGCTCCTGCCTGGCTACAGTCTTCCCCCTGTGTCTTGAGTGTGGCTCATTCCTTCCCTATTGTTTCTCTATGACTGTTGTCATCCCCCTCTATGCCTTGCATGTCCTTATGATTATGGGTAAGTGCTGTCTTTAGGGACTTTTTTCTCAGGTTGCTTTCAGACCTCCTCCCCTGCCCCCTGCGCATATTCTGGCTACGGGAGGGAATGCGCAGTCAGGATATGCGCAGGGTGCTGCCAGTCTGAAAGCCCCTCACCCCCCGTGGCTTTGCTGGCAAACACCCGCAACGATACAGAGCAGGTTTTCCTGCTCTGTATCGCTGCAGGTGTTTGTCGGCAAAGCTGCAGGGGGTGGGGCTTTCAGAACCATAGCACCTTGTGCATATCCTGACTGCGCATTTCCTCCCATAGCCAAAATTTGGGGGGGGGGGAGAGGAGGTCTGAAAGTGGCCTCAGTATTCCACTTGTGTGTGTGTGTGTGTGATGTTGCCACTAGCTTGTTTGTTCAACTAGTGGCTACTCCCTTCTGTGTAGTCCTGTGTATCATCTGCTTTGTTATACCTTGTCCTCTGTCTCCCTTAATCTTAGGGTGGCCTCGTCTCCCTTCCCTTCCTCCATTCCTGACTTGTGCTGGATGTTTCCTTCCTCCTGTCCACCTCCCTGCAGCCTCACCCAGCTCTGCTTCCTATGTCCATATGCTGTGGCGCTGAGCCTTTCCCTCCCATGCTGTGTTCCCCTTGTAACCCCACATCTGCACAACATTCCCTTCTACCTCTGGTACTTCCTCTGTCTGCACTTAATCCTCCACTAATCCCTGCTCCCTCCATGGTCCTCCTTGGTGTGACACATACACACACACACACACACACACACCCCTTCTGCTTCTGGAACGTGCGTCTCTGCCTTTATAGCAGCTGCCCAACTAGAGACTGATGATACAGCTTTCCTGTGATCTGTGGCATCCACCCATACCCTTGCCTTATATCAGGAGTGGTGGAACCTCGGTTCGGCCGATTTCCAGTTGATGGATCTGGCACCCAGATCCAGTTCCTGAAAAATTGAGCTCAGGGTAAGGGAACAGAGAGGAAGGCAGGCACACAAGGACAGGAGACAGATCCATGACACAAAACCATGATCTGGGTCCACCTTTTCTTGAGTATACCCAGTAAACACCCCACCCCCAACTTGTATATGGTCCTGGGACCTTGTACTTGTTTTCAAAGTGGCCCCGGGGACTAAAAAGGTTCCCCATCCCTGCCATATACGATTTTGAGGGACACAGACTGCACCTGGCTTCCCCCTGTGTAGTCTCCAGGGCTTTCAGGCTGCCATTCCTGCTTTCCCCTTACCCCCTTCCTAACAGAAATATACAGCAGCTCCTCAGCTGCTATAAATTGAAATAGCGTCACTGTAGCAGTGTTGATTTATATCAGCTGGGGGGGTGACCCATTAGGTGCAATGTCAGTCCACAGGCACTCCCTGAAATACAGGAACTGCTGGGAGATAAATGAAATATCAACTGGCCTATTTAATAGCAGTTGTAATATAAATAGCAGCAGTGGCATTGGTTCAAGCCAGTATTTGCCAGGCAAATCTGGCATCCTCTTTACTTTACAGACCTACGTGAATGTTAAAGGATCTTCCAAAGAGAGAAAGCAGAATGGGCTCATTAGGAGTGAGACTGGCACGCTGCCACTGGCATTCTGGCAAAAGCTTTTCAATATGGGGTTTTAAGAAAGAGTAGCATTTATCAGAAATGAGATAGACAGAGTAGATGTCTCGTGCTAGTCCCTGCATTAAATGTGAGCTCACTGAGATCTTGGATCCTCTTATGTCTTGTGCCCGCAAAGTGTTCGAAGGAGAGGAAAAAGCAGGGCATTTGATGACTAAACTTCCTTCAGACAACATCCTTCCAAGCACTAGCAAAAGGGCCTCTTGCCTACTGCTAGCAAAGTGCCTCATAGCACCTTGTTGCTCCCCTGCAGCACCATGAGGTCATGCAAACTGGAGCAGCTTCACAGTTGTTTGCGGTAGTTGTGCTGTAGCAACATTCTGCGTGTGCCGATCCCCTCACAGCAGTCCTACTAAGGGTTGTTCCTCGTTTGCGCCAGCAGGAGGAAGAGATCAAGTGAAAGTGGATCCGGCTTTAAGGGGACCACCCCTCTCCGGAACCTCCAGTTTTATTCTCTGCCTCAGATGCAGCAGGCTCGGCAGAGATCGTCTAGCCACCTCTCTGCATGGCAAATTTGAAAGAAATCAAGGTTTTTCAGTAGTTACCTACCCTGCGACCGCGGGGAGTTCACTAGCGCCTCAGGGAGGATGGTCACTAGTGGTATCCAGTTCCCATGCCTCTGGGCTAATTTGGACTGTCTGGCTCTACTGGGACCGGGTTGCTGGTCAGGATGCTGCTGCGTGCCCCTCCAGCACTCATACTAGGAGGAGCTGCTCCCCCCCTGGAGGGGCCATAGCTCCGTGACTGCAGCATGCCACAGGCGTTCAAGCCTGGGTGGAGTTTTCAGGGGATCACAGCCTCCTTGGTAAGTGCACACTCCCTGAGACAGCAGGGGGGCTTCAGGATGGCTGGAATTATTTTGAAATGGTTGGAGAGTGGCCCAGCCCCACCACAATCTGTATGGCCAAGCCTAGAGAACATACAGTCTCAGATGACAGGTTGGTAATGAACACATTTTCACAGGATATCTCTTGCCTGGGGAAGTATCTGTATCCTCCTCAGGGAAACTCGTTGGATCCGGCCAGGAGACCCACCCTTATATATGAAGTTCGATTAAGGCTGGGGAGGACATAGAGCCAGTAAAGCACCACTGGCCTGACTCCACAGGTGCATCCAATCAGGATGCCAATCTTGGAGGATAGCTCCATTAATGGTTTTTAGCTTAGTAGTTCTTTGGAACGTAACCTCCTACGGTTGGGGGTTGGAACAACAGGGAATGGATTGCTCATTGTGACCTGTTGGGTTCCTCTATCAAGAGTAAGAGATTCACCTTTGTCAGAGACAGGTTGCTGGGCTTGATGGACCTTTGGTCTGACCCAGTAGAGCATTACTCCTACCTGATTTCATCAGAGGAGACCCTCTTTCGATCATTTTAAGTACCTTCTCCCCCCTCTCCCAAGCCAAGCCCTGGCAAGCGGTGGGGGGCTGGAAGAACTGCTGCTGAAGCAGCCATATCAGCGTGGTTCCCATATGATACCCGTAGCAAGCTGCTCCCTTTTGGGAGTGGTCAGTACTTGAATGTAGGGATAGCAATGGTCCTTTAGCCCCCCCTCACCCCCACACCCTCTCCCCTCCAAGCCAAGCATTGGTGAGCGATGGGCAGTAAGGCCACTGGAGCGGCCTCTCGGTGGGGGACCCAGCGCGATCACCCTAGTGAGCTGCTTTCACCTGAGAGACTGATAGGCATCCCTCTCTGGGGCTGGCATGGGAGCAGTATCGCCTCTGCCCTCCCTGACTCATTTCCCACTTCCGGTACCTCAGGTTTTGGATTCAGACAGATGTAGGGAGGCCGCACGGAAGTTAATATTTTGGGGACGGAACCAGAACTGATGGTTCAGGCTCCTAGCATTTGCTTGGGAGACAGCCAAGCTGGGGTGAAGCGACTGCCAGTTTGCAGATTAACCCGGAAGCCTTTAAAAAAAAAAAAGTGGGGGGCTTGGGTGCTGCAATGAATCCCCCTTTACATGGTGAAGAGTCCTTTGGTCTTCCAGTATGGCAGGTTGGACAGCCCCACTCACAGGTAAATGTCCTTTCGAGTGTAGAGGACATTGGGGATGAAGTCCGCTATCACCAGGGGCTCATGGAGGAGCCCGGTCAGGAACTTTATGAACTCCTAACAAATTACTTCTGTGGAGAAATGCGTATGGCTGGTAACGCTATAGAAATGATAAGTAGCAGTAGTTGAGTGCAGTACCAGTGTTTGAAACCATATTTTGCCTAGTCAGAGGATGCATGTTCCCTTCCTAGGAAGAAGCAGTGCAGACGCCCGCTAGGAGCCCTACGGACAGGGGTGTCACTTCTTTGGGAGAATGGGGAGTCTTTCCCTGTGACTCATATTCAGAGCAGGTGAGGACTTCCACACACACTTTCCTCCCCAGAGAACAGGGTGAGAGGGCTTGTGACAAGTTCATCTGCTATACTCCTGCCTGACTGAGAAGGCAGTTTTCTATGTGCCCAAGATTGAGGTTGCCACTACCTCCCCGGGAGAGAGCGGGCTGGCTGTAGTGCGCCATGGTTCAAATGGCACCAGGGAAGCTGGACTGGTTACTGATGTGTGATCTGCCATACATTCTGCCGGCGTTGTTTCAAGTATGAGGGACTCTTCCTTGCTGGCTGCAGTACACCTCTTATGGAGTGGACTGGCTGCAGTGTGCCATGGCTCAGATGTGACTGGGGTAGCTGGGCTGGATGCTGATGTACACGCCACCGGCGGTCTATTCTGCCCCTCTGGGGGCTTCTTCCATTTTTGGCTGCAACACGCCACTCCCGGGTAAAGGGGAGCCCTGGGAATAGGTGCGTGACTACTATTCCAGCGCAACCTGAGGGACCGGGCTGGAGGTGAGCCCTGCTTGGTAACCAGGAGAAATGGGGTCACGATCTTAAATTTGGCCCTTAAAGTGCCATTTATGCAATAAGCAGTCTTAGCCTGACTGGACAAGTTGGAGGTCTTGGACAGGCCAAAAAGGGACAGAGCAGAAAGTCTGATGTTGCTGTTTTTGTCCCTCTCTTCTCTGCAGGCGCATTGTTTGTACCATGAGGACTGTTGCACACGTAATAGTGCCCTCGGTGGTGTTGAGAAAAGGAAGTGGCTGTGAACGTGCGAGAGGAATCGACAAGCCATAGCAGGCGATGGCACCCTGCAACAGCCACAAGCTGTTGGAGAGTCGCAGGACAGGGTCCGGGAAAGCACAACTGGTAAAAAGGGGAGATCCAGGGCAGACCATACGCAGATTATGGTCTCTCATAGAGCCAATGCCCTACCCCCTCCCACAAACCTTTGACCTCCTGCCATAGAAGGGATCTGCACGGCCAAGGACAACCCTGCTAGCAAAATGCTGGACGCTCCAATATACACAGACACCAACCAGTTGCATCAATGACGGTGCAGGGTCCGGCTATGGCAGCAGAAGACAGTGGATGGGACATCATAGAGTTCTGGATGCTCCCATAATAGAGTTCTGGACCACTTCAGACAGCTGTCTCTGTCAGTGGACTACTGGAAGGCCAGGCTCCTACAGGAGACCACCCATCAACTCCACTTCAGGTGTGGTCACTTACTGACACTTCCATAAGGAGACCCCACACTCCATCTGGCCACTCACCGATGCTTACATATGGAGACTCTAAGTCCATAATGGCCGCCCTAAACCAGGTGGCTAGTAGGTGGCAGTGGATTGGAAAGAGGCCCTTTTCCAGATCTGGGTTCGCTGAGCTCACCATTCCTATTTGGGGGTTTTGCGGCGCTCGGGACCCTGACACCGGAGACCAAGCTCACCATCAACATCCTGGTGCTCAGGACAGTTGGCCTAGTATTAAAAGAAGTGGGATCTTCGGATCTGGGGACAGAAGTTAACTTCCATTACAACTCCAGCTGCCAGGGAAGATTCAGACTCAGAACCTCGCTGTTCGGGCTATCATCCACTCCTCAAACACTCACAAAGGTGCTAGTGGTCCTTACAGCATCACTGTGATGGCAGGGTATACAGGCGTACGCATACTTCGACGGCATCCGGATTTGGGCACCCAAGCAGAGCCCAGCACACCACTGCCTGGCTCTACAGCAGCAGGGGTTTCCAATTAATTGCTCACCTATGGGTGATCCCAGACACCGGGCAGGGTACAGGTCTTTGCCCTCGGTCAGAGCACAATGCCCATAGGGTAGGGGGGAAGCCTGCAGCATTCTGATAATGTCACTGGGGACCCCCTTCGAGGCACCAGGGTGTCATGTATAGAGTAGTGGTCTGGTTGCATTTCCACCTCTACCCAGTACTCCCTTTACTAGGCCAGATTGCTCACTAGAGCAACAGATGAGCACCCTTATCCCTGAGGGATCTTCAGGGAGAAGGTTGGCTTCTCATTAGGAATAGATGTATCCCACAGGGGCCCCGCTCCATCTCTTTCAGGAAGCATTATATCATGCTTATGTCAGTGGCCTTCAGAGGGAAAGTTCGCCAGGCCGGGATCCAGTAGTACACCTGACCATCCATGTCCCACGACCCCACCCTATTGGGGGGCAGGGGGTACTGCTTTGGTATGTCCCTTAGTAGGACTGCTGTGCGGGTATCTACACTCACAGAAAGGAGAATTGAGTTTCACTTACCTGTGAATTCTCCTTCTGAGTGTCTACCCTCACAGCAGTCCATTCCCTTCCTGAGAGGGACCCTTCCAGGTCACAGGAGGAGATCAGATGCAGAATTTGGGCAGGGCACCCTGGCCTGTGTTAAAGCATCAGACTGTTTCTGCCCCGTTCATCTGACACGGGTTTTGATAATTTCAGGCTGACGTGGTGAATGTTTAGAATTCTTTGATGATAAACAATGACATTGTTTGGCCTTGTTGGGGCCTCCTTACTCTTCTGCTCTGGACGCTGTTCACAAACTGGAAGTTCCGGATAGGGGTTGTCCCCTTATAGTCGGATCCAGTTTCACTGGATCTTTGTCTCCTGCTTGGCGCAAACGGGGAACGACCCTAGTAAGACTGCTGTGCGGGTAGACACTCAGAAAGAGAATTCACAGGTAAGAGAAACCCAATTCTCCTTTCACACTATTTTTTACACTGCTCTAGAGAAAGGGATGTTCAACTCAAATCCATGAGTGAGCCTCAATATATTCTGTCTTGCTTCTTAACCTAAGAGTCCCAGCTCCTCATCCAAATTTAATTTAATTCCATTTAAATTTAGGTAACAGCATGATCCTACAGCAGATTGTCTGTGCTATCAGCAGGTATGAAAGTCATAACCACTACAATGAGTCTCGCATGCATATATTCCTAACTGATAATGAGTATGCTAGGGAACATGACTATCAGTTAATTCAAACAGCATGAAATGCCATTAAATAACTACAAATGCCAAGTTAAATGCCAAATATCCATGTTAAATCAAAAATTCAATGCCATTACTTCCCCACAGTTGCCTAAATTTAATCAAATGCCCAAGTAAAATGACATCTGAGCCCCAATTTAAATAAAATGTCATCATAGTCATTCACATGTCCACATTAAATCAACATTTAGAGTGGAATGCTCTACACACTCACCCACTCACATGTTCCCACCAAGCAGGAACACTAGCAGAATTCATTTTAGGGGGGTGGGCATGGGAGACTCCTTTCATCCTGCCCTTTCCAAGTGTGTGGCCCTTGGGGAGGAAGCGGTGAAGGAGCTTCCTATCCCCTTCTGACGTGACAATGCCCATTTCCAAGCATCAGTCATCATGGACTTGGAAAGGGGCATTTCCCATGCCTTGCTGAGTGATAACATGGCCACGTCTCCCTCCACGCTTATGCCACCAAATCACAGTTCATTAAATTTCAAAGTTCATTACCCCACCTACATTCTTACACTTGCTCTCAAACCCTACCGCTCACTCACGTTCTCCCATACCCTCTAACCCAGTCACATTCTCTCCCACATACCCGTACTCCCTCCCACCCATACTCATTCACACATACCTACACAGTCACATTCTTGCTCACACCGACTCACACTCATATTCAGCAGTCTAATTTCCTCTTCTCCAGTACCTGGAAATGCTTCTTCTGCTGCTTTAGCCGCCCCAGGCTGCTCTGTGAGCAGGAGGGTGTGGGGTAGAAAAAACGGAATAAATAAATAAAATAAATAAATATAAATTAATAAAATTTAGGCTTAGCCACTGGTGGTGGCAGATCTGATCCCCAGGACATTGCATTGCTGCAGAAACCAACTCCGGGGGCTCCCAGAGAGCTGTACTACTGCTGCCTGAACCACCCCCTGGAGCCCCTCTTACAGATGGAACTGGTCCATGGGGCTCATGGGGAGCTGCTGTCACAACCATAATGCCAGTTAGCTACTGCTAATGCCAAAACAGGCCCCCAAGACTCCTGAGGAGAAGCTGCTGCAGCAGCAGGAATTGGCATCGGGGAGTAACTTCCACAGCTGGAAGTGGTCCCAATGGCTCCTGCTGCTGCTAGGTATTTGAATTTCCAGCATTTGAATTTCCTGCCTCAGTGCCAGAGGCAAACGTCATGAGGGGAGGAATTCCCTTGAAGTGATGTCAACAGCAGCAGAGCACTGAGGGCAGTGGCTGCTCTCTGGGCCACAGACAATAGTCAACAGGCCAGTTGTATAAGGTCCACAGAGAACTGCCTTGTGGGCCACATCTTGAGCACCCCTGCTCTCAAGAAACAGAAACGTAACAGGGTGCTGGCAAACCCTTTTGCCCAGAACCGACAAGCTGTGTGTTTAGGTCTTTCTTGTTCATGAGGACAATAAAGCTAGTTCTTTAATGGCTTCTCAAACCAAAGCTAGAGAATAACTCCACTATAATTCTTCTATTGTAGACTGATTCCCATTTGGCAGTGGAGCTGGGATGTCCTCCCCCTGGCACACCATAGATGGGCTGTTGTTGGTGACTGACTGGCCTTGAGCTGGAGTCGAGCAAGCTCATTTGGGAGCAATAATTAGAGTGACTGAATTTTGTAGCAGGTGCACATAAAAGGAGTTGGCTGGAGTCAGAGAGAGGGGAAGCTCTCTCTCAACACAGAGAGCTTATTCTCAGTCAGCAGCTGAAGAGCAGCATCTGGTTAGAAAAAGGGAAAGGAGGCCAGGCTGGCTTGGGATCTTCAGCCCTAATTGTGGAGAAAGATAGGGAACCCTTGATGGGGCAAGGGTCTAAGGCTGGCCTGGTGAAACCTGTTTTCCTGACAAAAATGGAAAAGGCAATTGAATGGGAAGAACCTGTTTCAGCAAGGGCTTGGGCGGGTTAAACAGATTAACCAGCAAATCTTGATGGAAAGCAAGAGTGCAGGTGCCCCTGATGCAAAGGGAGGACTGTTCCAAGCAAAGTGTGCTGTCTTTTTAACAGGTAGGATAGAGCTTCATTTTGACTTTAAAATTAGTCTCCATTATGTAATAATAATAGTTTATTAGACGCTAGCTTTCTCCATGGTCAAAAATAATAAAAACACCATTATGTAAGCATACAAGCTCATTGTTGCCCATGAGAAACATTTTGTTCTTTCTTCATCTATGCTGCCATGTAGACCTGGAACCTTTTCTTAATCTAAAGTTGTTCAGAAATTTATTAACATAAACATTCAGCACTTCCAGTAGAATTAACAAAATCTAAGAACAAGTAATGTAGCCAGCTGTATAAACCAATATACTGGTTGAATAAAACAGTCTTATTACAGACATTACTCATCCTAATTATCCAAGTACCTGTTAGTCTATTCCTTATCTCTGGTGGTGAGAGATTCTATACTCTCTAGGGATAAAGTAATCCTTTATGAACAATCTGATAATGAAACTCCTATTCTTAGCATCTTGTTCTTATTCAGAAATAGCAATGATTTATTTCTTGGGCCTTTTCAGCAGTTTTCATTTACTCTCTAGCACTGGGTGTTTTTAAATGAGATGTTACTATGCATGGCCACCCAGAAGCCATTCATCTGAATGCCCGTCTGAAGGTGGAGTGAATGCGTGCTCCCATGAGCCACGCAGCATCACTCACAAAAAAACCCGACGAAATCCAGAGTGCGCCATGTGGGGCAAGCCAAAAAGGTGCGTGGCAACTGGCGGCCACGCATCTCCTGCCCCTATGACATGGGGAGGCCAGCCACGTCAGCAGACTGACCTGCTACTCACAGGCACTTTGGGTGGGGGACCTAGCCTTTGCAAGTCACAGGAACTGGCCATGAGCACTGGGGAGCCCAGGTTCCCTAGCACTCACGCTGGGACATTTCACTTTCAGAGGCCAGCCCTGCACTCTTCCCCCTCCCCCATGGTCCATGGCAGGGGTAGTGCGAGGTGGCTGCTGCAGTAGCCATTCTGGGAGCCACCCATTAGAATCCCTCCCCATGCACTCCACCTGAGTGGGTGCTCCGTAGCTGTGCTACTCAGTGGCCACAGACACACACCTCTCCCAAGCCTTGCTCGTTTAAAAGCACTCACTGTCTCCCCCAACCTAAGAAATTATTAAAGTAAATCTTACAGTATGTGGTACCTGCACAATCACAGGATAAGCTGTTTTTATAGCACAGTGATTCCCAAACATTTTGCCCAAGTGACTCCATTTTGAAACTTAAATATAAACCTGTACACCCAAAAAGCAACAAAGATTGAGTTTGAGACCACATCCAAGGATGGCACAATCCTACTCAGGGTACTGATCCACAGTTTGGGGACCTTGCTGTAGCAATTTTGCTTTCCTGTACAACTTGGGAAAACGTGGACTTTGGACCAGATTGACTTTTCAGTCTTACCACCAAATTGTCTAGCTTTTGGAGGTTTAATTGAGGACCACAGAGGTAACCTTTAAGCACGGTGAACAGGAAATTAGCTGCTCAATCCCATTAACTCTAACAGACTTGCATGCTAAGTTTCACATTGTAAGGGTGAAGTCATCAGGGAGTCCCTGGACACAGACGCAGGGCTGACCTTAGAATTTGTGGGGCCTAGGGAAAAGATAAAATGGGGGGCTTGTGGCCCCACCCCATTGAGGGCACCCTCCACAGGGCCCTATTGGTGGTCATGTTTGGGGTCCCACTGGGAGGGAGTGGGGACCCACACTGTGTCCTGGTGAAAATAGGGGCCACTGTAATGTCACAAGGCTGAGCCTGCACAAGTGGACATCAGGATTGAGGCAGGGAGTGGAGTCACTGCAAGGGTGGAATCATCTGAGATGTAGGCAGATGTCAAGATTGGGGCCAAGGTGAGATCTTGAAGAAGCAGGGTTCATGAGCAAGGCAAAATTGTGGTCTTGCAGCCAATGCAAGGGTCTTAGCGGTGAAGTCAGTCTGAGTGGGCAGCGGGAGTAGAATATGAGATGGCACCACTGATCTACCCAGCTTCCTGTGATTGTTGGGTGGGCTTATAACTGTCCAGGGAGCCAATCAGGAAGTGGGGGGTCGGAGGGTGGCATGCCAAGGGACTGAATCTAGGCCCTACTAGTGTAGCTAAGTCCAGAAGCAGAGCTCTCTCAGATGTAGGATACCTAGGGGCACTTTCCTCTGTATGGGAGGTACCCACGCACACACACACCCCATGCAGATAATTGGTTGGGGACATGACCCTGGGGACAAATGTAAAGGTTTTATGGGTAGTGAACCTTGCTGAAAATTAGTGTGCAAGGGTCAAGTAGAAGTAGAGTGCAGGAGGGTTGTGGGTATCAGCACCAAACTGTGGGTGTGATATCCAGAGGGGCTTTTATTCAGTCTTCCTAAATTTTAATCAAGTCTAGGGGTACACTTACAAACCCAGCCCTTTGAGAGACCTCCCTCCACCCTCCCCCAGATTACAAACTCTTCAAACCCACATGGGTTAATTGCCCAGGACCAGATGCTCAGTAGGTGTAAATCTGCCAGCCTGCCACCCACCTGTGGATGTGGCACCAGAAAGGGTTCACTGGTTCTGCACCACTGCCTGAGACACAAACACACATGCAGAGTGACATTTACATGCCTACGCAAACTCACAAACACTCCCCTCTCATACACTGACACACACACATTCTCTTGCACACAGAACCAGAACTTGTGGGTTAGTTCTTTGTTGCACAGACACACTGATACACACAACTCACATCCACACACAAGCTCACTCTCTCTCTCATATATGTGTATACACACATACACAGAGTCAGGAAGCCTGCAGGGTGTACCCAGACCCAAGAGTTCTGTGTCCCGCTCTCTGCTGCTCCAGAGCCAGAGCACCTCCAACAACCCCTACCACTGCTGTGGCCAGCTTGCTTCTCCTTCCCTCCACGCCCAGTGCTTTTAGCTTCTGCTGACTCTCTCGCTCCTTCCAGAAGCACCAGCAGGACTGCTGCAGCTCCATCAAACTCCCCACACTTCAGACAAGACCAGAAGCACACCGGGCATGCCTTCCCAGGCATTAGGGCTGCCTCTTTCCTCTCATTCCCTGCTGCCTTCTTCCACTCTGCTCCAAGAAATGAATGAGGGGAGGTGGAGACATGGAGGTGCAGCACTGACCTTAAATGGTGGGAGTTTCCTTCTCTCCCCGTGGCTACAGCTCTGGCCAGAGGTGTGGTGTGGTGGTGATTTTGTTCTGTGGAGCTGGCCAGTGGCCACTACCACAAATCTCTGGAGATGTTGGATCAAGGCCCAGTTCCTGACACCCATGATGTTTGAAAACACTAGTCCTATGTTCTGTAATCACACTGTATTCTCAAGTTGGATATTCATTTTTACTTGTTGAAACGAGCATATAATAGGTATCGAGCCCGTGAAATTACACCAGCAGAGCATAATAATTAATAATAATAATAATTAATAATAAAAAATTAAAACCTCGCTGTATGACTTGCACCTTTGATTAGTGATACAACTGACAGTCATAAAACATGACCTGGAGGGGGGGGAAATACCAAAAACCACCATCACATGAAAAAGGAACAAAAAGTTTCCATGTTTTAGAACAATAAAAAGACCAATTTAATATTATGCTGCCTAATCAGAGGTAACAAGTCACAGAACAGGAGAGAGCTTCCATTAACCACACTCTAATGGGATTGCACCTGGAATTTTATTGCTGGCAATGTAATGATAATCTGGAAGAAGTTCAGAGGAAGTCCACAAAATGACAGCTGGAAGGACTGTTTAGAGAGAAAAGATGAAAAGAGCTAAATATCTATAGCCGGGGTAGGTGATGACTGAGATAGGATGTGATAAATATCTAATTATTTGCACACTGAGAATAGAAAGGAATTATTTACAATGTACAATACAAGGCAGTGGACTATGAGTAATAGGATGAGAAAAATGGAACAAGAGAGACTGAATTGCAAAATAATCTCCTAGGAGAAATGACAGAAGCTCTATCTCTGGAAACTGTATGACTTGGACTTTTAATGGGAGGTAGATGCTTATGCCCTTTTGAAAATTCCAGCCTGTATTATTTGTTAAGCATCATACCAAATGAAAATAAATACGCAGAGTGAAATCTTGGTTCCATTCAAGTTATTTCTTCCTCACTTAGCCACTACAGCTGACATGACATCACCTGCTTTTACTGCTAGTACTTGGCTTTACAGAGGGGGAGGAATTTGAAGCCAGCAGGTTGGCAGAGTCAAACATGACACATTGCAGGCAATGTGCAATCTCAGAATATCCATTCCTCCCCCAATTACAATCTTCTGTAGTGGATATCTACTACCGTAGGATATTAGCCAGCTGAGGTGAAATCCACCCCAAAATAGTTAGTTCTGTAGGGTTAATATGATAACATATTTTGCCTCAGTTGTAAACAACCTCACTTCATCTGAGAGGATAATCTGTTATGACATTGTATATTATTCCCTTACTGATCTCACTTCACATCCTAGCAGTAATATTTTTCAATTATATTTTATTCAATTTTCCACTTTAATACAAAACATGTATTGAACAAGCACATATTAAATATCAAACATGCTTTCCAAAGCATTTGCAGTAGCTCAAGAGAATCAGCAAATGAATATCTTCTTTTTCTCTCCAAATAATCCATTACCACAAAGATAGATAGCAAGCAAAGAACTTTTTCTCCTCCATTTCTATCTCCTCCTCCCTGTGCCCCTTTTTACCTTTTCTAAAAGTTCTTCTCAACTACTTTGGGCATTTGGGGGGGCATTTTCTGACTATGTGACAAAAGTATTTTTAGTCACATTTACTCTTTAGTGATATAGCACATTGCAATGATTTCAAGTGCTAAAATTGGTATGTAGTTTGGATTGTTTCTTCTTGTGAAAATAAAATGTAAAGGCGATTTATGTATTACAGCATCACATGCCCTAAGGTACCACAATACAATGAGTGACTGTTGTCCCATTAAAAATTTCTGAATATTTCAGCCCTTATGAACCTCCATGCTCTCCCCACTCATGGGGAAGGAGGACATTGCCAGGTTTGGCATCCTGGCCCTGATGGTTTGAACGGCCATGCGTCTGGTCTGGGGGGATCAGGGCTGGCATGTCACATTGGGTGATTTCAGCCGTTATGGGCGCCCGATTCACCACAGTGGCTAACCAGCCCCCGTTGGATAAGAAAGGCCCCAAACAGAGGCGATGGGAGCGAGGCCACGGCAGGGAATCGGACCGGCAGACCACTGCCCGGGGGCAGCGCAACAGACGTTATGCCGATCCTGGGCCGTGGTCAAAACACCCAGAAGGCACCGGGGCGGTCCATCCCGCCACGTCCCCCTGCTGCCGGGTGCCCTTTAAATCTCCCTCCCCGGCCCGTGTTGTTGCTCGTTGCCTGGCAGCGACGCTGCGTGCTGTGTTCCCGGCTGGGAATTGTTCTGCTTGATTCCAGCCGGTGGTTGCCGTTCAGACATTACTTTTATTTGTTTCCCGGTGGGAATCGCTTTGACCACGCTTTCGGAGATGGTCCGGGCCGGACCTCTGGAAGCGTGGTTATTTTTGACCCCTGCTCGGGAATGACTGTGGTGAACATCTGACGCCCGCGAAACAGACGTTCAGAGCGCTTTGGCCCCGCCGGGGGATTGACCGTGGTTCACTGTGGTTGACTGTGATCTCGTAACGTCTGAAAATGCCCATTGTTGCGTGGCTCCACCCCATTACTGCCATGCATGCAGCAGGAAACTGGAAAGACAGAGAAGAATAAATAAATAAATAAAAGAAATAAAGAAACAGTGTACTAAGTTGGTGTAAATCATCGTATCATCATTGAACTATAATATATAGTTTCAGTTATACCAGCTAAAAATCTGGCCTCATCTCTTTGGTTTGTTGGGTTTTTAAACAAATAATCAAAGCTGGAAATAGGCATGTTACCAGGACACCACAGAGAAAGAGGGAGATTTTGAGATTCCTGCCTTTCATTTCCTTCAAGCCAAGTTCTCTTTTGTGTTTTATTCCTATCTTCCCTCCCTCACCCTATGATTTGATGAGGATGATGCTATATATGCAATTAGAGGAGTTGTGCTTGTTTGGAGAGACCATGGTTTGAGACTGAGTTGATTCAGAACAGGCATGGTGAGAGCTCCAAGGCCCAGTAGTTTAAGAATATGACCATAACTAAACCTCTTGATTTCTAGTCCTAGAATCCCCCCAGTCCAAGAAAATAATTTAATTTAGTAGGGATGGGACACAGGGCCTTTTTTTTGTTTTTGAATCCCTGTTTTTCTGTTATTTGAGTTTTCAGATTATGGTTCTGTTTCTTTCCCATTTAAGTCAATGGGAAATCTGTTCCTATTGACTTCAAGGGGAAATTATATTATTATTATTATTATTATTAGCATTAGCATTAGCATTAGCATTAGCATTAGCATTAGCATTAGCATTTATATAGCACCCACTGTGTACCTGGCACTTTACAGAACAATAAGATAGACGCGGTCCCTGCCTACGGCTTACAATCTAATAGACACGGAGGGGGGAGACAAGGAGAGGGGACATAGGGAGAGACAAAGGTGCATGTGCTTGGCTTGGTTGCAGTTAGGCAGGAGTCTGCAGGGAGGGCAGACAGTAAATATTGAGAGGAAAGTTCTAACAGGCATCGGGAAAGGCGGCAAGGAAGAGGTGGGTTTTGAGGAGGGATTTGAAGGCGCAGAGGGAGGGGGCAAGGCGGATGTGAGCAGGGAGGGAGTTCCAGGCATGGGTGGCAGCAAGGGAGAAGGAACGAAGGCAGTTAGGGGAACAGGGGAGACGAGGGAGAGCGAGGGAGGGGACAGAGGAGGAGTGGAGAGTGCATGCAGGAGTATGTAACGAGTCAATGGGAAATCTTCCTATTGACTTCAATGGGAAGGGGAACCAGAACGAAGAACCGAGACAGTAGTCTGGGACAGAAAGAATAACCCATCCCTAACCCCCACCACCCCGATACCC
Source organism: Sphenodon punctatus (assembly GCA_003113815.1). NCBI lineage: Eukaryota > Metazoa > Chordata > Lepidosauria > Sphenodontia > Sphenodontidae > Sphenodon > Sphenodon punctatus. Next base: position 2,013,992 of record QEPC01003823.1, on the reverse strand, counting down.
TGGAACAGGGGATCCAAACTTCCCCATCCCCATAAGCCATTTGGGAAGCGCAGGGTAAAAATGGGAAGAAATAAATAAATAACACCTCCACCCCCGGGTCCCATCTTTACTCCCACCCTCGGGACCCTGCCAGCTGGCATGTACTTACCGGTCAAGACCTTGGAGGATGGGGGTCAACAACCGCCGACTCCACTGCCTGCTGGGTCTCCTCTGCTGCCTGACAGGTGGTTGGGCAGGGCCACCTCTTCAGCTGGGTGGGCCAGGCAGGCCTTCCCCGCAGCTGCCACGGCTGTGACAAGCCTGCTGACAGGCCTTTTTCCCAAGGCACGCTGCCAGAGCTCTATTCTCCAGCAGAGCACATGTGCAAAATGGCCACCAGGGCCATTTTGCGTATGTCCAAAAATTGTGCCAGCAGCGTTGGTGCCATTTTGGAAAGGGGCAGCCTTCTGTGCATGCATGAAATCCATGCATGCGCAGAAAGGCTGACCTTTTCCAAAATGACACCAACGCTGCCCGCGCCATTTTGGACAAGGACTGGACATGCAAAAAATGTCTGTGGTGGCCATTTCGTGCGTGTGCGCTGCCAGAGCACGGAGCTCCGGCAGCATGCCCTAGGAAGAAGACCTGCCAGCAGGCCTCCCACAGCAGCTACAGTGTAGCCCTGCACAGCCCACCTCGTCTTCTGGCTGCAGAGGCAGCCCTGCCCAGCAGCAAAGGAGACCCAGCTGGCAGTGGAGATGGTGGCTCCTCACCCCCATCCTCTGAGGCCCAGGCTGGTAAGTACATGCCAGTCAGCAGGGTTCCGGTGTGTGTGTGTTAGGGACGTGGATACCCACCCTCCACCATCTGAGGCCAGTATTGGGCCCCAGGGAATGGAAATGGGGGAGGTTGGACCCCAGTTTCCCTTCCCATTGAAGTCAATGGGAACATTTCCACATTAACTTCAGTGGGAAGATACAGAACCGAAAATCAGGAACAGTTTTTGGACCCTTTGGTTTTAAGCAGAAACAGACACTTTCGAACTGTTGCGGTTAAAACCAAAACCTAAATTCCCACCCCTTTTATTTAGTAAGTACCCTGGTTGCCTTAGGCAGCCTTAAAATTGTGAAAACAAATCAGATCAGCCAGGGCCGGCCCGAGGCATGTGCCACCAGTGCCCAGGCACATGGCCCCGCAGGGGGAGGGGCCCCACGCCACCGCGGGCTAGGGACTGACAGACACCGCCGGTTTTTGTTTTTTTCCCACTGGGCGTCTCTGAGTCAGTCCTCATGGGGCGCGGGGGGCGCGTAAACTTCCTGGGAATTCCTGGCCAGTTATATGTTGTGGAGCTGAGCTGACACAGTCAAGTTGCAGATAAGTAACCAGCCACCCCTCATCCACTGAAAATCCCCCCCCCCCACCATTCTAGCGAGTGCCGGCCGGCCTTTGGGGCCCCGCAGCAAGGCTTGGCACATGGCCCCTGAAACCCTTGGGCCGGCCCTGAGATCAGCTGTGCCTTGAAATTCCTTCATTTAAGTGGCATGTTCTAGATTGTGGAGCCCATTTTTCTGCTACAAAGGACTATGTTGTATTAAAGCTAGTTCTGCAATGTGGCAATATTTTAGTTTTCATTTCACAGGCTTTGAAAAATCCTCTCTCTGTGCATTATGCTGCTCTGTTGAACTGACTGATAGCATTTATGTTCCATTAGGTGTAGGGCTTCATTTAGTTTAATCAAAAATGAGGATGTGCACCAAAATGACTTTGTAGACTATGCTTTTGTTGCTGCTGTTGTTTTCATAATGAGATTGCCTTCGTACAGACTTTCTTGGTGCTTTTGGACAACCTTTTGGGTAGCAATTACAATACTGTCAAGAATATGATTTGTTTTATTAATAGGATTTTACCCTCCTTTCATAGTCAAAAGCAGAATCTAGCTATATGTTTATTTATTTATTTATTTTATAAATTTATACCCTACCCCTCCTGCGAACAGCCCGGGGCGGCTTCCAATAATAAAATACAATACAATAACATACAATTTAAAATAATCAATAACAATATAAATTATTAAAATTATTAAACAGGTGCAACATTAAAAAATGTTGCACCTCAGATTTTCTGTAATGGGAATAATCAAAGTTTGTCAATTAAAATTTGGCTCTTCAACTCATAATTTGAAAATCACACTGGGAAATAAGCAGATACTGATTTCTTCAAAAGTAATCTAGATATTATGTAGCTTTAACTCAATAAAATTGCCACCCTGTTCTAGCAAAATTGAGTTATTACCTAGTTAGTGGTAATATGAGAGCACCTTGTGTCCTCACCATACTAGGAGCTATTCAGATATATAGTAAGAAATAGTCCTTAAACTAAATAGCTTGCGGCCTGAATAGACAAACCAAACAGGACAGGAGAAAAGTGTTATTAGCTCAGTTCCATAAATCTGGACCAAAGGCAGAATGAGGTTAAGTGTTTTGTCTAAGGTCAAAAAAGGATGTCTCTGGCAGCAGAGCTGGACTTAGATGTTTGCTTCCCTAAGCACCTGTTGGATTGCTGCCCCCTACCCCAAGCCATGCCTCACTAGAAAATACTAGGTCATTAAGTGCTGCTCCTATGTCAGCCCTTAACACACTGGTTACTGCAGGTTACCAGGAAGTAGGGATGGGAATTTCAGTTTTGAATAAAACCGAAAGTACCCGAAAATGGCCATTTCAGATTAATCCGAAATTTCTGTTCTTTTTCGGTTTCGGTACTATTGGATTTTGCATTGATTTTTGTACTGGATTTTTAACATTGCGGTTTGTCCCCCATTGAAAAACTGCAATGTTAAAAATCCAGTACAAAAATCTGGCCATGACATGGCCACCCGGGAATGGCAACAGTGGCCGCCACTCAAAGCCCCATGGTGGACCTCGCTGCAGGGTGGGGAAGACAGGGACCAGGGCCCCGAGTGGTGGTATGGTTCCATGATTTGGACAGTCTTACCCCACTTTGGTTAAGGCTGCTATGCCCTGTATTCTCAGCTTTTTTCAGAGGATGCAGGGCGTAGCAGCCAGCTGCCCGCCCTGTGGCGAACATCTGGTGGCTGCTGGGCACACGAGCCACTGCATTGATTGGCAACAGTGCCCAAATTGAGGTAAGGCTACCCAAATCATGGTAACATCTGTTACATCTGTGGCTGTACCCATAGAGTTGGGTGTCATCACAGCATACTGATGACACTTCACTCCAGATCTCCATACAACCTCACCAAGGGGCTTCAGATACACACTGAACAGGAATGGGGACAAGATAAAACCCTGCAGCACCCCACAGAGTCCCCGGAGGTCCCGACAGAATGATGAGCCGCTGTTCCTTCTTGAACTAAACCAGTGACTCTTTTCACATGAAACACCCCCTCTGCATGGAGATGGGTGGATGCATGGTGAAACTGCATGGAGATGGGTGGAGGCGCCCATGTGAAAGCCGCAGGGGATGGGTGGGGGTGCGTGCGCGCTCCCACGCTACACCCACCTCTACCCATCACCCAGCCACCTCCACCCACAGAGCCCTCTGAAAACCCGGATGAGGCCCCGTGGGTGGAGTTGGGTGTGTATCAATGTAAGGGGACACCCACCCACCGCGGCCACACACCCATCCCTCCACCCACCGCGGCCGCACACCCATCGCTCCAGCCACCACGATCTATTAAAAACAGCCAATGTTCAACTTGTCCCATCAAAACTCATTTGTCCTGCCAAGCCACATTCACTCAAGAGATGGTTTCCTTTGGATTACTTCAATACTTATTAATAGTGGTAAAAATTATGGTGTAAAAAAAATCATCTGGAGTTAACAGGATACAGATTAGGGTTAGTTTTAAGTCTGCCTTTTTTTTTTTTTTATCACAGATCGTGATTCGTTTTTCCACTGCTGTTATGGTTTTGTATATATTTTTATTTTTAGGTTTTTTTGTATTTATATTAATAATATATTAATACTTATATTTTATATTTTTGTAATGTATTGTTGTTTTAATGCTTTTATGTTCACCGCTCTGATTCGCCTGTGTGCGAGAGGGGCGGGGTATAAATTGAAGAAAGTAAATAATAAATCAGGCTGCTTTTAATATATTTATTTATTTATTTTCTTCAATATATTTATTTACACACAGGCGATTCGGAACGATGAACATAAAAGTATTAAAACAACAATACATTACAAAAATATAAAATATAAGTATTAATATAAGTACAAATATAAGTAAAAATAAAAATCCTCTTCTATCTATCTATCTATCTATCTATCTATTCCTACCAAAAAAAACCCACTATTGGGTTAAGGACATAAGTTAAAATGCTGCAATTCCTATTGATCATTTTCCTAACCCAAAAAATACTTTAGGGAATCATGTCACTAACAATTCACATCAAACAGTAAAAGGCATGGAAACTGAAAGTTAAGACTTCAGTTCCTCTCCTACACAAATGATGTACCACTATATGCATGTGCACCCACCTTAACTTTCCACCCATGCAAGAATTAACATCTGTTAATTATGGTCTCAGATAATTATTGACATCTGTAATTGAACCAAATTGAATTGGGTCTCCAGAACCTTGATAAAGATAGTGATTTCAATCCACTGGTACCTGGAAAGTCCATACATTAACATCAGTAAATTAACCAAAGTGAATTGGCTGTCCAGGTTCTTCATAAAGATAGTGATTTAAATCCACTGGTACCTGGGTAGTCTATACTCATGCGGCAGTCAAGCAGGCAAATAACATAACGGATGTTAATGCTTGCATGGGTGGCAAGTTAAGGTGGGTACACATGCATATAGGGGTACATCATTTATGTAGGAGAGAAACTGAAGCCTTAACTTTCAATTTCCATGCCTTTTACTGCTTGATGTGAATTGTTAGTGATGTGATTCCCTAACGAGTTTTTTGGGTTAGGCGATTGATCAATAGGTATTGTAGTGCCTTAACTTATGTCCTTAACCTGATAGGGTTTTTTGGGTAGGAATATCCCCCGGGTTTTGTGGAACACAATCCAATGCTTCCTTTTCTTGTTCTGCTGCTGCATTCGAATACGGAACAGGGCAACCATAGCGGGTCAGATCTGATCAGTGGGTCTGAGCATTCTGGCAGGAAGGGGAGACTCATGGCAATGAGCAGGAGCAGAGTGGGAGGGGAGAAGGGGTGGGACTTAAAGTGCTGCTGAGGCTCGGGCTGGCTGAATGACTACAGGGTAGGAAGAAGCCACAAACTGGCAGCCTGCACATGCATCCCTGACTGCCCAGCATCTGGTAAAGGCAAAGAAAAATACCCTGAACCCTGCCCCTTTTCTTCCTTGTGGGGACATGTGCATGGTTTGGGATAACATCCCCAGCCTGGGCTAGGGGCCCTCTTTTTGGTGCTGGTGCTGCTGGAATTTTGGGGCTGCTTTTTGGGGGGAGGTGCTTTCTAGGTTTTTTTTATTTTTGTGTGGTTTGGGGAGCAATCCTGGTTTGGGACACAGTGGCACACACAGAAAGAGGCAGGCAGACACACAAACACTCAGAAGCAGGCAGGCAGGCAGACAGAGACACACATGCACAGAGAGACAGAGAGACACACACGCACAGTCAGGCAGTCTGACACACAGAAGCACAGAGACATGCAGACACACACACATGCAGTTAGGCACATAGTCAGGCGCACACATAAAGAGACAACATGCACCCCATATCTCCCGATGTGGTGGATCCCTGCTTACCAGCCTGTTTTTTTCCCGGGTGGCCGCTGCACCTCTCCTATGATGCTGTGGCTGCCCTCTGAAACTTTCAAAGGCCCTGCTCCTCCGGCCCGCGCACACCTGCCAGGGCTGCCACCATTTTGGATAGTAAGGCATACTGGGACTTCACTTCCCAGCGTGCCTCACTATCCAAGATGGCAATGGCCCCAGCAGGCAGGCGTACGGCCCGGAGGAGCGGGGCTTTGAAAGTTTCAGTGGGTGGCCACGGCAGCATAGGAGAAGCGCGGTGGCCACCCGGGAAGAAAAGCAGGCCAGTGAACAGGCAGTGGCCCCAGCATCACCGGATCTGGTAAGCTAGATCCCCCACTGCCCTAGACAGTTGGGAGGGTGGCAGCAGCAGCTAGACAGGAGCAGGCAGACAAGAAGGCAGATGGGAGGAGGGGGGCGATGGAAGTACCTCCCCCCCTCACTGTTCCACCCAAGCCTCTACTGTGGGAGGGACTGGTGAGGGAATCCTCCTGGCTATTTCATTGCTTGGTTTTAAACTGATTTAAATCACAGTATATTGTGAAGTCCCTGGCAGCTTCCCGGGTCTGCACAACATTTGGGCTAAACTGCGCATGCGTCGCATTAAGCCCTGTGCCACTGGAGAAAATGGCATTTTCACGGGCTTGTAATTTTTAAACCAAGCAACCAAACAGCCTCAACTTTCCCCTACGGAAACTAGACATGGAGGCTGAATTTTTGAGCAGGGGCATCCCTCAGGATCCCCTCCAGCAATGTCGGGAGGCCCAGCAACAAAAAAGGTTACCACTCAGAGGTGCAGCGACTGAAAATTCCAATACAAAGCCTCCCATTGATTGGATCACAATGAGTATCATATTTTATATATATATATATATATATATATATATATAATATGATACTCATTGTGATCCAATCAATTTCTTTATGCTGTTTTATAAAGCATATATGTGCTTTGTAAAATAGCTTAAAGAAATTGATTGGATCATGAGTCAGAGCACTACACTTTCCTCAGTGTAAAATTTGTTGTCAGTAGGCTTTTCACATTTTATTTTTTGTTTGTTTGTTTGTTTATAACACCACAAATCAGTTCCATGAAGTGCTCCAGGGTGGGCATCATTTTGCTACAATCAGAGAGTCTCTTGTAAGTAGAAACGTACAGCCAAGAACAGCACACCAGGACCACAGCTATGAAATTATGGTGCTATAGCGGTCTATCTGGAGTGCCATATTACTTATTTTAGATGCTGTAAGGAGTTTTAAAGCCTGCTAGATTTTTAGGATGGCTTTCTAATTCTTACAGTAAACCGTCATGATGTTCCCAAAGCATCAATATGCATGAATTATCTATATAAAGTAGATCTGGGAACAAACCCAAATCTCGGGTCTCAGTTACAATTCCCCTCTGTATATCTGAGGCATTATACCAAGCCCCATGTCCAGACACAGTTTGGATTTCAATTCAGGTCTTGAACCTCCAACACTCTCCAGTTTCATTGTGTGCCGAGTTTACTGCATTCATTGGGCTCAGGAGAGAGCTCCAAACTCTGAATGCTGAAACGGTTCTGGGTCAGAATCAGGGGTTTTGCTTCACGCTCCTTGCTGACATCAACCTTCGTAAGGCTGATAAGTTTATTCTTTATAAATCTTGACTTGAGATGGCTGCCCTACTCTAGTATCTGTTGTAATTTACAAGAGGTGATAAAAAAAACCAGTGCTATACATGGTATGAAACAAAATAGTGCAAAATATTATTTTTGTATTTGGAGGGAAAATGTCTAGCTTTAGCTAAAGCCTTTCCCCCTGTTTTCTGCAAGTGGGGTCTCTTATTCTATAATAAACTTGAAGGATAGAGTCGTAGGTCAGCTCCAATTGACTTTATTGAGTGATGATAGCTGAGGGTTTTTAAATGGAAGCATAATACAAACACGAGTAACTGTTCCATAGTAGTTGTAAACTGCATATTCATTGTACCCAATGGTTTTTTCATTTACAAGTTAGTATCTGCTAGAGAAACATCAAGCAGCAAATAATGTGCAACATGTTTTTATGAAACTTATTAATCTACAAAGTACTGTAGTTGTAATAAAAACATGGATTTTTTTATACACCAGTTTTGGTTAGAGTCTTGTAAAATAAAGTTATTTCTGCAAACATAACTTAGAAGTTAAACTATAGCTAGTGATTTTAAATTTAGAATGATTTTTAAGGTGCTGTATGAGGATACACAACAAAGTATGCTGTCTCCCCATAGCCATTAGTTACTTATTTTGTTTGTGTAGGTGAAAAAAGCGGGGCAGAGCCGGATGATGCGGAATTAGTGAGCCTCAGCAAAAGGCTGGTGGAGAATGCAGTCCTCAAGGCTGTACAGCAGTATTTAGAAGAAACTCAAAACAAAAATAGACAGACTGATGGAAGTCCAGTAAAAATTGAGGAAGCAGCCACAGACAACAAGAACGAAGGTGACAGCGATAATAAAAAATGAGTATTCTCTGAATGTCAAGGAAGCACACCACCACCAAGAATAACCATTATGCAGCTCCCTAGTCAGATCTGCAAACCTGTGTTGGCCAACTTGCACTGTGCTTTGTGAGTCTCCATTATTAAAAATGTGTTCTGAATCAGGGGACACTAACAATGCTGTTTCATAAGCATGTTTGCACTGCTGAAAAAACTATTGAATGCTGGGAAAGATGATGAGGGAAGAAGACAACATTCTGAAGCTTCAACTTTAATGTGTTCTTTACTACAGAAAACCTCTTCATAGCTTTCAGAGGAGTTAAACCCCTTGTCTACGCCTTTTGGACTGATATGAGTGGCCATGGAAGATGCACTAATATGAGTGAAAACGATGCCTTTAAAATATTTTACAGAACTGCACAATTGCTTTACTTGAACTATATAGCAGATAATATATTCTGTTGCTACAAAGCCAACAGCAGTCAGTGCTAACCTCAAAACTGCCACTATACATATTCATAACTCATTTTACACTGTATGTAACACAGTGGGAATTTCTCTTGAAAACCACAACACTATGCTTCACTTTTAAGTAAAATTTGTTCACATAAATTATTTTTTGACAAAATACTCCCTTTTTATATAAAATATAGGCAAAATTCTACATTTTCAAAAACTACACATCTGTTTTGATACATTGTCTCCGTATTTTAACATTGTAGTTGACATTAGTTATATGCAAAATGTATTGTATCATTCTTTCCTTCTAGGGAAGAGCCATGAAGCAGTCTTAATAAAGAATGCTTTGCACAGAGAATCACTGGCCCTGTTGTCAAAGCTGAATCAGATAAAGGAGCTCTTATCAAAACCTGAGATCCGGATGAAAATTATCAAGGAACTGTTTGACAAAAGTCACACTGACTGTGGGCCTCCAGATACGTAACTATAAATCGTCGTGATGTAAAATCTCATGAATTTATATTAAGATGAAGAATATTTTGTTTACAAAACTTTTAATTTCTCTCTTGCTTTTGCACTGGCAGTGTAAATGAAAGCCAATACATTATGTATTATTGAATTAAAATATGTGTCTAACATTAATAGATTGCAGAGATAAACAACAGGATCAATATTTATAGAAAGAAAATCTGAAGAAGTGTCAAAGTGTAGGCCTAGGTTGTCTTTTTGGATCTGTTCAAGCACCGTGTCCATTCTGTTATTCAGTACATAATTAAGAGATGCTGTTTATACAGACCATTCCTGTTGCTGCAATGTACAAATGTTCAAACAAAAGAACAGATACTTTAAAATAATTTTTAAATATACAGCTGTAGAAAGTGTTTTTAAAAATAGCCTTTCTTTTCTGTATGTATGATATTTTACTTTTGGCGATGTTTACTTTTATAACAAAAAAATTGAAATCACATGTTCAGATGCTGATATATACTTTCTGCTGTTTACATGAAAACAAGAATGTTTTAAACTCTCAGTATGTATTGTTGAAATCATTTACTGGAATGAAATTTGCCTATTGGTTTCTGTGGAAACAAAACACTTCTTTCTTTTTATTTTTAATGTATCTTCCATCCCAATACTTTTCCTTCTGAAAAGGGACCCAAGCCAGCATTTCCTGTGCACTCAAAACTTCTGGAGCTTATTAGAGCGTCTGGAGTTACAGAAGTGCAGGACTGGGCTCTGCAATTTCACTTTTAAAGTGATTGTTTAAAATTGTAAATAGTTGTCAAAGCTTCTTTATAATCCTGCACTCTGGTGATACCAGGTTTATGCTGTTAGAACAGCAATATCGATAGTAAGATGTTATCCATTACTTAAGTATGAAATGACACTCTCAAGGATCACAGCTTACTCAGTTGATTTCTTACAGTATATTCAGAAATGGATTTCTGAGCCCATCTTCCTAATAAAAGTATTGTTTTCTTTATGTGACATTTTTCTTCCACCATTATTTTACAGAATTCAGTGAAACTATCAGGAACGTTAGCAGATTTCCTTTGCAGAGGTTAATTACATGAGCCATGTACAGCTCCACATTATAATGTTTACAGTGGAAAAGAGGCTATTCAATCCGGGTGCCAGAACCCAATAAATGAAGTGATATAGATAAGCTCTTTTAAAACTGCTTTCAAGAAAATTACATTTACATTTCTCCTGGGGGGCGGGATTAAAGCATTCTAAACTACCTTGAATAGAAATCTGACAAACAAGTTATTGTGTCTAGTTTAGGGTGCCCTCATTTTAAAAAGTACATTGACAAACTGGAGCAGGTTTCAGAGGAGGGCAACAAAGATGATAAAGGGTCTGGAAAGCAAGTCTTATGAGGGAAAGTTGAAAGAACTGGGTATGTTTAGCCAAGGGAGGAGAAGATCAAGGGAAGACATGACAGCAGTCTTCACCTATCTAAAGGGCTGCCACCAAGAAGATGGCAAGGAACTGTTCTTCATGACTACGGAGGACAGGATTAGAAACAATGGTCTCAAATTACAGGAAGGTAAATTTTGGTTAGATATCAGGAAAAAATTCCTTACAAGTAAAAGCTGTTTAGCAATGGAACCATTTGCTTTCAGAGGTCATAGGCTCAGTGGGTGCTAACATACGGGCAGCCACCGGAGCAGCTGCACATCTGGGGGCAGGATAGCAACCCCTGGTCGGGGAATGGAAACTAATGTTCCCCATGCCTGATCTGGCCAGGGAGGGGGCGTGGGGAACAATGTGCAGCTGACTGGCTTCGCTCCTGTGCTGCGGCTGCTCCCTCGCCTCTGCTATGATGGGCAACCATGGCTGCCGATAACAGGCAGCCATAGCTGGCTGCCAGGGCAACCCCCATTGCTGGGCCATGCCGGCATGAAAATAGTCGTGCACACCCAGTTCGCCCTGCTCTGGCCCACCTGAGCGACTCACAGGGCCAGACCATGGGCCCATTTTTTTTCCGGGCCAACGTTTCCAGCCTGGCCTCCAACCCCACTGGGTTTGAACCAGGCCCACAGCGTTGCATCTGTTAACACCCAAAGTCACTGGAGGTTTTCAGAAAAGGCTGGATAGCCATCTGCTGGGATGTTCTAGTTGTAGTTATCCTGCATCCATGCAGAAGGTTAAATTAGATGATCTTTACGGTCCCTTCCAACTCTGACATTCTGTGATCTCCACACAACACAATCTTTTTTTAAAAAAAACAAACCCATTTCTGTACTATATTGTACACTTTATGGATTGAAAGAAGTTTCTGGCACCATGATTAGTAAAACCAAAAGCCAAAGCACAGTTATATACATTTTTGCCTGAAGAAGCAGTTCATGATTGGCTCCTATGTGCCTTTTTCCCTGAAAAAGCTGGTTTGACGATTAACCATCAACAGTGGTTATTATAAACATCCTAAACTATGGAAGTGGCTGCATCAATTGCACACATTCAAGTTCCCACTCTGGGCCTACGTTATGTTCTGTTATTTCAGAAAAAAGCAAAGGTCTATAATTGTATATCCGATGTCTGGCTGATGGGTAGAGTGGCTAGATATGCAGATTTTAGAGGACACTTTTGAGAAATACAGATTGCAGGGCTGCATTGGAGCCAATGCAACCCTGGAACCTTTATTTCTCATAAGTGTTCTCTAAAATTTGCATATCTGGCCACTCTACTGATGGGGCCTGCATGCATGCTCAGGGTGACACGTCTACTGATTGCCATATTGGGTTGGGAAGGAATTTTTCTTCTGGGCAGATTGGCAGTTCACAGGGTTTTTTGCCTTCTCCTGCAGCATGTGTGGGGCTCACCTGTTTGGGACATCTGGATCTTTCTTTTACTAGTAAACATGTTCTCTTTTATTTCTGGCATCAGTGTGCTCTGGTTAGTCCCATTCTCTACCTGTAGCTACTGATGGGATTTTTCTGTGTAGATAGTTGGGTGTGGCAGGTCCTCCAGTGGTGCAGGGAGCTGGACTGGATGACCCTTGATGTTCCTTCCAGCCTTGTGACAGCAGTCTATTTTTTTTAGAATAGCCTCAAGCATAATATTTGTACAGTGACTTAGAGAAGGCATAATTCTGTTAGACCAAAAGTAAAAACTAGAACCAAAACTTGTGAAGTATAGACCCCTAAAGGGATGCTCTGATGCTCACAGGTACTGAGCATTCACGGTGAACAGTGGTTTCTTGGCCCCTTTTGAAGATTAGGCCACATAGCGCCTTCGTCCCTTCTCACTTACTGCCTCCCATGCCTGGAACTCCCTCCCTGCACTTCGCTCCTCCTCTGTCCCTTCTCTCACCCTTCCACGCCTTCCCTGCTCCCCTAAGCGCCTTCGTCCCTTCTCACTTGCTGCCTCCCATGCCTGGAACTCCCTCCCTGTCCACATCCGCCTTGCCCCCTCCCTTCATACCTTCAAATCTCTCCTTAAAACTCACCTCTTTCGCTCTGCTCTGTCTGACTCTTTATCCTGCTGAGCCACTATTCCTATACCTACGATCGGTTTACCCTTATCCTTGCAACATGGACCTGCCTGCTGTCATTCTCATCGTAACCAAGCCAAGTACGTGCACTTGAGACCTCGCATCTTCATGAATGTTAGACCCCTTGTCTCTCCCTCTGTTCCCCTTCCTAAGTCTCTCCCCCAGCTCCTGTCTCTCAGATTGTAAGCCCTAGGGGCAGGGACCGTGTCTATTTTATTACTTTGTAAAGTGCCAGGTACACTGCTGGCGCTATATAAATGTTTGTTAATAATAATAATAACAACAACATAGATGTATATATGTAAACAGAGTGGAGGTGCCTAAATTTTGGCACCTTCGCTTATTCAGCCTATCCAAAAAGGCTGAGGGGAGATATGATTACATTGTACAAATATATCAGGGGAGTTAACACAGTAGAAGGGCCCTGTGCCGCAAAATGGAGGTGGGGGGAGGTTGCTGCGCCCCTTCTCCCCTGAGGTGAGCGTGGAGGAGAAGGGAGGAGGGAGAGAGAGTGGGCCGTGGGGGTTGAGAAACCCCGTATGTTCAGCCTGGTGACCTTCTGATTGGTTGCCTAGGCATCATGTGCACTGAAGGCTGCACATGATTGGTCGGCACGGGGGCAGCCCTCCTCCCCTGCTAGAAGGGTGGGGGGAGTTGCCGCCCACGCAGGTTCTCCTTTCAGCTGGGTGCAGCAATCATGCCCAGCTAACCCAAGCAGTCAGCAGCTTTGGAGGAGCGCTGCTGGCTGTTGAGATAAATGGGTGAAGGCGGAGTGGAAAGGCAGGCTGCGATGGGGCATCGGAAGAAAGGAGGAGCCCCCCTGACTTGCAGGAAGCATACCAAGAAGGGTGTAGACACAGGGAGCGAAGCACTGCCCCCGACCCCAGAACAGCTGCCCCCAAGTGTGGGAGGGGTGAGTGAGACATCTCCTCCCCCTACAAGGGGGGAAATGAGGAGCCGCTTGCAGGCCTGCGAGACCCTGGTTACGGAAGGCGAGAGAGGGAGAAGGGAGGGACGATGAACCCCCCAGGAGCCCATGGAGGGGGGAGGCCCTCCAAAGCTCCTTGCAACCAGCTGAGGTACAAGGGGGTGCAGAAATAAACCGACCGGTGCGGCGTGGCAGGCGGGTCATATCACCCCCCGCCAGATTTAGGGACTGGATGAGCAGTGAGGAATTCAACCCTTGCTCAATCCAGAGGAAGGTCCCAGGGCTGGTGGGAACATTGGCTGACTGGAGGGGTGCCATAATGAGCCTTGAGACACCTATGCAAACCAGAGAGGCTGGACACCCATCCACCAGGGGGCCACAGACAGGGGATAGCGACCCACCCGGATGGAGCGAGGGGCCGGAGCCCCTAGGGCAAGGGACTGCGATGCACACAGGGTGGGGTCGACAGGCTGACCCTGGCGCGTCCAAGGAGGGCACATGTCTATACCAACAGGTGAGTCCGAATGGGCGCCAGATAACCCCCCAAGAGAAGGCAGCGGAGACAATGAGGATCCAGGTGACTTAGCAATGTGGAACCGAATACAGGCATTAGAACGGGAGCTCGGAGCACTGGCGGGATGGAGGAGAACTGGTCAGGACCACCCAGGGGATGGAGATGGACACGTTCTGCCATGGGCACAAGACGGTGAGTACAGACAAATCCCTGGGGATGGTGGCTGGGATGAGGGTCACCAAGGGCAGGAGGCACACTGGTTAGTGAACGCTGACCACTGACTCCGGCAGCAGCTGGGGAATTTGAGGGCCCAAAGGGGCCAAAGAGGAAACCTGAGGGCGACGGGCACGCCAAGCACGTATGGGACACAACAAGGTCTCGTACAGCAACACACACCCCAGGCCGGGGATCAACGTCAGGCGCCGCAGATGCTGTGGTGGAATGGCGCATGGGTGAAGGACACACCAGTCCCGCCCCCCTCTGGGTACTGTCCCGCTGGTTGTGGGCTCCAGTCTGACTTGGCTGGGGCAAAGAGATGGATCAGGCCACGGGGTGTGTGTGTGTACCACCCAATCACAGGTTCTAACCCGGCCCCATTCGATCACCCCTCCCCCCCTTGGATGGGGGATATTCCAACCTATTCACACCCATAGGTGAGCACCTGTCCTATGCCACCAGGGAAAGGATCTGGAGGAGGAAATTCATAGATGTCTTCGCTCGCTTATTCAGCAATCCCATTGTGGATCAGGCTGAGAAAGTTGACCGGAAAAAGCGGGAAAAGTTCCGGTGGCCCCAGGCAGACAGGAATTTGGCAAACTGGTCCTCTGTATTTTCAATATATTTGGGGGGCAACCCCCTAGAATTTTTCCAAGAAAGGGCAGTGGAATTGCTGAAGTATGCTGACATAGTGAAAAGGGTTTACGGGGTAGGACCTCCTGGGGCATGGCTCCAGTATGATGAGGTCTTCCGGCACAGAGCATCCTTTATGCCGGGGCTCCGGTGGGATTGCCACGCTCAGGATTTATGGCTTGACTGCATGGTTGACATGACTAATGCGCCCAAGACAGATAGTGGGCATATATTAGTAAAGGGGGGAGTGGCCCCAGCTAATGACCCCAATAGGCAGGATGGCAGGAAGGGAGGAGGTGCCACCTGTTGGGCGTACAACAGGAATGGGAGATGCACGTGAGGAGCCTACAAATTCTGTCATGCCTGTTCTGTGTGTGGTGGTTTCCATTCTCTTTCAACCTGTTACAGGGGGAAACCAATGGGCACTAGGAGGAGCCAGCAAGGATCAGAATCAGGTCAAACCAACCAAGGCAGACAGAAAAGGGCCGGGAAGGGAAAGGGGCCCAACTCCAATTAACGTTAAGAGACTCTAGTTGGCTTTGAGTCACCAGCCGGACAAGTCAGAGGTGGAATACATTTTACAGGGTTTTGAGTTTGGTTTTGTTATCCCGGTTGGTGCTGTCCGTCAGGGACGCGAACCACCCAACCTGAAATCTGTTAAGGGAATGGAGAAAGTGGTGCAGGACAAGAACAGGAAGGAAGTTGATGAAGGCAGAATAGCTGGCCCATATGTCCAGCCCCCCCTCAAGATTTTTATAGTATCTCCTTTAGGGATTGTGCCAAAAAAGGCACCGGGAGAGTTCCGACTCATCCACCATCGATCATACCCTAGAGGGTGCTCGGTTAATGACGCCATTCCTAAGGAACTATCAACAATGTGGTATACATCATTTGACGAGGCAATAGACAGGGTTAGGGCATATGGCGAAGGTGCCTGCCTCACAAAATGCGATGTGAAATTGGCATGCGCTCTCGGTTGCAGATGGAGCAATTCCAGGAACTAGTGCCGGCAGCCACAGTCAACCCAGAGCCGCTCCCCCAGGGCGTCTGGAGCCTTGGAAAATAGAAATGCGAAGGATTGTCCTTTGGGTCTTTGGGCCCCCGCACGAAGGAAGCGTATGACCGGGCATATAGGGAGTTTCAGGATTTTAGGCACAACAGGGGCTGGGGTCTCAGCTTTCCCATTCCTGAGGATGAAATGTTACAGTTTGTGTTGCACTTGCGGGGGAGGGGTTTGGCAAGTAGGACTATAGCAGGTAAGGCAGCAGTTTTAGCTTTTGTGAGTTGTTTAGAAGCTTTAGCCTTACACAACATTTGGGTTCGCCCTCGGGTTTTACAGATAACCCTTCGGCGCTCTAAAACAGACCAAAAGGGTTGAGGGCATTTGGTGAGATTAAACCAGATTGGTTCGCAGGAAATCTGCCCAGTACAGGTCGTTAGAGCATATCTGGCTTCGCGACCTCAGGTCATTGGTAATCTATTTATACATGGGAACGGAACCCCACTGACACGGCACCAGTTCATGGTAATTTTTAGAGAAGCAGTGAGAGCAGTGGGCTTGCCAGTAGAGAGATACGGATCCCATTTATTCAGGATAGGTGCTGCGACAACAGGAGCAGCCGCAAGGATGTCGGACAGGGACATCAGAGAATTAGGCAGATGGCGATCTCATGCCTTCCGGAGATACATACAGCCTGCAAACTCCAACTAACACATCGTTTTACATTTCCTCCAGGACCCAGCACTATCGGGGAAACGACGCTAGTCTGGTTTGTCGGCCACAGTTTGGTCTGCTGGGCCAGAGAGGCAGCGAACCATACCCATTGGGGGACGCAACTAACTCTGGCTGCAAGGGCAAAGATAGCCTGGTATGGCCGTGGGGGGGATGAAATGGGATCAACTGGTTCCGATGCTGTCCAGCATGCATCTCAGGACATACCCAGGGATCATGATTGTGCACCTGGGGGGAAATGATTTGAGGACAACAACTAGTGTCAGTTTAATGGTTAAAATCAAGACCGAGCTCCTGCGTATTAAGGGGTTCTTCCCGTGGGTCAGGATATTATTGACACACCTCGTTCCATGTCTTACGTGGGGTGACACAGTCCATCCGAAGAAAATTGACAAGGCTCGTAGAAATGTCAATAGGGAGATTAGAAAATGGTGGGTGGGGCTAGGAGGTAGCTGTGTTCAGCATGGACAGCTGACAAGTGGCCCGAGCTGTTCTTGAGGGATGGGGGTCCATTTGTCCTCTGAAGGTAATGCCCTATATTTGTCTAAGTTAGCGGAGGAACTGGCCAAGCTGGTATGAGCAAGAGTTGGTGGGGGACGGTGCCACCCAGTGGCCGGGTGTCCCATGCTGGTGGCGGGGGTCCAGTATGGTTAATCGGTTGGTTAGGTAGTTTTAGGATAGAAGTGAGTCATCTCCATAAGAGATGGGGTGTGTGCTGTCTCTTATACACATCTAGATGTGTATAAGAGACAGAGAGATGGGGGGGTGATAACTGACGATAAGCAGGGCATGGCTAACAACAGGATCATCCCCTTGGGAATGGTGTCAAGCGGGGGGGGGGGGGGAAGGCCAAGCATGGCTCTCAAACCTGAATGACACCATTTTCCTTACTTGTGCCCATCCGGGCGTTTCCCCCCCCTTCGGCCTTGGCCAGGGAGCTGTTCAAAGGATGTTAAGGTTGAGTTGGTGCTGGCATTGGAGGGCATATCCAAGCCAGACACCTTTAAAGAGTTAATTAAGTTCTTAATAAAATATTGGACCCACAATTGCTTAGTAGCAATCTCACCAACGTTCTTGCTCTGTCTGATTAAAGAGTGCGGCCATTTAAATTCCAGCTAACGTCTCCGTGTCTCATTTCTGGGGGTGCATCGGCAAGGGGAAGATTTGTTCAAATTAAAGGTGAGTATGTGTACAAGAACTAATGGATGCAAGGTGGTTATCAATAAATGTAGGCTGGAAATTATAAGGTTTTTAACAATTAGAGTAGTGAACGACTGGAATAAACTTCTAGGGGCAGTTATGGGAAGGAGCAAAGAAACTGATTAGCCTTAAAAGAGTTGGATAAATGTATCTATTTATTTAGATTTTTATTCCGCCCATCCCTCAAAAAGGCTCAGGGTGGTTTGGCAGCCAGGGTGAGCACACTCCTCCAGGCCTGATTCTCAGACCTCACCTTGCAGCGGGCGGGGCTACATGGGTTCACCAGAGAGGAAGCAGCCTCGTGGCCCCCCATTAGCCCAGGTGAGGCAACAGTAGCCCATGATGCATCACTGGCCTTCTCCGGTCAATGTAGCCAGGTGCATGCCCCAAGGTGGAAGTGGGTGAATATGAGGTAGCCAACAATTAGACAGTCAGCTGCATTGCGGACTAATGTGGTGTAATGTGGCCTAATATGGAATAATGACTCGTGTGGTCTTACTGTCTGGCTCAGAATTTCCTCAGTCCAATTAGCCTCCCTTACTAGTTTCCTTAATTTTCCCAAAATTTGCCTTTTTAAAATAAAAAAACTTTAAAATAAAAAATCTTAGTTATTTTGTAATTAAGTATCCTCCTGAATAAATTAAATTGCGTTAATTTATGATCGCTAGATCCAAGATTCCCCCCAATAACTAAGTTCTCAGTGATACCTTCTCTATTTACTAAAATAAAATCTAAGGCCCTTTTCACACAGGCACCCCCCCCCCCCAACTCGTGCGCAGGTGGGGGTGCCTGTACGAACACTGCAGCAGGTGGGGGCGATGGGGGGCACCTGTGGGAACACGCAAGCGATGGGTGGGGGCGCATGCGTGCTCCCGTGCTCCACCCACCTCCACCCATCACACATGCATGGAGAAATGGGCACCAATGGGCATCACACATGCATGGAGAAATGCCTGATGCTCCATGCATGGAAATGGGTGGAGGTGGGTGGATGTCCCTGGGAACACACCCCTATATACCATCCACTCACCACATCACCCACCGCAGCCAGTGTGAAAAGGGCCTAAAATAGCATCTCCGCTGGTTGGTTTAGTGACAATTTGATGAAGAAATTTGTCATTTATCACATCCAGGAGTAATTTAGCCCTACTATTATTAGCATTGATTCTCCAATTGATATCTGAAAAATTAAAGTCTCCCATAATCACACAATTCCCACTAGTACTTCTTTCTTTAATAATATTAAATAAGTATGTCCATGTTCAAATCTGAATCTGGAGATCTATAGCAAACAGTACCGCTCGAAAATATCACTTTTTACCAGCCTTACGTAAGGTGATCTTTGCGCAAATCGATTCTGTTTTCTCCATATCATAATTCCTTATTTCTTGACTGTCAATCATGTTATTGATGTATAATGCTACCCTTTTACCATTATTCCTATATTTCATAAATAATGTATATCCTTCAATTCCTGCATTCCAGTCATGACTACTATTCCTCTAAGTTTAAGTTATCCCTATAATATCAAGTTTTACCTCCTCTACCAACAATTTAAGTTCTTCCATTTTGTTACCCAGACTCTGCATTAGTATACAGACATCTAAGATGTTTCCTACCACTCTTCTGCAATGTCCCATCTATATTACCATTTTTATTTTGACAGAGAGCTGTCCTGCTTTCCAAACAATCATTTAAGTCACCATTCACTAGAATCGCAGAGTTGGGAAGGACCTCACAGAAACCATTGTGTTTGAGGTTCTTGTTACAATTATCCCCAGCCCCCTTCAAACCCAGTTTAAAGTCTTCCTCACAGGGTGATTTCAGACGTGACGGGGTGAATATTCACCCCGCCACGACCACAGTCAAACACGGGCCGCGGTGAACTGCGGTGAACGTCTGTTTGCCACCCGCCAGAGGTTCACTACAGTCAAACGCGGCCCGCGTTTGCATTGACCACGCTTCGTTACCTCTCACCACCCGGAGGTAACGAAGCATGGTCAAAGGCCACCACGGCCATGGTGAAGGGTTCATCACGTCTATTTACTCACCCTTCACCACGGTCGGGGTTCGCCTTCCCGGTCCCGGGCGGGCGGTGCGGCCGGATAGGCCACACTGGCTGTCCGAATTGACCGCGGGCCATGGTGTCTCGTTCCCCATGGGTGGGGGGGAAGGGGGGAACATCTGTTCACCCACCCCTTGACCCCCGTCCATGGTGCAAACCACACCACAGCCCGCGGTCAATTCGGGCGGCCGTAACATCTGAAATCACCCACATAGGGTGATTTCAGAAGTGACGTGGTGAATGTCCACCACAGTCAACCTCAGTCAAACGTGGGGGGGGGGTGAAAGCACCATGCATGTCTGTTTGCTCACATCGAGATGTTCACCACAGTCAAACTTGGCCTGGGGTGAAGCTAACCACACTTCGTGAGGTCGGGGCGGGAGGAGGTCCAGAAGTGTGGTGAATGGTCACCACGGCAGGGGTGAATGAAAAGTAACTTCTGAACGGAAATCCACAGCCGCGGTGGAAGGATTTGACCCCAGCCGCTGTGCATTCTGAGGCTCGAACCACAGTCCACGTCTCCACTGCATGTCTGTTGTGTTCCCCCGGCCCATGTTCTCTCTGATTGCCCCCAGGCAGTGGTCACGATCCTGTCACTTCTGTTGGGGCCACACGTCTCACCACAGCCCACAGTGAATCCATTCACACCGGGGTGGGATTCACTGTGGTGAATTGGAATGCGTCACTTCTGAAATCACCCATAGTTAGCAAGCTGATCACCTAGAACCCTTTTTCCATCCTTGGTTATGTGAAATCTGTCTTTTTCCAGAAATCTACCTTCTTGAAATCCCGTTCCATGATTGATCAAACCAAAGCTCTACCGACACCACTCGTGCAACTGTCCATTGAACTCCATGATATAACATCCTTCCTTGACCTTTACTTTCCACTCGGAGGATAGAGGAGAACACTACCTTGCCCTTGATCTCCTTCATTCCCAGAGCCTCGGGGGGGGGGACCTGGTTCAAGTCTCACAGCCAGAAAACTCACTGGGTGACCTTGGGCCAGTCACAATATTATCTCAGCCTAACCTACCTCACAGGGTTGTTCAGAGGATTAAAAGTTGTGTTATATATAAAGCACTCCAAGAGTCATGGCAGCAGGCTACTATATTATTATTATTATCATCATCATCATCTGTTTCCATTTAAATGAGCACGAGCAGGGAGTGGCAATCTCTCCATAATGTCTCTAATTTGGGCTCCAGGAAGACAGCACTGCTCTTGCTCTTGGGATGTTGAGCAGGCCAGCAAATAGATGCCTCTGTTCCTCTCAGGAAAGCCCCTCCGTGAGGGGGATAGCATCTAAATCCCCTCCTGGGGGGTTTCCCAGCCCAGACGTTTAAAATACAGGAAAAAGCCCTCCCGTGTAAAAACACCATTGGTCTGTCATTTCTTCCTTTCTTCTGCTGGGATTAGCTTCCCTCCTTCTCTTCTTCACAGCTCCAACTTCTAGCTCTTCTTCATTCCCTAGAACAGAAAACTTGTTCCTCAGTTCTATTTCTCCTTCACTAGCTCATCTTTTCCTTTGCCTTCGCTTCATGGCCACATTCCTTCATGGGTCACACTTCTCCTGTATTCTCTCCTAATTTTGTTGCTCGAGCAAGCAGTGTTTGAAAATCTTGCACTCGTGGTGTAATCTCCTCATTTTTTGGCTTAACAATTCCCTTAGCTCTTCCAGTTCCCTTTGAGACTCCATGAGTGTCTCCAGCTGCATCTTCTCCAAGTGCAATCCTGGATCTTCTCTTCCATGAACGAGCTGACATTTCATGTACACATGAGACTCTTCTGGTCCACAATCAAGGATGATGTACACAGCCAAGCATCTTCTTTGTCTCCATTCTTCCACAGGTTCCCTCAGTTTCCACTGCAGTAGCAATTGTTCTTGTTGTATGTGGACTCTTAGTCTTTTCCCCTGTAAAGTGACTAGGAACCAAGAACCAAGGGCAAAAAGCCAAACAAAGCTACTGTTAGCTGCCTGTGCTTGCAAACTCTCCTTATCCTCCCAGCTCCTTTTCTTCGCCAGACAAGTTGCCAACAAGCAAGCAAAAATCATTTGTTGAGAGCCCAGAAATCATGATACTGTCTTAATTGTGAGATTGTTAAAAGAATGACATCTTCGCTTGGGGATCATGGCCTTTGAATTCTTTCTTTCTTTCTTTCTTTTTTTGTTTGTTTGTTGTATTGGTTTATGAGTCTTTAGGGTGCATTGCAATTACCCATTCAAACTTCCACAACTACAAGGACTAGAAAGTTGCTTTGGTTAAAAATAAATAAATATGAAAAAGCTGATAGTCTTGCAATTTCTATAGCAAGGGCTTTAAGACAACACCTAAAATGACCTGCAGTAAAATAATGAGTTGGCAACCCTGCTGTTCTCATCTTGTCACTGTACCAGGCAGTCTGCAGATACGTTTGGGTTTTGCAGCAGGAGACTTACAAATGGATATGAAGTGCCAAAACAAAGAGACTAGGTTCCAAACTGAAGCCTGCCTGTTTTGTATAGAGCTGTAAATGAGTGACAGGCACAACAGAAAGTGTGTATATTCCCATAAATAAGGAACACCTCGTTTAATGCTATACAGCCTTAAGCAACACACACCAGAACAAATATCACCTTCCTCCTGCTAGCTACATGTCAGGGCTGGGTCTTGAACCCATGGCCCCTGGGGTGCTGGAGAGGCTGCCCAGTGCTCTGCGCCACCTGGTGGGCTTGTGAGGGTGTTGGATTGTCCTCCCTCTGTTTTTCCTTGTGTGCTTGCTCCCTGTGTGTCATGCCCCCTCCCAGCTGTAGCCAGTTGCCTTAGCCCTGCCTCCCAGCTTCCTGGTTGGCCACAGGAAGTATTTAAGCCTTGGTG
>QEPC01003823.1:1971400-1990229 GCA_003113815.1 Sphenodon punctatus | reverse complement strand
GCCTGGTAATGCTGCTGAGTACCTAATCTCTCGGGTGCAAGAGAGCGACTGAGAGGTTTCAGAGGGTCGCCTTGGGGCCACCTTTTCCCCTCCTGTGCCAGGGCCTGGTTTCCTCCCTCTTTGTTTCCCGCTCCCCAAGTCCGTCCCCTGGAACCTGATACTCCTGGCCTTCCTTCTCCCTCCTTGATTTCCCCCACGGCTCCGTACCCTGGAGCCTGACACTACACTGGAAATCACTGCCTCCAGTTTTCCCAGGGTTTCTTCACCAAATACCTTGGAAATGCCCTGCCTAGAATCATAGAGCTGGAAAGAATCACAAGGGTTATCTAGTCCAGTCCTCTGCCGTTAAGCAAGGCCTACGCTACCTACCCCATGGCATCCCTGAGAGATGTCTGTCCCACCTATTTTTAAAAGCCTCCGGTGTTGGGACTGCACAACCTCCTTTGGCAAACTTCTCCACTGTCTAGCTCTCCTGGTAGTTTGAAAACTCTTCTGTGTTGCTTGCTGCTGAACCCTCTTGAGATCATATACATATCATTTCCTCTCCTACTGTGTAAATGAGTGAGACACACTAAGCAATGGCCATGACCCAAACAGAATCATATTCAACTTAAGAGTCTTTTTTTGACCTTGCCATACTCTGTTCATGTAACTATCTGGAAGACCCACCTGTTGTTTTCAGGGAACTGGGGTCTTTGCTGGGTTTTTTTTTTAAGCATAGGACTGCTGTTGAAGGTTGGATGGAAGAGTACAAGTTTGGTGAAGATGAGTATTTTGTATCGCTTTTCAATATCAACTGGAGGTGGGGGAAATGCCTAATGGAGTATACTGTAGACTTACTCGAGGGAAAATACAGATTCATTTGACTCTCACTTCTTTTCTGGACAAACTAATCACACTTTCCAACAAACTGGGCAAAATATCTTATGTTCTCATGAATATATATTACATGCTTTTCTCCCCAGGAAAGATTAGCATGTTTTTAGACGTGCCACTGTGCATACGGATTTAAACAATCTGCTTTTAGAAAAGTTGCATTGGTGGCATTTAGATGGACCACCGCCATTGCAAACTGCAGCTCACGCGTTCTTTTGAAACCACATTTGTAAAACCTCTATATTGGGGTTTTACCAATGTGGTTTCCAAGCAATGCATGAGCCGCAGTTTGCAATGGTGACGGCGCATCTAAATGCCACCCACATGACTTTTCTAAAAGAGGATTATTTAAATCCACGTGCCCAGTGGCATGTCTAAAAACGGTTAGAGATGCTTGTTTCTATAATTTATTTATTTATAACCTGCCCCCTCCTGCCCAATGGCAGCTCGAGGCAGCTAACAATAAAACAGTAGAAGCACAGGTACAAAAATATAAAATACAATATAATATAAAATATATAAAATCTCAATAAAAAATGAGGCCTGAATAAATACCACCCCCAAAACCTTCCACCCATCACCGAATGTCTGACAAAACAGCCAGGTTTTACATTGTCTACAGAAGGAGGGGAGGTTCAGAGATAGACGGACCTTCACCAGGAGAGACTTCCACAGCCTTGGCATGGCCACCAAGAATGCTCTTCTCAAATGTTACCACCCAGGGGATCTCCAAGAGGACACTCCCGGCTGACCACAAGGGTTGATCCCGAACCCGAGGGATGAGGCAGTCCCGCAGGTAAGTGGGGCCCAGGCCATATAGGGTTTTATAGGTAAGAACCAACACCTTGAATCGGGCCCAGAAGACTATAGGCAGCCAGTGCAGAGAATGGAGCACTGGTGTTAAGTGCTCATGGCAGCCCGTCCCCACCAGGAGGCATCACAAATATGATAATCTAAATCATATTTGTGGTACTTAACTATTTAAGGCTGTGCTAGCCTGCTACTCTAAAGTCACATTACTAGGGGTGGGACACCGGGGAGAATACTGGATGTACCAGTATCGGATCTCCCTGGTACCGGATTTACTGGTGTCAGCAGACCGGATTTTTAACATTGGCCACGTTACCGGATTTTTTACATTGCAGCTATTGACTTCAATGGCCGCAATGTAAAAAAAAATCCAGTAAAGCAGCCAATGTTAAAAATCCGGTATGCTGGTACAGGTAAATATCGCATTTATCGGATTAAGCCGATACACCCAAATACTAGCAATATTGGATCTCGGGAGAACCGGAATTCCCACCCCTACACATTGCACTTAATACTCTAGTGTAATCCTGCATACAATTTTTTCAAAGGTAAAGGCTGAGTAAGGCACTTTGTGTTAATCCCTACTTCTGTTAAAGGGTGTCACAAGACAGCCAGTGAGGACTATGGTAAACACATTGCCCAGGGCCTAAGTAACAGCCCTCCAAATCCTGAGAAAGCTGAACCTAATCTTGTTGCTGAAAATGAAGGTTCTGAAAATGGAGGATGGTATCAAGTGAGTAGGGAACATCTATGGAAGTACCTCTATCACTGCTGTACTATTTAAGCATCTTCCAGTAGTACATTCCAAAACATGAATGACACTTGTAATTAGAACTGAAACAGGTACCTGAAAAAACAGGTATACTTGATGAATTTATGGTACCCAAATAGACTCAATAACATTGGATACCAATTGGTACCTGACTGCCACCCAATTCGGTTATCTGATGTCCCAGCTGCCAGTGTGCAGGAGGGTGTGAGATATAAATGCCTGCAATCAATCAATCAATACATGAATAAATAAATAAATAAATGTCAACTTTCTGTCCTGGAAGTTGTATGAAACTTGCTCCGAACAGTAATAGGTCACTTATTATTAAAATTTGTGAATTTGAACTAAGCTACATTCTTTTAGGTCTCTCTGAAACTTCTTGAATGACAAAACATTATTTCAGTTGTTGAACACTGACAGGACAATCCTCTGCCATTAAAGTCAATGAGAATTTTGCCATTGATTGTAATGGCGGAAGGTTGTGCCCTGAGTGACATACAGAAGTTGTCTAATGTTCCATGATATGCCATTGTGCTCTCCGTTTCTGATAATGTGTGGTACAAAAAGCCAGAAGTCATATATGATTTTTCATGAAGGGATAAGGCACAGAACTGAGACAATTGGAAGTATTAATGCTGAAGTGTGTTTCACTTCACAATTCTTTTGATCAACTCAGTTTTTTTGTACAGCAAAATTCTTAGCTTGCACAATCTCCTCATTTATATTCTCCTCATGTTAAATGTCCTCTTAATGAGACCATTTGTATGGAATGAAAACCAGCCTTGATAGACTGCTTGGCTAAGAAATAACACACACATTCATTCCCGAACAGTAATTAGAACAATGCAGAGAAATAAAGGGATATCTAGCATTCAGTACTGCTGCAATGATGAGCAAAGACATTTTACAATTAGAGGCAGCTATTAAACATATTTTGCAAAGACACGGTAAGTTCAGCTCCCACGGTGATAACTATGGTGATAACTATTATACAGCAGTATGGCAGATATAGCAACAAAAAAATATGAAATCTAAAATGGAAGACCACAGACAATTTTTAATCCATTCTAAGGCCTTTAGGCTCATCACCACCCACAAGGGATATAAATGAATGGCATTGCTAAGCACATAACCAGACCAATGTCACATCAAAATATAAAGCTGCCTTCATATAGAGCAACAAAAATGTTTTTCAGAAAATATCAGTTAAATCGGGGTTGGGAAGCCTTCTACCGACCATGGCCCAGAACCGATCCCTTTGGGGGGTCTGTGGGCCAGAGCATTCTACTGAGGGGAAGAGGAACCACAGATGGAATTTGGCCATCTTGGAGTGGGGGGCATGGTTGAAATGAAATACTCAGCTGCAGCTCCCTCCCCACCGAGCTCTGTGCAGCGGGACATGGTCACTCTAAGAGCACGCTGTGAAGGCAGAACCCAAAGCCTGCAGCATCTTGTCTGTATGATAAAGGCCCCCAAAAGAGCACTCCAGTTCTTGGTTGCTGCCCCAGTATTATGGAACTCCCTTCCCCCAGAGGTCCAGCAGAGTCCAAGCCTTCCATATTCCAGAGGCAGTGTAAAACCTCTCTCTTTGGCAAAACATTTGGCAGGTGGGGATAGGGATTGGGGTGGGGAGTTTTTAAAGGGATTTTACTGTATTTTTATTTTCTGTGCTTTTATTACTGTAAGCCACCCTGAGACCTCAGGGAAGGGCAGAGTATAAATGTTGATATATAAAATAAAATCTTGCAGTGGTATGGGGGCTGCACTGGGAGTGTGCAGTACTTCTCAGCTGACCTGTCAAACAGTTTGTGAGCCGCAAACGATGTAAAGTTGGGGGAAGCCTTTGGAGGCCAGATTGAGGATAGCCATGGCCCAGGGCCAGATGTTTCCCCACATTGGAATTAAAGTTTTGAAAACTTTAGATACAGTCCTATCATCACTGAAATAAATTATTATGATCCAATTGGCCCTTAGGGTATGATTCTGACTATTTAGCACCAATACTAACATTATTCCCATTGAGGTGAGTAGAATGGAGAGAGAGGGGACAGATGGAGTATAAATAACAAAGCACGGTTGTGCTACCAAATGTGGAGATAGTCATGATACTAAGTGTGGAGAGTAAGAGAGACAAGAAGGGTCTGAAAATGGAGGATGGTATCAAGTGATTGAGCACTTGGAAGTACCTCTATCACTGCAGTGCTATCTAAGCATCTTTCATGAGTACATTCCAAAACGTGAATTACACCTGAAATTAGAGCTGAAATGTGTACCTGCAAAAACAGGTATACTTGATGAATTTCTGGTACCCGAATAAACTCGACAACATTGAGTACCAACTGGTACTCGACTGAGACACAATTTGATTACCTGATGTCCCAGAATGTCAACTTCCAGTTCCAGAATGTCAATTTCTGTTACTGATTTTTTGACTTCCATGTTGATTTATCAACTTCCAAAACCTATTTTTTAATTTTCCATCTTGGAAAGTTGACTTCCAGTTTCAGAAAGTCAACTTCCAGTGCCAGAAAATTAATCTTTGGTCCCGATTTTTTGGTTTTTCCAACTTGAAATGCTGATTGGTAATCAGAAAATCAAAAACTTGGTACCAGAAGCTATTGACTTTTCAAGTTTCTGGGTACCCAATCGGTGCCCGAGCAACCCATCAGTACCTGATGTGGGATCAAAAAATGTGGATATTACCTGCGGGTACTAAATTTAGTACCTGCGTCAACTCTACAACATGGTTCATTGTCTTATCTCATCTCCCCAAGAAAAGACTGTGCGTGTATTGTGTAGTTTCTTTCTCAGGCCAGCACCCTGGCCCACCAATCTGGGTGCGCCTTCAAAATTTCTGCTGGAACTTTGTCTGGACCCAGAGCCTTACCTCCTTTGGGGGCAGCTATCAGAGTGTTGCATGCTGCAAAGTGTAGTGATTTTGTTCCAACAATGATTCTTAGTTCCTGTGGGAGTTCTTTCCAGACTTGGAACAGCTGCTGAGAAGTCTCTGTCTCCTGTACTGATACGCTTCTCCCTTTTTGGAGAGATTTCCATTGTGTCCAAAGACCTGAGGTGTCATCTACAGTTAGGGTTGCCATATATGCAATTTTTTTCCAGGACACTTATGAAAAATATATGTTGCAGGGTCTTTTTTATAAGTGTCCTGAAAAATTTTGCGTATATGGCAGTCCTCATCCCAAGCCTTAATGGATATCTTTTAAATATCCTCTAAACCAATAACAGGGCTAAAAAACAGGATAAGTCCATTGATGGGATGAAACTGCTAAAGGCCAGGGAAATGATCACTCCGTATATAGACTCGATTTTGTGCACTGCTTCTCATGCATTCAGTGCTGGCCACTATTAGAATGGAGACCTGGTGCTGGGCTTGATGGACAATTTGCCTAACAGCTCTTTTTTTTCCTGTGTTCTTATGAATGAAGTGCCTTGAACATAATCATTGTGACCCTGAACGTGTCTCTGTATTCTATAGGAGACCAAGGTAGAGAGTGAATAACAAGTTTAATGGGCCTGTGGAGACATCCTGCCACCTGGAGTTTCTTCAAGACTGATTGTTATACCCCAGGAAGGAAGGGATGAAGGCATAGGTCATCAGTGTCCTCCAGGACTGGATAGAGTCTTCTGCCATCTCTGGTTGGAAAGCTCTCATGCAAGCACTGGGCCATTTTTCAAGACACTGATCTCATCCAAGCATTAAATGGCCATTTTGGAGGCATTAGAATAGCCTGGGCCCCAAATATCTGAAAGCTGTCATGAAAGAGGACCATAGAAAGATCTAGGGTTTCATGTTCCTGTAAAAGGATGTCTCTTCAACCCCTTTTTCCTCCCAGCTCAGCCGTGACTTAGTTCCCAACTAATCACCTGTAACTTGGGTGGGTTTCTCTCCATCCAAAGAAAATGCAATGTTGGTCAGGTTCGCCCAGGTATTAAACCTTAGTCAGCCTTCCCACTTATGAGTACTACTAGGTAGAAAACACAATGGCAAGCAATGCTTATTCATAAGAATATATATTGCAAATCAGGTTAAACATAAAGTGAGTTTGATTCAAGAGAGTGCACATCAAATAAAATATAAGCATACCGAAATCTAACTGGACTATGATTTTCCTAACTATTCTCTTATGCTAACCAAAGTCCAAAGAAGATCTCAGTCCACTCTCAGCTGTGATGGTAAATCTGGGCACAATTCTTGGAAGTTTCAACAAACCAAGTTCCTTACGACATGCTGTCTGGTCCTAGACGTGTCTGGCTGCTTGTTCCTCTTCACAGTTTGAAGATGGCAAAAGAACGGCTCTTTTCTCTTTGCTGTCCCACTCCTTAAATACTCTCTAATAGCTCTTTGTCTGGTTTTCTGCTCCCGTGTTACCTCTCAGGTGGCGTTTGTGAGTTGGGTCTCATTCGTTTTTGGTGTAGAGTGTGAATCTGCAAATCAGTGGCTGTTTATCAGTGCTCCAGGAAGGTGTCAGATGGAGCTTCCTGATTGCACAATTTCATTCATGCAATGACTTCTCAGTTCTCACTGTACACATTTCATTAATAATTTCCATTGCATACATGCTACATATGTGTTTTACATGTATCCCATGACAGATCGCCTCTCCCTTCATGTCCCATCATGGCCTCTGAGGTCAGCCAGGAGCATTCTCTTGTGGGTATCATTTGCATAATGAGGACACTTAGACATGCATTCATGATGACTGCTCCACAATTATGGAACTCCCTTCCTTTGGAGGTTTGTCAAGCCTGCTTATCTTCCAGAGGCAATGTAAGACCTTTTTTTTTTGGCCAGGTGCCTGGCAGGAGGGAGTAGGGGTGTGGTGGATTA
This sequence comes from Sphenodon punctatus, assembly GCA_003113815.1. Classification (NCBI taxonomy): domain Eukaryota; kingdom Metazoa; phylum Chordata; class Lepidosauria; order Sphenodontia; family Sphenodontidae; genus Sphenodon; species Sphenodon punctatus. The sequence continues at coordinate 1,982,925 of QEPC01003823.1, read as the reverse complement.
GGGGATTTTACTTTTTTGGGGGGTAGTATTTTAAATTTTGGACTTATTTTGTATATTTTGACTGTTTATATGTATTGTAACCCACCCTCAGTGGAGGTCAGGATAAAAATGTGAATAGGTAAATGAATAAATAAAACAAATCAATAAAGAAGAAAGCACATGGTGTTAGCCAGGACTCCTGCTCCCCCCCAAAATTGATGGAAACCCCCCCCCCCCATGTGATAGACAACTGACTTGGACCTGGGGGTCAGCAAAGCCCCCAGGAGTAACCAAGGGCAAGGAGGCTTGGGGAAAAGACATAGTCTCCCCACACAGGATGCAAGAGGAGGGGGAGGGGAGCATGGAAAATAAGGATCGGGCCCAACCACCCTAGCTCCTAGCTGAAAGAGATCACTCATGGAAAAATACCAACCTACGGTTGAGAAAAGGACTGAAAGGGAGAGCCCTCTGAATAAGGAATGGAGTCATTAAGGATAGGGGCGCTCACCCTGTTGTGACAAAGGACTGGTAGCCATGACTCAGAGCAGCAACATCCTATCTCCACATTCCCCAAGAGAAACCAGACACACACTTATTGTATCCTAGAAGTCTGTCGTTAGTCCTTCCTTCCCTCCCTCCACTTTTTGTTTACAGTTTCCCTGTGTGTCAAAGATATCTTGTGCATATCTTGGAGTCACCTTTGTGATGGAAGTAAAAGTTGTGACTTCTCCCCTCGTTAACCCATTGTGTACCCCCAACGACCCTTCGTAGCCTCCCAAAACCATTTTTCTAGCATCCAATAACTGCCCCTGGTTTTCCCCTCAACCTCTGAGAAATCTTGGGACCCAGATACGTGCAAGTCACTCTGTGCGTGTCTGAATTAAGGGATCTCCCAAACTTTGGTCTGCCCCTTTTTCTTCCTCCATCCCCCGAACTCCGCTGGATCCGTGGGCCGCCTGTCCCGTCTCAACAGGCAAGGAAAGATGACAACAGGTCCAGACTTTCCCAGCCAATTGGGGAAGCCCCCCCCTCTCATTCTCTCGCTCCCCATCGCTGAGTCAACACCAGAAACACCCCCCTTCCCCTTCTCCTACCGTACTTTCATTTCCCCCGCAAGCCACTTGTGTTTCCCCTTTTAAATCCCGCCAGCCAGACCAGGGCTGTGTTTCTCTGTTTTGCATGTGTGTGAAATAAACCTGTTGCAGTTTTTATTAAACACTTGTCTCTCTCTCTTTCTGTAATTTGGGGAGGGTAACGTAACCTGACTGTAGCTCAGACTGATCCTTTTTGAACACGTGGAGACCCCGGTTTAAGAAAGGGGGCTAATTCCCCCTGAAGTTAAGGACCGGTGGATATTGGGGTACCCACCCCCCAATAGTCATGAGTGGGAGGGGGTTCTCCTGTTAACAATGGTGCTGCTATGGTGACACTGGCCCTCCCCCCATGTTGGACTGGGTGGGCGCACAAACAGACACACCCACCTGTAGCCTTCTCTGGCCTGCCTGGGTGACTTGTGAGGCTGAACCAACCTGGCCCACGTTTCTGATCTGGCCACCAAACCCACCAGGGTTTGATCCAGGCCCACATCTGGTGGGCCCAGAACAGACAGGAAGGGTCAGCATTGGCTCAATCGGGGCAGAGTGGGCCAAACCAGGCCTGTGTCACATTTGTGAACACCCATAGCATCGCAAATTCTACAAGTTGCCTCCTCCCATTGCCCAGCTAGCAGAGCCTCCATCTTGTTTATGTTAATCTTCAAACATTTGTTCTTTATCCTTGCACTGATCTCATCCAAACACTGGGCAATTTTGGAGGCAGTTTTAAAAAAAAAAAATTAAAAAATTGTGTAGCCATAGCTATTACAATATAACAACAAATAGGACAAAACAGTACAAAGTGCACTCGATGCAATCATACAAATAATATAAGCATAAGGACCTAGGAGGTCCCGTACACAGCAGCCCTGCTTAAGACCCTGTGCAGCCCTAACTTGCAACTTGTAATCAACCTTATATACAAGCTACCTCTAGGGTTGACTATTACCCTTCAATTGACCTAAAACTTGTACAATAGCAATATACACATAATAAATACAAATAATAAACAAAGAGCAGCTCTTCTGGCCTCTAACACTTATAACCCCCATACCGCTAATAGTTATCAGACCAAATATCCTTTCCTAACCCATTAGTTTCCCCCCGTATCCTCTGTCTTAACAATGTAATCCACCATGCATATTCTGCCACCTTCCTGGAAAGATCTGCATCAGTTGGAATCAGAAGAGTCCGTAACATTTTAGATCCTGAAACCCTCTGTGACTGAGACAGAAACCTTCCCATATATTTAGATCTAGGGCCTTCCAAAGCTGGGCAATGAAGTAGAATATGAGATACTGTGTCTGAGGTCCCCTTATCACACAGGGCGCAGATCCTCTGATCATGAGGGATACCTTTGTGTAGCGACCCTCCAGATATGTTGACGTAAAAGAGTTGCATCGCAACTGCGTGTATAGCACTCTCCTCTAATAGTCCATCCAGCTAAATAAATAGAACTGACCTGACTGAAAGTTATTGTAAGGTACAAAGTCAGGGGCCACCTTCTGAGACTTCAGAAGTGCCCCCTCCAGCTGGAGAGACTGGTCCCACAATCTCCTCTGAACCAACTCCTTAAATGGCTTGACACCGACTCTCCCAAGTACCTCCCTTGAGAAGCCCAGTTTATGAATCTCCTGTTCTGCTGACCGTATCCAGACCTCCAATAGTCCGGTCCTCCAAGCCTGAGTCAATAACGAGTCCCCATCAATCGATGGGGCTACTATTTTTGCCCAATAATTTGCCACAAGCTGAATTAAAACTGTCCTCACTGTGGACATGCATGTTTCTGCTCTTAGAAGGACCTGGGGGGGGTCCCTCCTGGGAGGGCCAGTATAGAGGCCAGAAACCCATTTTGGATGGATTCCAATTTATCTAGAAATTCAAGGCACCAAATCGGGGCCGCATACAGAGCCTGATTCAAGACTTTGGCCCTAAACCACCTCAGTGCAGGTTTTATCAACCTCCCTCCATGCCCATAATAAAATCTCAGGATAGCAGCTGCTGATTTCCTCGCTTGTGATTTGACCAGCTCCACATGAGTTTTCCAGCCCAGTGAGGATGAAAACATAACCCCCAGATATTTAAAGGAACTAACTTGCTTAATAGATTCTCCTGATATATACCAGGAGTGGATCTTTGGGCATTTCCTTGGTCTTACCATAAGAATCTTAGTTTTGGAATAATTAATGTTTAATAGTTCAGACTGGCAGAACTCTCCAAAGAGGGACAGCTGCCTCCTGAGACCCACCACCGATTATGACATCAGAACAGTGTCGTCCGCATAGAGAAGTATCGGGAGACATCTATCTCCCATCATAGGGGCATGAGTATCAATCGATTTCATATGCTGGACTACGTTGTTCAAATATAAATTAAAAAGGACTGGGGCCAGCAGGCATCCCTGCCTAACCGCCCGCGTCACCGAGATCGCCTCAGATAGTGGCCCTCCGGGCCCACATCTTACTTGAAGAGTGTTTCCTGCATGTAGTCTCATCATTAGATAAAGTAGTCTTGGATCAATAGAGGCGCCCTCAACTTGGCCCACAGTCGTTCTCTGTTGACCAAGTCGAAGGCCTTCTCCAGGTCCACAAAGCAAAAATATAATTTCCCTTGAGTATCCACATACTTCCTTATCAAGGCTGCTATTACCATGATGTGGTCCGTAGTAGCCCTTCCTTCGAAGAACCCTGCCTGTTCTGGTTCCAGTATTCCCGCCTCCTGAATCCACAATTTTAATTTAGTCAGCAGTAGCCTGGAATATAATTTCCCGATGATGCTGAGCAGAAAAATCGGGCGATAATTACTCGGGAGGGAGGCATCGTCCTTTTTATAAATTGGGATCAAGATACATTTAAGCCACAAGGCCGGCACCTCCCCTGTATCGTTAATAAATGAAAAGAGAGGGGCTAACACCCTGGCCCACCAATCTGGGTGCGCCTTCAAAATTTCTGCTGAAACTTTGTCTGGACCCAGAGCCTTACCTCCTTTGAGGGCAGCTATCAGAGTCTTAACCTCCTCCTCCTTAACCGGTCAACCCTGAAATCTATTCACAGGATCAATATATATCACTTCCACATTTGGAGGAACATAAGCAAATAACTTGTAAAACAGTTCCCACTCCAGTGGCAAAATTGGATAAAAGCAGGCAGAACCACCTGACTGGGTCGAGTGGACCATTTCCCAAAATTTATTATTGTTTTTTGCCAGGGCTGCATTATGCAGCTCCATCCATAGTGCCTGTTGATAGGCTAATTTCTTTGCTATCAACAATTTCCTATAATCTTTCCGCATGGCCTGCATCTGTACCCTAGACTCCCTGCTTGGACTCCTCCTAAGGCTTTTCGCCAGACGTCTCAGCAACAACCTTGCTGACCTGCAGTCTGCATCAAACCAAGCCCTCAAATTCTTTGGGACACCGTTCTTAAGAGTAGCAACATGGATCAGTTCCGGTTCCAGCAGTTCTATAAGTTTGTTATACCAATCCACTGTTTTATTTTAAACCATCTTGTTGGCCAGTGTAAGAAAAATGGCCTAGATCTTTATGCTGCATTTATAGATCTCTCAGCGGCCTTCAATCTTATCGATAGGAATAGGTTATGGGAAAAGTTGCAACATATGAATATAGATCCTCGTTTACTGAAGTTGATCCAGTTGCTTTACACGGATACCAGTTTGCAGATCCGGTTAGGAAAGAGGAGTAAGGCAGGGGTGTCTTTTGGTCCCTACTCTATGTAAATTCCTTGATATTAGCTCATTGTGATAATGGGGACTACTTGGCACCCAAGATTGCTGGCCAGCAGCTCTCGTTATTGATGTATGCTGACAATGCCATGCTGTTATCTACAGCAAGACTTGGTTTAACCAGGGTCTTATTGGATTTTGGAAGTGAATGTGCCAAGTTAGGGATATGAATAAACTATCAAAAAATGAAGGATTTTGGTCTTTGCCAAAAAATATAGACCACTGTCATGGTTTTTAAATGGTGTAAGAATTGAGCAGGTTTGTCTTTTCAGATATTTGGGGATAACTTTATCTTACAATGGTTCTTGGGGGCTCCATATAAATTCGGTAAAACAAGAGGCGGGTGTTAGTGTAATGGCTGTGGAAAAGGTTTTTTATGCTAAAGGAGGCCGACTTTTTGCCCCAGCCTTTAAGGTTTTCCAAAAGAAAATATTTGCCAAAATTTCCTATGGGGCACAGGTGTGGGGGTACTCCGCAAAAATTCCAGTAACTTTGGAATCTCTGCAGACCAAATTTCTTAAGAAAATTTTGGGGGTCCCTGCAGGCATTCCATCTGCACTGGTTAGGCTGGAAATGGGCTCCCCTACCTTGGAAGTCTAACTAAAGAAATGTCTATTAGTTTATGCTTTGAAATTAAACGCAACCGCCGAAGACACTTTGGTTCATAAATGCTGGAAAATGGAAGCTGTATCTAAGGCTTTCCCCTGGATGAATTATGTTCAAAATCAATTCAATTCCATGGGCTGATCACTTCCTTTTTTAACCCAATTTCCTTTGAAGGCTAGCATTAAAATCTTAAAAGAGAGATCTCTGGACATGGAACTGCAGGTGGGGAGGTCGTCCGCCTTGCTAGCTAAAACTGCCCCATTATATGGTTCTTTTCTTCCTTCAAAGGAGGGTAGTCCCTATTTTCTAGAAATCCAGGGATATCAGTATAGAAGAGCCTTTATAGCTCTCTGGTTCCAGTGTTTCGAATCAGCTGTAACACTGGGAAGGTATGTGGGAAAACCTTATGACCAAAGGATATGTATCTGTGGGTTGGAGGAGGTGGAGGATTTGATACACTACTTCCTCTCTTTCCCCTTATATGAAATACCTAGACAGGAGATGTGGGATGCGATAGGCCTCCATGCCTCTTTCCGGCCTGATAGTTATTGCCTGTCGGACAAATCTACTCGCATCTCGAAGGTAGTTGCTAAATTTGGTTTCAGAGCTTCTCTTTTGAGGGAAAAATGGGTCCAACAGTTTGGTGCAGATGGTATTGAGGAACAAGAAAAAAAAGCTGGTTAGTTTTTCCTATTTATCTTATTCTACCTAATGTCATTCCTGGATTCTTGTAATCGGAGGTGGAAATGTATAATTATGGTACCTTTTTATATTTTTGTAATATTCCTGTGTGAAACTTATATGCATGGTTGTGGTTATTTTGTAAAGTTTTTGTATATGGCAAAAAGTAGTCTATTATATTGGAACCTTTATACAAGTGAAAGGTGAAATTTCCCTCTCTATCACCCCTCATCCGACCATTCACTATTACCAAATCCAGAGTCTGAATAAAATTCTCGAAAACCTCCGTCCTCGAACCCACTTGTATATCCCGGGAGCACCGCTTAGGGAGCGGGGAGTCACACATGGACTCCTCTAAGCTTATATTGGGCCTTGCATCAACCGGATTCCCAAGTCTTATGTTGAAATCGCCCCCCAGTAACAGCACTGCCTTCGGGAACTCATACATAGCATTAGATACTAAGTTAATCATTTCTATCCAGATCTCATTATAATAGTAAATTGAATTTATTGGAGGAACATACACATTTCCCAATAAAAGCTCCCCACCATCAGGCAGCACACAGTAAAGTAGCATGAAATTAGATTTAAACATAGCAAGAGTCCTAGTCTTGACTTTCAAGCCCTGAGCTAACAAAATAGCGAGACCCCCACTGGGCCTGCCACCAAGACTAGAGGGAGTCACCTGCAAACAGTGGCTCTCATACCCATGCAACCCACAGGGAGGAGAGGGACCTGTCAACCAGGTCTCCTGAAGCATAATAATTTCGTATTCCTTAAGAAAATATGCAAAATCCATATCCAAACATCTTGCTTTCCAGCCAGCTATATTCCATGCTAGATACTTCCAACCAGTTTTACCTCCTGACCTATAATGGGTCCTAAGTGAGCTAGTTGGCACACGGGGGGTGGGGGTGGGGAGGTGGGGTTAGGATAACTTCCGCTGATCTCTAACTTTATTCCTGTCCTTAAATGAGTATACACCTGGTAAGATTCGTCCACCCTCAGAGAGTTGATTACCCAGGTCTGCTCTTTTTAGTCCCTGCAAAACAGAGTCTTGACCACCCCGTCCTGGCTCTTGCATCGGTAATTCCAGGGGGGCCATAGACTGCCCCCCCCCGAGCCATTTGAAGCGGTACATTATTAACAGGTAGGGGCGGTTAACTAACGGTGTGGGAGGTTCTTTTACTAGGGGAGATATCGCCCCTCGGTGTTTTATCAGCTAAATCCGGCATCCCCCTCCTTCCTTTGGCCTGTCTATGATCTATTGGAGTAGAGGCCGCCGAGGGCGTAGCCGCCCGATAGAGCAAAAAGCAGTCCTTGTTAACGGAGCCTGGATGAAATATTTTACTAACACCAGGCACCATTTTGTGGGCAGATTTACCACTGCCCTTGGTCCTCTGTAGTTGCTTGCTTAACATATCCAGCTGGGAAATAAGCAGGTCAGGATCAGTAGGGGCCTCCGATTGTCTTGGCAGGCTCCCAACCAACTTGGTGGTTACTCCACTTTTAATATTTAACTGTAAGAGGCCTGGAACCTTGGCAGATAAAGCCATCCCAGATGCCACTAAATTCCCCTTCAGTTGATCATTCATTTGTTCCCTCTGGCCTGACCTGGGCACTGGCCCCCTGCAACTCTATACAGTTATTGGTTATATCGCGACGCCCTGGGATCAGAATCACCGGTTCCCCACAATTTGGCAGTTTCCCCCCATCATCTGCCATTAAATCTCTAGATAAATATATATTCTTATCCTTTAACATTCCCTCTTTATCTAAAATCTGGGAAACCAATTTGGCAGACCGAAAGGTAACCTTGAGCAGCCAACGTTTCTTTATATTATGTACATGGTCCAAGGTTACAATATCTCTACTAGTAAATGGCAGCCCACTGTTACTCTCAGATGTTCTGCAATGTCATAAGGGGTATTCCAGAAGGGAAGAAGGCCTGAAGCCAATGGGAGGATAGCAAAGATCAAACTATTTTGTAAATAAGCCAGTTTCAGTTGGTTCTCTCCTATGGTGCACCCTTGCATAATAAAACCTGTATGTATTTCATCGTTCCCCAAGGGGTCCTCCCTAGTCCCCTCCTTTAACTGGGGGAGGGGGGGAGGGAGCTTCCTTTAGAGACAGCACCCTGTTCTGACCTTTAGCTGCCTCCGAACTCTCCTCCACCTTCCTGGTCAGATTTGTCAGTTGCGTATGAGCTGTAGTCAATGCTAGGTCTGCCAATAGTTCCATTTGAGAAGGTACCTTCCCTCATTACGTATCAAAATCACTGAGGTTTCCATTGCTCCTCCAATCCTACTGTCTGAGGCAATATTAAATGAGTCCCAGGTGAAGATGTTATTCTGCTGGGGACTGGTCATGATCGTAACTTCCCCCTTGGGAGATAAATTTCCCCTACCAGATTCACACGAGCCTTTAAAAAGTGAATTTATTTTCCTCTGTTTTGGGGACGTCAAAAGAGGTATATGGGGTCCAGCCTCCTTGCATGGGCGTTTGGGGTTTGGCATTAACTCAGAAGACCACGAGGAAGCCTGGCTCCCCCACACCAAGCAAGTTCACAAACAATACCCAAACTCCTAGTACTAATGAGCCAAGGACAGATAACCCTGGAGAAACTGCTGTGGACTGTTCAAATCCTCCAGAGGCACCGAATCCACCCCTGCTCCGGTCCCTGCTGGAGAGGGGACCAGGAGCATGATTGTATCCTCCTCCCAGACTTCTTCTCTCCTCACCTGGGCGGAGGAGCTTCCCGGCTTGGCTCATCTTCACGCCGAAGTGTGCGCCAAAGTGCGCATGCCCTTGGTCACGCAGCCCTTTGGCGCGCAGCCCCAGGTGCGCACCTACGGTGCGACTGTAGGTCCTCACCGGCTTGCTCCTTTCCTGCAGGTCACTAGCTCCGCCCCCGGCCGCTCCTCTGGCAGCGAGGCTGACAGGTAGGGTCTCATAATGATCCTTCTGCTCCAACTCACAGGTCCAGCTGCTCACGGTGCTGCCGTAGGTCCTCCATTATGAAAGTAATAAGGGGGACTGCTTGCATTCCCGTCTGGTGTATCTGTGTCCTGGGGATTATCCAGCTGCTCCCCCATGCTCTCTTGGCCACAGTTCTTGATTCCAATCTGGCATGAGCCCAGATCTTGCAGGCTTTAGAGCAGGAAGGAAGAGAAGAAAACGGAGGCAGTAGTAAAGTTGTGTGTGGTGAGGGATAAGTAGAGCTGTGTGTTCATTTCAGATTGCTGACACTTATTCATGTTATTTTTCAAGTATTCCTACAGGCTGCATATGAGAAGACAGAGGATCTGTTCTCATGTGACTTTACAACTGAAGAAGTCAGGTGGTGAAGGATTGGCTTCCCATCATTGTCATTTCAGTGAGACCTTCCAGAAAGGACTCATACCAGTTTAGAACACCCCCCTGGATATCTATCACCTCTTTCAGATGGAGTAGCAGTATTTTATGTATGTATGGAAATCACGGAGGTTAAATTTATTGGCTTGACTGAGAATTATGAAAAACAGACAATTCCACACTGGATTAAGAAACTGAAGCCATATCATCTGAATATTCTGGCTCCCAGTATAAAGCACTTCAGCATGTGTTTAACTTTAAGAATGTGAGTGTTCCCAACAAAGCAAATGGGCTTTCTCATGCGTTTGAACTGAAGTATGTATTTAAGCACTTAGCAGGACTGGAACAGGAGTTCTCAGCATCTCGCAGAAAGAGACTCTATAATATTCCACTGTTTGGAAGAAAATAGTTTGATCACTATAATTTGGACCCACTAAAATTTAGTGATTAAGGGTTTAGGAACTGATTAAGGAATTAATCCACAATGATTTTAGCAGAGACATGTTTAAAGAATAGGCAGATTCTGGCAATATTCCAGAGGGGGGATTCAGATAACGGGTAGGGAAAAAAAACACAGGGCCAAGTATGACTCCAAGGCTTCTAGTCTGTGGGCAAGGTTAGAGTCTGAATTCAAAACAGTGGAGTCTGAGGTATTACAATGGGAGAGAACTTTTTTAGGCACCAATGCATTTGAAAAAAGACTACGAGGCTAATCACGATGTCAAAAGAACACTCATTTTCATGAATGTCTAAGTGCTGTGGGAAGGGTGGAAGCCCCCAGGAGAGCTTGGCTCTAGCAGAAGAAGCTGCAAGGGAGAATTGCCCTCACCTGGGCCCTATTGTGTCATCTCCCTCCAGGTACCTTTATTACAAGGGCAGTGCACTGAGGGCAGCCTGTGGGAAGGGTGGAAGCCCCCAGGAGAGCTTGGCTGTAGCAGAAGAAACTGCAAGGGAGGATTGCCCTCACCTGGGCCCATGCACGGTATGGTCCATGGGGTTGGATCGCTCGCACCCCTAGGGGACCAAGGTGCCTGAGGGAGGTGTCAGTTGCCGTCCCCCCACTGAGGGTGAGGGAGGAGCCGGGTCCAAGGTCAACATGTGGGGTTTTTTGCTGCTGAATGCGAGGTCTGTTGTTAACAAGGCCGCAATTGTCCAGGATTTGATCTTGGATGGGGCCGTGGACCTCGCATGTATTACGGAGACCTGGCTGGACGAGCTGGCTGGTCCAATCTTGGCCAATCTCATTCCATCCAGGTATGCTGTGCAGCATCAGCCCCGCACGGATGGCCGGGGAGGTGGTTAGCGATTGTTTTTAGAGAGGACTGGCCTGTTAGGAGGTAGCCAGTCCCAGAGATTGTGGGTATTGAGGCCCTTCACGTGGTGTTCGATTTTGCTGGGGGCAAGCTAGGGGTGCTTCTGGTATACCGGGGCCCTTCCTGTCCGGCGGCATCCCTTACCGCTCTAGCAGAGCTGGCCTCAGAGGTGGTGTTGGGCTCCTCTAGGACTTTGGTTCTGGGGGACTTCAACATTCACGCCGATGCCGGCTTTGTCGGGGTGGAGCAAGAATTCATGGCTGCCATGGCAACCATGGATTTGTCCCCAGAGGTTATCTGCCCAACCCACATGGGGGGACACACCCTCAACCTGATCTTTGGTTCTGGCCTAGAGGTGGGGGGTTCGGTTGTGGGGGAGGTTAGTGCAGTGCCCTTGTCATGGACGAACCATTATCTCCTGCAGGCCAGTCTTTCATCACACCCCCTCCAGAAGGGGGAAGGACCAGTTAGGTTGGTCTGCCCTTGGAGGCTGATGGAACCCCGGCGGTTCCAAGAGGTCCTGAGGGAGTTAACCTTGGACCTGGATGGTCACTCTGTCGATGAGCTGGTCCAGCGTTGGAACAGCTTGCTGGAGGAGGCCATTGACAGGGTGGCTCCGAGACACTCTCTGCCTCGGTCTCGTCACTGCAGGGCTTCTTGGTTTACTGAGGGGTTGAGGTGTATGAAACGAGTAGACAGGAGGCTGGAGCAATGCTGGCGTCGGACTCGATCTGACTCCGACCGACTTTTCCATAGG
>QEPC01003823.1:1937018-1969755 GCA_003113815.1 Sphenodon punctatus | reverse complement strand
TCGCCCTCCTATAGCTCAGCAGGTCCGGAGTTTGGGGGTGATATTGGACGCGGACCTCCGCCTGGAGCGGCAGGTGGAGGCAGTCGCGAGGCTGCTTTCCGCCAGTTGCATCTGGTGCGGAGGCTGCATCCGTTTGTCTCCGACCCGGACTTGGCCTCCCTCATTCATGCCTTCGTTACCTCGAGGCTGGACTACTGCAACACGTTCTACATGGGGCTGCCCTTGTTCCTGGTTCAGAGGCTGCAGCTAGTGCAGAATGCAGCGGCCCGTCTCCTTTCGGGGACGGATCATCGGGAGCACATTACACCGGTGCTCTGGACTCTGCACTGGCTGCCAATAGCGTGCCGAGCTAGTTTCAAGGTGTTGATGTTGATCTATAAGGCCCTTCATGGTCTGGGCCCCTCATACCTCAGGGACCGCCTCGCCCTCCGCACCCCAGAGCGTCTCCTTCGGTCTGCCGGGGGTGCCTTCTTGGAGGTCCCCCGCATTAAGCGGGGGGCCACAATGGAGAGGGCATTCTTGGTGGCCGCGCCGTGCCTTTGGAACTCCCTTCCGGAGGAAGCTCGCCTGGCCCGGAGCCTTTTGACAATCTGGCGAAGTTGTAAAACCTGGCTGTTCGCCCAGGTCTTTGGGAAGTGAGGGAGGGTGGGTTAGAAGTTTTTATCTCCCCTACCCTATCTATTGTTGTAATGTTTTCCTAGGCCATGTTTTAATTTTTTTGAATGGTTTTGATGTTTTAAAATGGTTTTATATGTATTTTAGATGTGTTTTTACTGTTGGAAGCTGCCCACGGCTGTTTGCAGGAGGGGTGGGGTATAAATCCAGAAAATAAATAAATAAATAAATAAATAAATTGTGTCCTCTCCCTCCAGGTAACTTTATTACAAGGGCAGTGCACTGAGGGCAGACGTCGCCAAAGGGCGAAGACCTGTTGGTGGGGCCATTAGTGGGGTCGAGGATGTGGAGGCGCCATGGTATTTTGGATAGAATTTTGATGCTGAGTACTAGATCTGCCTCGTCGAAGCGCTTACCATCTGCCGACTGCTGCTGGAGCTTCTGCTGGGCTCGCTCCCCGCTGCCGCTGCTGGACTTGGCCCAGGACCTTTTTTGCTGCCTACCAGGAACCAAGGGGTGTGTTTAGGGGCTCAGGGCATATTGGACTGAAGCCCTTACCCCCTTCCGGGGAGCGAGCCATACCATCCACAAGCTGCTGTCTGGCCGGCTTGGCTGTGAACCTCTGCCGCTGCTCCAGGACCCTGTAGGCGCACCTATGGGGAGACATCCATTGTGAGTCTGGGGAAAGGGGAGCTTGCCTCAAACTTTGGACACTTCGCTCCCGTCCTCCTGCCCTTGTAATAAAGGTACCTGAAGGGAGAGGACACAATTTATTTATTTATTTATTTTCTGGATTTATACCCCGCCCCTCCTGCAAACAACTCGGGGCAGCTTCCAACAGTAAATACACATCCCCCCGCTGCAGACCGGAAACCACCTGGGGGCTATTTAAAGCTGCTACCTGCGGCTCTGCCGCAGGCCGCAAACCAAAGGGTAACGAATCAAAGGGTCGTGGCCCTTTGGGGCCCGTGACGGTCTTGGGGGGCCACGATCTGTGCTGAGTGTTTAACCCCAGGGGGGATTGGCCTCCGTATTGAGTGGCGTGGTGGCTGAGCCGTCGGGTAAGGGGTGTGGTTTCCTGCCCTCCCATGTTACTTGTCAAGGGAGGTGAGTGGGTTTTTGTGGCTTTTTTAGCTTGCCTTGAGATCTCTTGAAGGGTGAGTGGGCTTGTTAGTACTATTGGCGGTGGTGAGACTGAATTACTTGGGGTAGGAGGTATAATAGTCTAGCTCGAGGAGGGGTGTCCTTTTTGCCTTTGGTGATTTTGTGTGTAGGACCCCAAGCTTCCTTTTTGGCAGTATGCCAACGAGCCGGAAGGGACAGGGAGTGACTACTCGCTCTCGGGCTACTGCCTGGCAGCTCAAGCTGGATGACCTTCTGGAAAAAATGTTGGCAGGATTCTTTCCAGATCCTCCTCAGAATTTGGCCTTGCCCGCGGTGTTGGGGCCCTTGTCTGTAAACTCTCTGACTCCAGATATAGATATCCAACTGGGTGTAACCCTGCAGTTATCCTCATTGAGTAATGTTTCAGTGGAGAAGGGGACCAGGACCCCTGGTGATCTGTCCACTGTGGACTATATTTTTTGCTGGGGGACTCTATCCAGATTATATTAACAGCTGGAGGATTTAAATTCCCAGTTGCTGGTGCAGTCTCGCCAGCTTATCAACATTTCCCAGGCATTGGAGGAATGCAAGGCAGCTCTTCAAGGACCCTTGTCCAAGCCCTCCTTACGCCATTCTATTGCATGTCAAACCCAGGCAAATGGAGGGGCTGGCAACTGCGGCCTCACTTCTCCAGTGTTGAGTGGAAATACGAAATCGGCCGGTACCAGGGGGAAGCATCTATACAAGCCATAAGTCTCCTCTTTAGTTTTTCAGATAGTTCCTTTGCTTATTGGTCCTTCCCCTTTGTGGTCTAATAAGAGTAAAATTAGACTTTATATATCTAGAATTATTTCCCATCCAGTCCCACCAGATTATATTTTAAGTTTCACCTCCTTGCCCTCAATTAACAATAGGCAGTGGCTGGTGCTTCAGTTTAGATTCCCCCATATTGTGGATAGTCTGTTACAATACTCTGATCGGTTCGCCTTCTGGGGAGTTTATCTTGACCATGTTTACACTGATACAGCGGTTCTCCCGTTACTGTCACGCCCTTGCCACAGATTCCTTTTTGCCCCCAATAGCCAGCGTGCCAACAGGGAGGATGATTCTCGCAGAAAGATTCCTTCTAAACGATCCTTCCTTAGATCTTGCCCAATTCCAATACAGGAGAGGCTTCAGGGGCTGGCTTCCCGAGAACCATTCCCTACTCAGGCAGAGGTAGATGCCCCCTTGCAGTTGCATTTTACTGAGGTCAGCTCCCAATCCTCTACGGGCCAGATCTCTGGTCAGAACTCTCCACCATTAGCTACCACCAATGCAGAGGGGTCTGATCCTTTCTTTAAGGTTCAGACCCAACTTTCAGTATCTGGTGGATTCACTTCTGAGACCCAAGATTCTGGGCATTCTGGGCTAGGGACACCTTTGGTGAGTAATACCGACTGTACATCTATGACTTCCATCCGGGGGATGAGTCAGATGGGCAAGGAAAAGGTCTCTCCTTCTCTACCCACCTTGTGACTACCCCTGGTCAACTCTACTGAATTAGTATCCCTTTGCACATGGAACATTGCGGGTTGGGTTAGGCATAAGGAAGAAGCCGTTTTTATTGAGTATCTCAAGGACCACCAGATAATACTCCTACAGGAAACTTGGGCCCAGTGCCCTCTTGAGTTAGAAGGTTTTGCCTCCTATTATCTTCCGGCTGCCAAATATAATTCTCATGGTCGCCCTTGTGGCAGTCTGGGTATTCTGGTCAGCAAGGAGCTAGATCCACGGAGTTTGCGGTGGTTACCTCCCCACCAATAGCTTTAGGGGTGGTGCTTAGGGGGGCTTTGATCTTTATTCTTCTTTCAGTCTATATTGTTGCGATTTGATTGTATGCAATATACTATGAGAATTAATATACTGGAACCAATGACCATATTTGAAAATGCATATAACTATTGTACCAAAGCTCTGAATTCTCTGTACTGATCCAGTAGGCAGGATCTCTAGAAATAGCCAGGTAGGCTGTGTGGAAAATAATCTCACATGACTTTCACAAACTCCCAACCACATCATCATGTCTTGCAAGACCAGTGATTTACATCATATTGCTGACCAACCGCACCCAGCCTGGAACAAAGCACTAACAAAGACTAAACCAAAGGGGCTTGATGAGAGGGTGCTTGAACACCCCTGAAGAATATCTCCTTCACGCCTGGAGGGGAAGGAGGAGATGTTTCTGCTCAGGGAGTTGCCAACTGACAAGCAGAAGCCATTCAAGCGGCCATCACCCTTTTTGCACCAGCACAGATGATAAAGGCATATCTACTCCCTGCCTGAAGGGAGGGAAAAAGATGTCCTGTTATCAAGTGCCCACCCTGACTAACAAACAAACTGGGAATGTGACCATTAGCACCCAGGCTCCAGATGGATGGGAAAGGGAGATGACAGCCAGACTCTGTAAGATGAATACCAGCAAGCACATTGCACAATCAAGCACCCTGGAATATGCATACTGAAGAACATCTTCTCCCCAAAACACTATAAAAGACTGAAGCAGAGACCAGAACGTTGTCTCAGCGCTTGGCATCTAACTTGGTGTTCGTGGGCTGTTGACCCTTTCCGGGACCCCTCCATAGGGGGTCCTACAACCCTATCTCCTGCTCCTGACAGATGACATCCACCGTTTTGAGCTTTCAAGACATGTAAGACTGACTTTGGGTGTGGGATATTGTATAGCTAGGTAACTGCTGCTGGATCATTACAGACTGGGTTTTATAAATGTGTGAACAACTAAATAAATTTATAACTATGATTTAAGATCCCTTCTATTTGATTTTCTCATATGTGCAAACCAGGGTGTGTGGGTCCCCCGATCCAAAGAGAGCTAATTCCCTAAATCCTAACAATATCCCCCTGGTTAATGCCTCATATTTTAGGAATTCAATGTGGAGTGCCCTTGAGACTCTCATAGAAGAGCTTGTTGCCAGATACCCAGAGGGGCACTTGGTGGTCACTGGTGGCTTCAATGCCAGGTTGGGCTCCAACACTGAAGCCATAAATCCCTACTGTGATGTTGAGCCAGAGGGCCCATTCTCTCTCCCAAATCCAAGGAGGTTTAAGGATGTTCGTATTAACACCTCGGAAATTCAGCTCACCAGGATGGTAGCCAGTTGCAATCTTTTCATCCTTAATGTGGCGGGGTACAGTGACCTGAATGGTGAGTTCACTTATCTGGGTCCCTTGGGGGCTAGTACTGTGGACTACATTTTGGTTGCGGCGGCCCTGCTCCCTTTTGTTAGAGATTTCGCTGTGGATACAGTACTGGTGAGTGACCATCTTCCCCTCTCTCTCTCCTTGGCTTCTAAGGTCCCCATTTTACGGGAACCCAGTCTCCCAGTTGTGGAGACTACCCACCTGGCCACTCACAATGCCCCTCATTGAGATAGCAAGCTGGCCCAGGATCTAGGTTTTCAGATCACTCATTTGCCCTGGTGTCATCTTCAAGCTGCGATTTTGGATCTATTAGCAGATGAGGACAAAGTCGCTGCTTATGGCAGACTTAGCTCCTTGATGCAGGACTTTATTGGTTCCTGCTACCAGGGGCTGGGGTCTCTCCACAGGAAGAAGGACAAAAGCTGGTTTGACAGCGAATGCCACCAGATGCGCTCCAGGCTTAGGGGGATGTACACAGAATACAGGGAGGGTGTGTCTTCTGTCCTCCCTCCCTCTTTCCTGGTCCTTAGAGCGGAATACAAAGGGCTTCTTAGGTCCAAGAAGAGGCACCACTCGGAGGCTCAGTGGGAGGCTCTTATTCTGGCAGTGGATAACTAAGGATTCTAGGACCTTTTGGCAGTACATCAATGGGGTGACTGCGAAGGGTCCCTGCAGGGTTGAGACTCTCATTTCCCCCCAAGTGTGGATGGAGCACTTTTACAGACTCTATCAAGGTGAGGAGGGCATCCACGACCAGGATCGGTACCTCCTTGAGCTGAAGGACTCACCCCCATGGTCCCCGGTGACAGAGGAGGAAGTAGAAGTGGTAGTAAGCACATTCAAGTCACATAAAGCTCCAGACTTGGACTGTGTAAATATCGAATTTATCAAGCTTCACAAACAGTGGTGGTTTCCACTGTTAGCTTCTCTCTATACAGCCGTTAATAATTCCGGGAGAGTCCCGGCTCACTGGAGTAGGGTCGTGGTTGTTCCTATATACAAGAAGGGCCCCAGTACAGAACCGGGCAATTACAGGCACATCAGTCTACCCTCGGTGGTTGGGAAAATTTACGCCAGACTCTTGCTGGAAAGACTATTGTGCTGGATGCATCAAGCCAATATTCCAGCTTTAGAGCAGGCAGGGTTCCAAGAAGGGCGCTCTACCATGGAGCAGTGCTTTATCCTTCAGCACCTAGCCGCTAAATACCAAGTCAGGAATGGCACACTTTATGTCACCTTCCTGGATCTGAAGGCTGCCTTTGACTCCTTCAGTAGACCAATCCTCTGGAGGAAACTTCAGGAAGCATCCATAGATAGATGACTACTCAGTTTAATTTATTCATTGCACCATGGGTCCTCTCTCATGGTCAAGTTGGACAGACAGGGTCATCTTACCCCCCGGATAGGTACTTCTAGGGGGGTTAGGCAGGGATGTGTCCTGGCTATGGCTCTCTTTAACCTTTATATAAATGAAGTACTAATCCAAATGGCAGATAGTACATTCTTTCCATCAAAATTGTCTACCAAGGCAATAGGGTGTCTACCAGGGCAATAGGGTGTCACAAACTAGGACAGGACTTGTCCGGCAAATACATGCTTTTGCCAACTTCTGTCAGAGGAACCAACTCACCGTAAACTTTGATAAATCTAAAATCATGGTCTTCTCCAAAAAGAGAAAGGTGCATCAGTGGACTATAGGGGCCCAGAGTATCCAGCAGGTTCCATCATTTAGATATCTTGGGCTCCTTTTCCACAGAAGTGGCAGCTGGAAGGGACATTTAGTTGGGGTCATTGCTGCTGCCCATGGTACTTCGCGAGCGATACTTGCCTTTTTCACCAGGCAGGGTAGGAGCGCTATTGCACCAGCTCTGAGAGTGTTTAACACCAAGGTCCGGGCACAAATCATGTATGGCGCTGCATTCTGGGCCCTCTCCTCCCCCCAGGCTATCAATGCCCTTCAGGCAAGGTTTCTTGCCTTGGAGGCCAGTTGCGGGGCACCCTTTATGCTGCAGCAGGGCTGGAGTTGGGCCAGAGGGGGTGGACCCAGGTGGCCATGGAGATGACACTGAAAGTCTGGGTGAAGCTTTTTACAAACCAATGCTCTGAATTACTGAAGATGGTAGGACAAGACACCTTTGTTAGTCCTTGGGTTAGATCAGTGGAGGATTATTTGAAATCAATTGGCCTCTCTAAGGAATATCTTGCCCATAAGCCCCCTGGCTCAGTAAAGATGGTGCTAATCAGGATGGCAGACGTTAGCCATCAGGGAGAAATTACCAAGGTCTCCTCTTCACCTCATATGAGGGACTACCCTGGATGGGCCCCCGATCAGGGCCGAATGGCGGCATATCTTACCGCCTCGGTCTCTGCCGGAGCGAAGCACCTAATTTTCTGTGCCAGGGTAAACTCCTTTCCCTCCAAGGTTTTGGAGGGCCGTATACAGGGAGTTCCATTCCTCGAACGGTTGTGTCCCTTTGATAATGCCACTGTAGAGACTGTCACTCACATTATCATCCACTGCCATTTGTATGATGCCCTGAGAGATGAATTCCTCAGAACCTGTTTGAGCCTCTTCCCCGGGACATCTGATATGGCCCTGTTACATCTCCTCCTTAACTCCTCGGACCCCGAGGTTATTAAAAATTTGGCGGTTTTTCTGGTTAAGGTAGTCCACCACAGGCAATGCTTTTTGGACTTTAAACCCTGAGATTAAGCTCTCGCCAAATTCAACTTCGGTGCCCTGCCCTGGAATGGGCGTGCTGACTTGGTTCAGTATCAAATTGACCTTACGGTCGGGACACTCCTATAGGGGTAAATTTGTTGTAGGACTGGACAGGTATTCTCGCTGGTTCACCCTTTCCCTCTGTACTGTGTGATGTGGCATCTGACCTTCTGCCAACTCTCTTGGTGCACCCATATGTAAAACAATTGTGCCAGTGAGCAGACTAAACTGAGATTTGGCCTCCATCCTTCAGCCGTCTGGCTGCATTAGGTAAGTGTATCATGTGCCCGGTCAGGGCTTCCTTGGCATGGTGTTTTATGTTTTGGCATCCTCTAGGTTGCTTTTTTTCTGTTTTAACTTTATGACTTGTGATTTGTATGCAATATGGTCTTCGGCCGTAATAAATAATTGATTGATTGATTGAATGGCTAAGTAGACAAGTGCTAATTCAGATGCAAGCAGAAAGAAACATGAAAACAAAATGAGGAAAGGATCAAAGCCAGGAGCTATTGGTCAGTTTTTAATGCAGTAGTAAATTTAAGGGAAGATTGAAAGAGATGAGCCAAATGTTCAGCAAAACAAAAACTCATATTGAAATGAAGAAAAACATCATCATAACACATGCTTATGCAGTTGAATGACATGCAAGTGTTTGTATCTCTGAAGTACCAGCATAAGCAGCATATACTAACATGTTATCCAATTAAATATACTACCATGAAAAACATTACAATGGGTGAAAACAAATGCACAACTGGCACGTCAGTGGCACGTGCTATGGAGGGCGGGGGAGGGGGGGTCGCCCCTGGCTGGGATAGATCAGGGAGCAAAATAAAGGTTTTCCAAGCCTGACCCAGCTGGGGAAGAGGGGTGGGAAGTGACGTGCAGCTGGGCAGTCCCACCCCTGCACTGTGACCAGCGACCCTCATCATGATGGGCAGCTGGGAGACGTTAGGGCCATTGCTGGTGGCAGTTGTCAAGAAGGTTGCCCTTCTTGCCTTTGAGAGGGCAAAGTTCCAGGGTGCCTTAAGGAAGGAGGCTGTGGTGTGACCTTTGCTCAAGAAACCATCTCTTTATGTTGCTTCCCTGGTCGGCTATCGGCCTGTCTCTAACCTTCCCTTTTTAGGGAAGGTTACTGAACGGGTGTTGGCCCAGCAGCTCCAGGGGCATTTGGACTGCATCAGTTTCCTTGATCCCTCGGAGTCTGGCTTTCATCCAGGCTATGGCACTAAGACTGTGCTTGTGACTTTGATCGATGATCTGTACTGAGAGTTAGACCATGGTTGATTCTTTTGATTTTATTAGATCTATTAGCGACTTTTGACACTGACCACGAGATGTTGGTGATCCGCCTGTGGGACCATGCTGGGATAGGCAGGATTGTTCTTGAATGGTTCCGCTCTTTTCTGGCCAGAAGAACTCAGTGTGTGGTTCTGGGGGACTTTCTTCATCTCCCCGGGATCTCTCACAGGGATTTATTCTGTCCCCTCTCCTGTTCAACATGTACATGAAGCCTTTGGGTGAGCTCATGAGAAGGTTTAATGTTTGGTTCCATCAGTATGCTGAGGACACCCAGCTTTACCTCTCATTTTCATCTGACCCAGACCCTACAGTCTCGGTGTTTTACTCGATGTTTGGCGGCGGTGGGGGACTGGATGAGGGCAAGCTGTCTGAAGTTGAATCCTGACAAGATGGAAGTGATGCTGGTGGGAAAGGGTGAGGGTATGGAGGCTCCCATCATTGATGGGGTGCGTCCTTCCCTGATCCCTCAGGTTCATAGTTTGTGGGTGCTCCTTGACTCGCAGCTCTGCCTGGATGCCCAGGTGGCAGCTGTGGTGAGGAGTGCTTTTTGTAAATTACATCTAGTTTCTCCTCTTTGGCCATATATCTCAGGCTCTGATCTTGCCACCATCATCCATGCCTTCATCACCTCAGAACTGGACTATTGCAATGTATTCTACATGGGGCTACCCTTGGTGATGATCCAGAGGCTGCAGCTAGTGCAGAATGTGGTAGCCTGCCTCCTTGTGGGGATGGGTTGCCATGTGAGCACATCACACCAGTACTCCATTCTCTGCACTGGATGCCTGTAGTCTCCTGGATCCAATTCAAGGTGTTGGTTCTTACCTTTAAAGCCCTATATGGCCTGGGCCACGCCTACCTGCGAGACCGCATCATCTCTCTGATCCTGGATTGGCCCCTGCAGTCAGCCAGGAGTGCCTTCTTGGAGATCCCTCAGGTGTCCCAGGTTGCAAGGTCTGAGTGTGTGTTCTTGGTGGCCGTGCCATGGCCGTGGAACTCTTTCCCAGTTAAGGTCTGTTTATTCACAGACCTTCCCTCCTTCCATAGACAATGCAAAACCTGACTGTTTTGCCAGGCGTCTGGTGAGGGAGATGGGTAGTGGGTGGGGGTTTTGTGTGTGTGTGTGGGGGGGCAGTATTTATTTTCAAACCTCATGTGTTTTATGCGTTTTATTCTAGATTTTATATTTATATTTTTGTATTTTATGTTTTTATAGTTTTATTGTTAGCTGCCCCGAGCTGCCATTGGGAAGGAGGGGGTGGGATATTAAATTATGACTGACAGATAGACAGACAAACAGAGCTGCCCATAATAGGTAGCCATGGCTGGTGGCCATGCCAACCCCCTATTCTGGGCCAGGCTGGTGCAGAAACAGACATGCCCACCCGGTTCAGCCTGCTACGGCCCGCTTGGGCAGCCCTTGGGCCTGGACTGTGGAACCAGTTCCTTCCATTTCTGGCCGAGCTGCCTACCCTGCTGGGGTGTGTACCAGGCCCACATCTGGCAGGCCTGGAAACAGATGCATGGGTGAGGCTGTGGCCCAGGTGGGATGTAGCAGGCTGAACAGGGAAGCATCATGTCTATTAACATCCATAGATGTTGTCTTCACTCCAGCAAGCGCTGAAGTCAAAACAGGAAGGAGTGAAGGGGGCAAGAAGAGAGATCTATCGCCAGCATCAGGTGGCAGAAAGCACCTTACATCTAGAACACATTGTTACAAAGGATCATTGGACCTAGGGTGTCTATTAATCTAGATGGAAGGTCAGATAGAATAATCTTTTGCTATATTCAACAATCTCTGTACATTCAGTGTGACGGATTGGTAGCAGTGCATTGTTCAGGTAGTGGAGCTACACAACATGGAATACATGAACCAAGGGGAAAAAAGACCAGTGTTCTCCAAGAAAGATCCTGTCCCTAAATAAATGACAATAATATCAAGCTGCGAGCTATATTACTGTATTACTCAGATGATGGGCAAAGAGAAATTAAATTGAAATTCTTTTTATAATTAATAGAAATGAGTAACTCAATGTAAATTACCAGAGCAAGGTCATAACAAAACCAGTCACAATAGTCAAAGACAACATCAAAATCTAGAAGTTAGAGTATTCTCTCTTATTGAAAAATAATCTGAACAAAATGTACCCTCAGCCCAACTCTAAAACTGATAGCACTTTCCTTTTAGTAACAAAAAAAATCCTACTGCACTGCTAGACCAAAACATTACGTGAAGGACACACAGACAAAGGAAAAGATTGCCTTCAAAATGTGTGTGGCTCAGCTGTCCTTGTCTAACCCTCAAAGTTATCAAGACTCCAGAATTTTGGAGTTCAAAAAGGAACACTGACTGAAAACTATAGATGGCGTGCATGAGAATAATAGATAACTCTGATCAGGTAGACACTACCTTGAGGTTTTTGGCTGATAGTCAAGCGTAAGTTCTAAAAAAATGTAGGCATTCTCTGTAATCATCTTTGGTGGCACATTTTAAACTTATTTTTGTGCAAGTATAAGCCTGGGGATGTACACATGTGGAAACATGTATGTGATCCTGTCTCTGTCTTGTTTAAACAAACACACACAAGAATAGAATATATAACAATAAATAAGGAATCTAAATTTTGTAACAAAAGATATACCAAAGATATGGCCCCTTTTATAGACAAAATATCTTGCTGACTTACATTTAACATTGTCCCCCTCCCCTTTCAGGAAACCAGGCTTTGTTAGCTCAAATGCAGCTACCCAGAAATATTTGTTATTAGCATACATTATTATATTGTACATTATTATATAGTGGCATATTGGCTAAGGTTAGGGATTTACCTATGCATTTCTTTCTATTGTGTTACTATAGGTACCGGTCTTATGCCCTGAGTTCCTGTCCCATAAACAGGAATCTTAAAATAATGTCCCTAGCTGTATGTGCATCGATCCACCCTTTTCTCCTCAGCTGCTTAAGATAAGAGAGAGTGGGCAATTTAAATTGCCCCAGAATTCAGCACATCTGTGCTTTGGCAGATCAAGGTGGGGGAAGCAAATTCCCAAGCAGACGACGCCTCATAAATAAATCAAACTTTGTCTCAAGCTTTCTTTTGACTAAGTATGAGAGAACAGAAGTGCAGATAGACAAACTCTTGTGTGTGTTGGCAAAGTCATCATTTCACCTGCTGTAATGAGGATTATACCAAATAATGGTTTGGTTTATACTGCCAATGCTGTCAGCTTAACTTTCAGCTGCTCATTTCAAGCTGTTCTAATTATGCTTCACTCGGTGTATTGTGTGTGTGGGCAGCACAGGGTGTGGTGAAAGGATCAGGACTTGATGCAGGCGCCCATTAAAACTGGGGGGATTCTTTTCATTGACTTCAGTGGCCACTGGATCAGACCCTCGGGATACAAGAACCAATTGAGCTCCTTCTTTCTTTTTCCATTTCATGCAGAAAATCTGAATAAGGATACTGTTAAAGAACATTACATGCTTCTTCACAGGGCATTCACCTCCTGCAATCATTGAGTTAATCATCGTGATGTGGAAGAGATTCCAATTTTGTATAGTAAATAGCAGCTTCTCTTCTTACACTGCCTGCTCCTATTGTGCTCCAAGGTGAAAATAAATGTTTGGTGGATTTACCGCAACAAAGGCCTTCAGCATTTCCATTAATTGCTGCCAATTAAGAGTCAGAGAGAGTGTACAATGTGGTTATCTTTGTGTCAAAGGGAAAACATGGGAATAGCGGTCAGAACCATTCTGACACAGCTAAGGCTATAAAAGGGCATACGGCATTGTCTTCCATAATACCCAGTTATTCTGATCAGATCTGTGGTGATGTTTCCTCAGAGGCTAGGGGACAGTGGAGATATTTAATTATCAGTTCTTGCCTGCTCTTCAATTCCATGAAGTCTTTGGAAGCAAATCATACTGAAGGTCTAGTGAAAGCTTTTATGAGGTTTCCTTCTTCAGCAGGGATCACTTCGGACACTTCATGACTACAATTAAAAAATTGCTGGAATTTTGTATAGTACAGTAGTGCCTCTAGATCCTTCTAAAATGGCCCCAAAGGGCTCTAAAGATCATCATAGAACCAGACGATTGGAAGGACCTGAAGGATCATCCTTACTCCATGGCAGGATGCAGCATCACAAACACATGCTTTTCTGGCCAGGTTTTGAAAAGATCTAATGAAGGCAATTACAGAGCCTCCTTAGGGAACCCATTTCATTGCCCAACTGTTCTTCCAGCATCAGCTGTGAACGTTTTACTAATCCACCTTGCTACAATTTAAGCCCATTCCCTCTTGTTCTGTTCTCTGTAACTGTGGAGAAAAACAGTTCTCCATCTTTATTTGTGACAAACTTTTAGATATTTGAAAACTGTCCTACTTTAGGGTGAAAACAGACATGATGCTAACCACCCTTGGTGGTTATTTATGCATGTTGCAGGGCTGCATTGGTGCCCTATGCAGCCCTGAAACATGCATAAATGACCACCAAGGGTGGTTAAAGGGTGGTTAGCGTCATGTCTGTTTTCACCCTTAGTCTTCTTTTGTCTGGGCTTGCATGCCAGCCAATTCCTGGTTTGCATACCAGCCCCCTTTTTCATTTGTACTCCTGTATTTTGAATCCTCCCCAGTTGGTTGACAATCTTCTTGGAGTGAAGTACCCAAAGCTGAACACAATGCGCAAGGTGGGGGCTCACCATGCCAAGTAAAGTGGCCTCATTACTTCCTTTGTATTGGAATTTAAACAGGATCTGCACAGAATGTTAAAATACGCATAATGTGATCGACATGATGTCACAGAATCTGAAAGACTTTGTACTGGGCTTTTTTTGGGTACAAAGTAGGGCTGAGATGAGAGCAAGTGTTCGCAATCTGAAGGAAATACTGACCTTTTAGGAGTGCTTGCAAGTGTCTGTTGTTACTTCATCAGTTTCTGAGAATTCTGCACTTTGGCCATTTTTTGTCACTTCCACACTTTCCAGGACTTTCTCCTCACTTTTGTCACTTTCCAGAACTTTTTCATCACTTTCTTTGAAATTTATGGCAGTTTTATGGCAGTTTTACAGCACTTTTGGCAATTTCCATCATTTCCCCAGTACTTAGCTGGCAAGTTTCCATCTTCACAGTCCTCAGAGGTGGGCACAGGGCACACATGGGGCTTGGGACCAGCCCACAGCCCCATTCAACGTGCTAAAAAAATTGGGATATGGTGAAAACAATGGGAAAGCCAGTAAATTTCCATGGCTCATGAATCTCAGTGATTGCCCTGCTTCTGACTCGCCAAGATTTTTCATTTCATTTCAGATCTAAAGTTTTAGTGCAATTTACCATCTTTCAACCTATGTTTGTCTGATCTTTTGTTAAATACTATTTGACAGCACTGCCAGGAGGTAATAGAAAGCCCCCTCCCACAGCAGAAGACTAATTTGTGTGAACCAACCTGGAAGATGAATTCTCTGCATCAGGGGGTGGGGTGGGGATGGATTCCCCCCCTCCTCGCCCCCCTTCTCAATGCAAGTACTCATCTGGCCTATCAAGCAGGTGGGATGGCCCTGCCTGGGTGGGCAACCATGGGGTTTTAAAATGAGCTGGCAGCCATCTTCCCTCCCTTTCTGGACCCACTTCAGACTTCAAAAAACTTGTAAGTTTAGGGGAATCCCCCTTCATACATGCTCTCCCTACATGTCTGGGGTGGGGTCTGCCTTGTTGGCCTGTGGTGATGCGGGGCAAGGCCTGGATGCAGGGCCGCTCTGAGGGAGGTGGGGGAGTCGAGCCATTTGTGAGTTGGACAGTGGAGGGTGCCGCCCTGCGGAGGGTTTTTCTCCATAGTGGATTCAGCTGGGTCCATGCTTGGGGCGCGAGCTGGGGCTGCTGGGAGCAGAGGCAACTGGATCCTTTGAGTGCCTCAAACGCTGGACCCTGCGATCAGCTGGGGCTCACTGTTTCCTGTGTACCCAGGCTCCAGCACCTGCCCCTTGTGATCAGCTGGGGCTTGCCGTTTCTGGTGTGCCTAGGCTCCACACCACAGGGTGGCCTGGAGACAGGCTCCTCTTGCTGCTGGTGGGCTACCTGACTGTGCAGGGCTCTGGGGACATCTCCTATTTTTTGTGCCTCCCTCTTGGCCAACTGAGTGCAGCATTATGTGGGGGCATGTGCAGTCTTCACCTCAGGCTAGATCAGGCACCCAGATTTCCACATGGTGGGGAGGGTTGCCCAGGGGAATTTGCTGGCCTTATCCCTGGGGCAGTGCCTGCAATAAAATGATTCCCTCATGAAGATTTACTTTAATGAGCACTTTGAAATTAGTAAGTTTAAAGCATGTACTGGGTTGAACAAATTTAAGGTGCTTAAAGTAGCAAGGAGGCCACTGCTCTTGAGTGTTGAGCTGCTGGGAGTAATAAACCATGCATTATTTAGTGATTGTAAAGCACCAGGTGCATTGCTTAATGTGACAATGCTAGCATTGTTATTGGATGATTGAGCTGCTGGAACTATGGGTCCACGTCCATATATTTAGCAACTGTGATGCACAAAGCAATGGTGATGTTCAAGGTACATGGCTGGCACTATACAAATGCGTCAGTGTAACAGCGTTAATAATAAACTGAGGGGGTTGGGAATTTAATGGAATTCTGAAGGAGAAAATTGATGAATTGGGTACTTTGCTTGGATACATTACATTTTGACACATGGGATTGGTTGTCAGCAAGGAGTCTTTGATAAGGGTAGGAACTGGGCTGTTATATATTATTTTTAAAATGGAGGGGGGATACAATAAGCAGTACATAGAGGGATAAATGAAATATGCAATGAGAACATTTAATCATGGGCAAGATCCACCCCGCCCCCAAAACATGTACATATATGTATAGTTGAATAACTACAAGCAATGAGCAGTTAATTAGTCATAGGGGGGAGTTTGCAGGAGTCAGTCAAGGGTACTGGGCATTACTTGGCACTCGTGGCCACTGTTACATGCATTGTATGTCTTTAACCCTCTATTCCTTTCTTCTTCTACTACTAATCATTTCTGTAGCACTACTAGGCATATGCAGCACTTTACAGTCACAGATTAGTAGACAAGTCCCTGCCCAGTGGACAGGGTTGTTAGCGGTTGTGCGTAGGGTAGTAGTAGTTAACGTGATGGCAAGCAAAAAATCCAGGCAGCAGGCCAAGGGTGCTCCTGTCGGGCAAACTGCTCTTACACTGACACCAGCACCCAGCCTCTTGGGGAAAACCTGAGGGTCCCTGTGTCACAGGTTGGAGGATCCTCACCCCCACTTTACTGGGTTTGAGTAACTCAGTTTCCCTCACATACAGCCCACTTGAATTAGTTTCTCTCTCTGGCTAATTCAAGGCTGCCGCAGGGACAACTCCTTTGTCACTCAAGGGCCTGATCCTTCCCATTTACAGACAGTTTACTCTCTGGGTTCCCAAGAGCTTGAGGGCTCTTGTTGCTCACTTGTGTTCCAATGTTAGACACAGACACTTCTTCATAAAGATAAGAAGTAAGTTTATTGATTACATAAACAAGATTGTTGATACAGAGTGGTTACTAGAAACCAAAGGTAAGTATAACACATTCCTGATCTATACTGGTTGAGTTCCTAAATAAGCATCTTACCCTACAAAGGTCCATAAGTTTCTCTCAGTCCTTTGGTGTAAGTGACTGGGTCTCCAGACTTAGAGTTGCTAGAGAGCAAATTCCTGTCTCTCTCAGTTCATGGTCTCCAGCTCAGCCCTCCTGGCTGCAAGATGGTGAGTGAGTTCCTGCACCCTCTGGGGTACCACTCCTTATATCCCCAGGAGGAAACTCCTCATATCTTCTCGAGACTTCTAGAATTCCCTTTGTTCTTGTTATCAGCTTTCTCTGTCTCTGCACGCAGGCAATGGTTGCCAGCATTAGCATCTTTAATGTCTCTGTCTGGGTCAGGGTTCCCAAATACACATTCTTTGTATCTCTTTGCATTTCCTGTAGTTTGGTCACATGTCACAGCCCTAATTTGAGTTTTACAGTTCTCAATTGTAACATTACATACATGTGAAACCTTTCGCATTACATATTTACCAGATAGTAGTCTACATGTAGGCCTGTGTTACACATGTGTGACCCTATGTTCCTCCGTGACACCCTGCTACAGCATTTAAGAGTAGGTCTGAAGCGGCAGCAGCTGTTACCGTGCCGCCATTCCATTCCGAGAACTTGTCACTTAATGTGTCTTGCCGTCGACTTCCCCTCGATATTTCCGTGATTCCGCATTACCTGCTGCCAGCATCTACAGATGTGGCATGTCTGCAGTTTGTGAACAGAAGCGGTTTTATGCTGCCTTCCGCCACTGAGTGCGAGTCCCTGACGCACCGTGATGCTGAATAATAGATCATTGAATGAATTAACTTAGGGTGACTCTGACTACGTGCTTCAGAGTCGGCTGCAGGGGCATAGCCACCATGGCGCGGGGGGCACATTTGTGCCATGCCCTGCCCTGGGAGGGGCCAACAGCAATCAGGGCCAGCCCCAGGCATCTGCAGGAGCCGGGAGCCCTGCCCCCATGTCACGGAGGAGTCTCTCTTGCACCACTGGCACCACCTTTTTAAACAGCTCAGTTGTAGCCCCACAGCACTGCTACACGGGTGGGGAAAGAGTCCCCCCATTTCCCCTCCTTTGCAGCAAATGTTGCTGCCTTGTAAACAAAGTTCTTCTTCGAGGGACTCCTTCCATTCTCACAAATGGGAGAATGTACCAAGCCTAGAAAGAGGCAGTGGGGGAATTTTCTAACAAAATGACACTCCATGCAGGTTGGATTTACAGCCTGGGAGGGGGTAGCAGGCAGGGGGCAGCCTGCTCTGGTGGGGGGGGTTCCATTCAGCTGGGGGAGGGTTGGTTGTTCAGTGCTGTCTCTGTTAGAAGGATGGACAGATCTTCCCTCTTCCCTTTGTGATTGCCGCATAGAGAGAACTGGGGGTGCAGAGCAGCTACAATGAGGCAGAGAGCCATCCCAACAAAGGGGAAGAATTTGTCCTTGGCACCCTAATGCACAAGAGGATTCACAGAAGAGCAGGGACTCCACCCCCACCCCCTGGATTAGCATCAGGAGCCAGGTGCTCACTCACTGCAGCCAGGGATCACTGCACTCTAAGCAGGACAGAGACTAGTGCGCCTGGCTTTCTAGGCTTGGTGCGCTCCCATTTGTGAGACTGGGAGGAGCCACTTGAAGGAGAACAGAAGGTTAGATGGCTCCAACATTTTCACAAGCCCCCCCCCCTTCCTACCCTGCATGGAATTTTCTTCCTCATTGCTTAGGGTTGGAAGGAACTGTGTTGGGTTTAGGTACCTTATATAGGGTGGGGGCGTGTGAATGTCACATGGTGTTTTTTTTAAGCTAGTGAGCTTGGTATATGCCGGTAGGAGAAGGGCGTGCAAGTGAGAATGGAAGGAGCTCCTCGAAGAAGAACTTTGTTTACAAGGCAGCAACTTCCCCCGTGCCATGGTGGCTATGCCCCTGGCTGCAATGCTGTGAGAATCACAAAGCTGCCGCACTTAAGGGAAAGGGGAAACTATGGCAAACCCGCCGCTTCTGCGTGAAATCTACAGTGGCAAAAACACCGTGGCAGCAACTGTGGAAAGCTGCGAGTGCAAGGCTCCCTTCCTAACCATGTTGCTTGGTGCGGAAGAGCACTTTCCGCCAGTAAATGCTGCCGCAGCAGTACAACATTTCAGCCCTATTTAAGAGTTCACAGCACTGCTTGCCAGTGCCTTGCAGAGTCTGCAGACCCCCAGCAACCTGCTGAGGGTATGAAGGGAGTCCCTTACCTACCCACCCACCTAAGCATACCAGGATCAAGAGAGGAGAGCCCCAAGGACCCAGTCGGCCCAATTGGGGGTCAAGGACAGCAACAATGATGGGTGCAGTGGAGGTCATCGAGTCAACAGAGCAGATGGCCTCAGCATTGCCCACAGGGACCCAGGCAATGGCACAAACCTCATTCAGAGCACAAGGTGGTATGTAAGTGGCATGTCAGAATGAGGTGAGGCATCCATGGCACTCCAGGCAAATATGCTCAGGGTGCCCTGGACTCAGAGACCTGGGGTGGAGCTCCAGACTGGTTGGCGGGTACTAGTCAGAAAGATGTGGCCCCAACTGGTTCTGAGCCGGGGCAAAAGAAGGCTACATAGGCACATTCTGTGTACTGGGAGTGCTCAATAGCCTTGGCCTTGGATGCCAAAGCTGCCATCATGCCAGTATGGAACATGAAGACTGGGCACAAAGAAACTCAGACCAATTCCGTGTTTCCTGAGTGGTTCCATTCTTTCCTGTCAGGGACATCCCAGAGAGAGGTGATGGGCAATTGCTCATTATCTCCTCAGGACCTTCCCTGTGATGTTCTGCAGGGTTCTATTCTGTCTCCCCTTTTGTTCAATGGGTATCTGAGGCTGCTGGGTGAGGTCATTTGGAGGATTGGAGTGAGATGTCATCAATATGCTGATGACACCCAACCCTACCTCTCTTTTTCATCCAACTCAGGTACTGCATTCTTGGTGCTTACCCGATGTGTGGCTACTGTACGGGACTGGATGAGGGTGAGCTGATTGAGGAGCAATCCCAACAAGACTGAAGTGATGATGGTTGGCCGGTCTTGTGACTTGGAGGGAACTGGGATACCTGTTATTGATGGGGTCCGGTCCCCTCTGGTCAATCAAATTCTCAGCCTGGGGGATCCCATGCTGCATGTGGATTACTAGCAGACGGTGGTGGCCAGCAGTGCCTTTCATCACCTTCATCTGCTGAGAAGTCCTTGGCCTTTTCTTTCTGACTTGGATCTGGCCACTGTCATCCAGGCTTTCATCACCTTGAGGCTAGATTACTGCAACACACTCTATGCGGGGCTGCCCTTGGCGATTGTTTGGAAGCTGTAGCTGGTGCAAAATGTGACAGCTTGTCTTCTTTCAGGGACAAGCCACTGGGAGCACATTACGCCAGCGCTCCAAAGTCTGCACTGGCTGCCTATAGCTTTCCAGGCACAATTCAAGGAGTTGTTTTTGACCTTTAAAGCCCTAAGTGGTCTGGGCCCATATATCTGAAAGACCACTTGTCCAACCATGTCCCAATGCAGCCCTACGGTCGGCCGGGAGCACCCTCTTGTATCACACACATATATCAGGGCCCCAGAATTAACCAGAGAGCTAAGAACCTAAACTTGGTAAAGGGCATGGAGGACGTGGTGTGGGAGAAAATAAGCAAGGAGACTGCAGCAGGAAGGGTGGTCAGCCCTTTCAATATCCCACCCTTTCCAGTCATGTGGTGCTCCTCCCCTGGGATTGTTCCCAAAATGGTTCCCGGTGAATACCGGCTAATTCATCACCTTTCCTACCTCAAGGGTGGGTTGGTGAGTGATGGAGTAGCACCAGAACTTGCTCGGTCGAGTAAGCAAATTTTGACTGCGGTGTACATGGTTTGCACCTGTGGATGAGATGTGCTGCTGGGAAAATGTGACACCAAGTCTCCCTTCCATCTCTTGCCAGTATCCCCCTGGGACTTTGACTTGCTGGGCTTCACTTTTAAAGGTCAATTCTTCTATAACAAGGCATTACTGATGGGATGTGCTATCTCCTGCTCTGCCTTCAAAGAGTCCATTTCCATGCTGGAATGGGCACGCATTATTATATTATTTTTATTTTATTTTTGTATTTTTATGCTGCCCCCTCATGCACAGTATCTCTGGGCAGCTAACAACATTTTAAACAAATAGTATAATAAAATGTAACATTTAAAATAACCCACCAGTAAAACTAATAAAACCCCACCTGAACCCAACCCACTCATCCCGTCTCCCTCGGCAAAGGCCCGGCGGGACAGCCAGGTCTTACATTGCCTATGGAAAGAGGAGAGGTCTACGGCCAGGCAAACCTCCAGTGGGAGGGAGTTCCACAGCTGCAAAGTGGTCACCAAGAATGCCCTCCTCACAGTCAACACCCGGAAGACCCGGGGAACCTCAAGAAGGGCGTCCCTGGCCGACCACAGAGGCCGATCCAGAATCTGGAGGGTGAGGCGGTTCTGCAGATAAGTGGGGCTGAGGCTGTTTGCTGATGTCAACATTTGCAGAGGTTGCCGGTGAACTAGGGGTACCGCTAGCCAGCAAAAAACCAAGGCTCCCACCTCCCAGTTGACCTCTCTTGGCATTGAAATAGATACGGTGGCCTGTACTTCCAACCTCCCTCTGGACAAGTTGAACTGCCTGAGAGCCCTCCTGAAGGACATTATGAGCACAAAGAAAGTGGCCCTTTTCACACAGACACTCTAACAGTGATAAAATGGGTGTTACATTTTATTATACATGTTGCAGGGCTGCAGGTGTGCGCGATAGGTGCCCTACAACATGTATAATAAAATGTAACACCCATTTTATCAGTGTTAGAGTATCTGTGTGAAAAGGGCCAATGACACTGAAGTCAATGCAGTTGCTGTTAGGGCACCTTAGCTTTGCTTGCAGGGTAGTTACCCCTGAAAGAACTTTCTGCATTAGGCTAGCCAGGGGTATGGGTAGTGTTTCAGTCCCTCACCATCACATTAAGGTCACCAAAGGTGTAATGGATGAACTGTTGGTGTGGCTTAGGTTCCTAGAGGACTATAATGGGGTTTCATTCTGGAGGGACGTCTGGTTCCTGGAGGCCAACCTCCAGGTAGCGTCGGATGCAGCAGGGAGTATTGGCTTAAGAGTTTTCTTTCAGAACCAATGGTACCTCCCAACTGTGAGGCTAGCAGCCTGATCAAGGACATAACATTTCTAGTATTCTTCCCTCTGGCTCATGGCAATCAAACTGTGGGGTTGTGCGTTTCAGGATTCTCATGTGTTTTAGTCAGACAACCAGGTGGTGGTGCAGGCCATGAATTTCAGGTTCAGCAGATCCCCCAGAGCCATGGGTCTGGTTTGATAGCTCATGCTGAAGTTTCTGTCCTTGAGTATGCATTTTTCTGCTAAACCTTCTTCCGGGGTCCATTTGCAGATGGAGAAATTCCATTATTTGGTGCCTGATATCAATCGTGAGCCAGAGGTGATCCCAGAGGCTTTGTGGTTGCTTGGGAACACTTGAAAATTTCATTTTCTTTATTAGAATAATGAAAACAAATTTCACACCCCTATCTAAGAGGCAATTGTCAAATGGAGACCAGGCACCTATCACAGCTATGTTAGCCTACTGGGGTCCCAGCAGTAGCCAGGTGGTATGTTCTATTCATACATTTGTCATGAGCATGTCATCAGAGGGTGTCCATTTTATAGATTTGTCGGCACAACATTGTTCACTTAAAATAACAATGAAAATGAGCTATTATATTCCTCCAGATAATGCTATCATCATGTAAGAAGGTTGACAATCTCCCAAACACCTTGATTAGGATTTCAGAGGAATAATTATTTTTGGCACAAACTTAGTAGCGAAGAAAAATGAGAGCCAAGCTGGGAGATGTACAATTTTAGAAGAAGGAAAGAAACTCAATGTACTCTGAGGAAATGTGATGCAAAGTTAACATTCTTTCACATAGAACAGGGTTGGGGAAACGTCAGGCCCAGGGATCAAATGCTTCCTGCGGTAGGTTTTTATGTGACCCCTTTCCACTTCCTGGATCTGGCCCTTGGATTCAGTTCTTACCTCCAGTCACTGAAAAACTGAGCTCAAGGAAAGGGAGCAGAGATGAGGTCATGCAAAGAAGGATAGGGGACAGTTCCATGGCACAGAATCATGATTTGGGCCCTCCTTTAAGCACCCCCACCCCAACTTCTGTGTGGTCCTTGGAACTTCTGCAAGCTTTCAAAGTGGTTCCCAGGAGGGAAAAGGTTCCCCACCCCTGGCATACTGACATAAAATATTCACCTAGTTTCCTCCCCCACCCCGACTTGCCTGTTTTGCATTTTCCATTACTGTACAGCATTTTGTGCTTGCTACGTAGGGAACAATTAGTTTAATTCTTTAAGCTCCATGTTTTAGATACAGTGATATCTGCAATTTAATTATGCTCTTAATGTTACTAATTCAGAATGAACATTACTAATTCTGAATCAACACCAAGCTTCATTAATATTAGATTGATTACAACTGAAGAGAATCCACATCATGAGTGTATAACTTATTCAATCCACACATGGAGCGAACAGGATTTATACAGACAGGGTTTCTGAGGGCTTCATTCTTAAAGGATTAAACTTGCAGAGGGCTCCCCGCAGCAAACAACCTTCATTGAAAAGGACGGGGCAAGATGACATGTATTCTTACATTTCACTATGGGGTCTTGGGGTGTTAACAAAATAGATGACAGCCTGCTGCAGTCTGGGTTTCGTCCATGCAACCCCCACTCAGGCCCTACTCACATTTAGCATGTCTAACCTAATAAACAGGCAGCCCCTGCATCTATTTCATGCACTTGCAGGCAGCCCCCACTAGCAGTGCCCATTAGGGGTGTGCACTTCGTTTTTGTTATATTGATAACAATGACGTAATTCTTCATTTTTGTTATCATTATTGCAATAACGATAACGAAGCTAAATAATAACAAAATCAATAACAATAATAACAGTCGTTATTGATTTTGTTATTGCCTTGGCAGGTGTTTTTTGGAGGGAAATGTGGAGAGAGGAGGAGGAAGCAGACATCTCGGAGCCAGAAACAGTGTTGAACTCTTGAACTGAATGTTAAAGGGCATGGAACAGCTACTGTACAAAGAGAGGCTTGACAAGCTCGGTCTCCTCAGCTTAAAGAAGAGAAGACTGAGAGGGGACATGATAGAGGTTTATAAAATCTTGAGTGGTATGAAACGAGTAGATAGGGAACAGTTATTTACCCTCTCAAATAGTACTAGAACTAGGGGACACTCCATGAAACTAGCTACTGGCAGATTTAAAACAAATATAAGGAAGTACTTTTTCACTCAACACATAATTAACCTGTGGAATTTGTTCCCAGAGGATGTTGTCAGGGCCAGTACTATATCTGGGTTTTTAAAAAGGACTAGAAAAGTTCTTAGAGAGTAGGTCCATTAATGGCTATTAACCAAGTAGCTTACAGGATTAATTCCTTACTGTCAGGAGCTGGGAGCGAACAAGGGGAATGGATTTCCCATTGTAACCGTTGGTTCTTCTATCATGCAATCGAAATTGGCCACTGTTGGAGGATAGGATGCTGGGCTTGATGGATTATTGGTCTGACTCAGTATGGCACTACCTATGTTCTTAACTGGGCCTGTGATGGGAGGGGAAGGACCTGATGGATGTAATCACTGGCCAATGAGCAGCACAAGCAGGTCCCAGGCAGTTGCATGACACCCTGTGATTGCTCAATGTCTTCTGCCTCCCAGAACCAATCGTGTGGGCTCTGGGGAGAGCACTGTAACCCTTTATGTTGCAGGGCCAGACTGCTTGACTCTTGTTCTATGTTAGCTCTTGATGGGTCAGGTTGTGTTTACAGAACTCTGATGCTGCCTGCACTAAAATTTTTCCCCAGCCCTCAGTGTTATACCTTACCTTTCCTTATACCCTTTATTTTCCATTTTCCCTTCCCCTGTCTGTCTCCCCCTGTCCATATTATATATAGATATATTTATGTATTGATTTTTGGCCAATGGCTGTAAATAAACTTACTACTATATAGATATAGTAGTTGTAGATATATTAGATACAGATATATTAGTTGTAGCTATATTAGATAGATTAGATATTATATAGATATTAGTAGATACTAAGCTTTTTACTATATATATTAGCATTATAGGATAGGAATAGGATAGATACTTAGAATGCATAGCAGATAGAAGTTTATTGATATAGATACTTAGATAGGAATATATTGCATATAGTATCGGTTATTAAGGTGTAGGTTTAGGTTAGACATACATATGAGTAATTTTTCATATTGTCATTGTGCACTGGCACTTCTACCACTAGTGACAGCCCACAATGGAAAGGATACCGAAAACCAAATCTTCGTTATCTCTTGAAATTGATACTGAAACGACACTGATAACAAATAATGAAATTTTATTAACAACGATAACAAAAATGACAGTTTTTAATAACACAAAATGAAAAATAACATGGGTCCCTGGTGCACACCCCTAGTGCCAGTGTAATTGTGAGCTGAGAGAGTGGCAGGAAGCAGTCACTCCTTGGACACTCTAGGACTATAGTGCTGGTGGACCTGTATGTGTGGAGGCGCTACACACAACCTAATTGACAGGACGCAGACATGTGAGTGCACATTAGCTCGCATTCACTCGCACAGTGGACTCCACATTCTCTGAGACTCCCAGCCGTGAGTGGGAGCTGCGCATCCGGTGGGTAGAGGCCATGTGGCTAGTGGTGACAAACACCCAATAAATGGGTAGGTGGACACCCACCTGGTGTGGGCTAATGTGGGCTATTGTCTTGTTTGTTAACACCCTTAGTCCTACAACCACTCAGACGCAGACAATTTCAATGAAACCAATGGGACAGCATGTACTTAAGTGTTTTTAGGAGCAGTCTCTGTATCTATAGCAGAGGTTCCCAAACTATAGATTGGACCCCAACATGGGGCTGTGATCCCGGTCGATATTTAATATACTTTTGTGTTGGTGTCGGGTCACAGTATTATATGTTTCAAAATAAGCTTATACAGGTAAAACATTGGAGAACCACTTATTTAGCATAATCTCCTTTAACGCATCCTACCAGTGTTGTTTTCCCACACAGAAAGAGAAAACAGGCAATTTCAATAACTTCTTTTATATTAAGGAAACAAGAACAAAAGAGACGTGGTGATGAGAAATCACACAGTGTGGATCTCCTCTGACAGTTTATACTGGGCTCCAAGAACAAAAGAGCTATTTAACCCCGCAGGCATGCAGAGTGCTTAGAAATGTAAAGGCAGGGTACACAGAAAACAAGCGTACTACAGTTTCATAGCCATTTTCATCACCACTGGCACCAGCAATGGGTAAGCTGGAGAGGTCTGTTTTGTATAAATAACAAGCAGTTACATACATTGCTTGAGTACTGTATTCTGCTGTGAAAACTGATGGAATTTGAGAATCTGGGATGGATTTCTCATGAGGACAGCTGTGATGTCAGTTTTCATTATTATATCGTAAGTATTACAATAATTGGAGGTTTGTTTTCTTAGGCTAAGCACAAAGACTGCAGGGACTGGGTCAGATGAAAAGGAAAGGTAGAGCTGGGTGTCAACAGTATACTGATGGCACCTCACTCCAAATCCCAAAATGATTTCACACAACAGTGTCAGATACACATTGAACAAGAGGGAGGACAAGATGGAACCTTGTGGGACATCACAGAGGAGGCCCCAAGGAAACAATGAGCAATCGCCCATCATGACCAGTAGCAGTATTGCCACCCACTCCCTGACAGGAACGAATAGAACCACTCAAGAACAGTCTTGCGCACCCCTGCCAGGTCCTGCAGCTATGTCAACGACACCTTGTGATCAACTCTATCAAAGGTTGCTAAAAGATCTAACAACTAACAAGATCAACAGTATGCAGTTTTCTCTGATGATCTCTAGGTGTAGATCATTGACTAAGGACACAATTGCAGTCTCCACACTATACCCAGGGTGAAAGCGAGACTGAAATGGGTCCAGGAATCAGATAGCATCTAGATGAGCCTGAAGCTGCTGAGCAATCACCTGTTCAATAACTTTCCCTAAAAAGAAAAGGTTAGTGACAGGGCAATAGCTGTCCAGGGAGTCAACATCCTAAGATGGCTTCTTGAGCAGGAGTTGGCCAACTGCAGTTTTGAGGGTGTCAGACAACCTACCCTCCCAAAGAGAGACAATGACAACCCTGGCCAGCAACAGTCCCAATGTCTTGCAGCTGGCTTTCACCAGCAATGATGGGCCAGGACCTAATTCACAGCTCGTTTCCCACATTGCTCCAAGCACATCCTCCGCATCAGTGGGCAACACCAATTGAAACTGATCAAAATAAACAGGCCAAGGCTGAGCTTCCACAACCCCAAACTCTGACTCTGCAGTCAAAGTAGCAGTACCCAAGTTATGGTAAAATAAGAGCAATGTATTTGTTTGTCTGCAAAGTAGTTAATGAAAACATCACAGCAAGCAATAGATGGCTCTAGTTCCTAGAAGAGAGAGACTGGATTAACCAGGCCATTCACCACCTGGAACAGATTGATTGGATGAGGCTTTGCAGCTGTGATAATAGCAGAGAAGAAAGCTTTCTTCACCACCCTCACCACCACGGCAAAGTCCTTCAAAAATGATTTATGCTGAAATCAGTCTGCTGCAACACAAGCTGCATGCCACCTATGCTTTAACCAGCTACCCTCCCACTTCAACTGCCACAGGTCTGTATATACCAGGGGGACATATGGTGTTGCAGGAGTGGGAGTAGTCGCCTGGGTGCAGCTGTTTCAATGGCCACTGTCAGGGTGCTATTCTACAAAGCAAACAGACCATCGACAGAGTAGCTGTCAAGGACAGTGCGTAAATCTCCCAGACAATTCTGGAAACCAAATGCATCCATTAGTCTCCAGAGGCAGGCAGACACAGATGCAGGCAGGCAAACACAGACAGACAGACAGACACACACACACATGTAAATGCAGTAAATTTCTAATTCTGATAGTTTTGGAGAAAAACTTGAAAATGTGACCCAGGTATAATCTGAAGATTTAAAAACTAGGAATCAAATTAATAGATCTATAATTTATTTATTTATTTATATAAAAACTTATATCCCACCCCTCTTTCCAAAGGCAGTCAGGTCTGTAATGTATGCACAAAGATCCAGTGTATGGCCCTTTAAGAGAAACAGCCCCTCACACCAGGGGGCTGGCTCTGAGGCTCAGCTCCTCGGAGGAAGGCCTAGGGAAAGGGCTGAGGAACGGAGAGTGTGTAAGAGGCCTGGATCTAGGGTTAAATAAAGAGATTTGTTACGTCAGTCATCTTGTGTAAATCTTCACGTCTTGGGAAGCAGCAGACAATACAAGGTCTTGCATTGTCGTCGAAAGAAAAGGGAGGTCTGGGGCCAGCTGGGCCTCTGCCGGGAGGGAATTCCACAGCCTACGTATGGCCACCGAGAATGCCCTGTTCGCAAGCAACAACAGCAACAACAAAAATGGTTAATGGTAACCAAATTTCCTTTTAGTATATTCTGTTTCCAGGTGACAATGTCCTAAAAGGACAAAGTTGGAGAGCCACTAATTTGCCAGTTTTTGCAAGAAAAGTGCACCTGAGGTAAGAAAATACCCCCAGAAAATGTATAAGGGTTAAGGTGCTGCAGGGACTCCCTCAGCACAGCTCTGGTGAGGTGAACCCTGTTGGCCCGGTGGACCAACAAGTAATGCCTCATCGCTTCAACTGGACACAGCTTGGGATAGCCTGCTTGCTGCAATATTACACATTGGCCTCTGCACCACTGGTCTATCTTTGAGTGCCAGCTACGAAGCTGAAACACCAGGTCCTCTAGCGAAACATCTTCCACTGTTATGACTCACCTGGTTGAATCACATGATGATTCTGCAACTATTTCACTAACGCGGAATGCTCCAAAGAAAGTGAGCTTAAAGGCAATGCTAAACAAATTAACTTCAAAACAGTTATAACAAAATTGTGATAGGATCCTGCAAATACTAAATCAACAGGGGTGGAGTATTGGGGTGCGGGTATCACTTGAACTACCTTGGTCCCTGGACCAACTCTCCATCATTTGCTTAATGAAGAACCCCTGGTTTGGGGAGTGTGCCCTACCAGACTGCTTGCATAAGCTACTGCTGAAAGTTTTGTTGAGATGGTGCCAGTGGCCATGCCGTGGTGATGAAGTTCCAAGGTGAACTTCAGCACTTGGCCATCGGGAATGGGGAAACCTGCCTCCCAACCTTCCTGGGACTGGAACTGTTGGAACTCCCTAAATGCCCTGTCATAGGCTGTCTTGGTCCACTCAGCAAGGGATCCCGGGTACAATCTGAAACAGGCCTACAGTCCAAGGGTCCACAATGCCCCTCTTCTACCTTCACTGTAGAGTGGGTCATTAACTGCTGCCACCCTCGCAACCTTTTGCAAGAATGGGCCCGCTATCCGACCTTGGAGCGTGCGAGGCAGTGTTCATACAGTCAAGCCAGAGATTGTGGGCGCCACCTGGTGCCTGAACGCTGCCTTGTCATACCTGAGCCAGGCCCCATCCCACCCCCACCCCCCACACCCTCACAGTAATAAGCTTGACAAATGATGTCAACATATTTTAGCAAGTCTGAGGCCCTGACTGGGAAGGCCTGCAGCATCATCCCCTGAAAGTTGGAATACGCTATGGAACAATTTGGTCAGTTCCTATCCACCTTTGGGCGTTGAAATCTCACCTTCTTTTTTTGCCTTCTCGCACATTCATGTCCAGTATGTGATCACTGAACAACAGGGCGAATGTCAGCATATTTCCACCCTGCCCCTGCGGATCCTCTCCTTTGTCCATTGTAACAAGTACTCCCCAATGGGGGCAGACACATCCATATAACCCTGAATAGATGGGATTGCTCTCTGGTCATACACCGCATGGCATGTACCCTGGATTCAACTCCACCGATGTCCCTGTCCAAACTTGGCATGGCCTGTTTGGGCATTCCTCCCATCCCATCCCAATATGCGGGGAAGGTTGGTTCCCAATGCCACCCTGAGGGGGGCTTGTTACCACCTTGACCAGGCCATGGTACCCATGTATTGCAGCATATGTACCATGGTTTAGTCACCACTACACAGGTGTGGCAGCGGCACCCTCCACAACCTGACAGTGCACCACTAGTCTGGGGGTGTGTGGGACACTCCAATGAATAGTTAGGATCCCAGAGTGCCCCAGATGGCCAGCACCACAAGACCACCCCCTTACAGCCCCCACTCACCTGTGGGAACACTATGTCCACCTGGTAGATTGCGTTGGGCTCATCTGCACCTTGTGGAGGAACTGCTCACTCTGGGGGTGGTGGTATCTGCTGGTTCCTCTCTGCCACCCTCTGAATGTCCCAGTCCAATGCCTTGACTCTGCAGAGTAGCTCTTCAACCCTAGGGTCCTCCAGTTCCCTCAGCTCGCTCCTAGGCCTCCTTTGAAGTGGCTCATCATCTCTTAAATGAGAAGGGGGGGCAACCCTCCGCCCACCCCTCCAAAGGGGAGCCCTCTGAAATACTGGGCTCCTCTCCAGGGAGCTGAGGCTAAGGGGCCAACAGGGCTGGGGAGAAGCCATAGTAGGCTGTGGCTGTGGTTCTGCTGAGGGAAGGGGTTGAGGGGCCAAAGGGGATGGAGGAAAAGCCACAGGAGGCTGTGGTTGGGAAGCTGTGAGGGCCTCTGACGTTAACTGTGCCTGCATAGGCACTCCTTGGGACCCCAGGCCTCCAGGTGCTTCTGGCCATCTGCTCTTGGGCCATCTGACACATCAGCACTTCACAGTCACCTAACCTCTCCTGTAAGGAGAGAAAAACGGCCTCAGTCCTGAGCCAGGAACTGAGGGGGGTGGCAGGGGGAGGCAGGCTTTGGCCTGTTTTCATTCTGCTTTTCCAGGGCCTTGTTCTTCCCCTTCCTCTTAGGCATTATACAGCCAATGAAAGAGGGAAAGACCCTTGGTGCTCCTCTTGTCCTTTCCCCTTAGCACTGCCTTGTGACCGAGTAACCTGAGGGAAGGCCAACAGACCTGCCGGGAAACTCCCACCTCTCCCACAATTTGCCTGGGCTCACTCACTGCTGCCTGCTCCAATCCTCAGGTGCTCTGCTGACGGAGGTGAGTCCCCCTGGGTGGCTTTGCTGCCCTAGCC
Source organism: Sphenodon punctatus (assembly GCA_003113815.1). NCBI lineage: Eukaryota > Metazoa > Chordata > Lepidosauria > Sphenodontia > Sphenodontidae > Sphenodon > Sphenodon punctatus. The sequence goes on along the minus strand of QEPC01003823.1, from coordinate 1,939,010 downwards.
GGCAGGCCAGCGTTGATCAGGCTGCTTTTCGGCTGGAGACTGCAGAGACCAGGAAGAGAACCGGTCTACTGCTGCTTTCTTCGGATGCCAGGCAAGACTGTCTGTAGCTCTCTGGTCAGCTGTACTCCCAGCCACAAGTCTCACGATGCAAGACTCAGCTCCAGCCCTGGCCCCAAGATTGCCCAGGCAACCCTGCCTGGGGAGCAGGGGGTTTTGTGCCACGGCGCTCAGACCTGGGCTTCCTTCTCTGTTGCTGCTGCACCAGGAAGCATGCAGCCTCTCCCTATCCCTGCTCACTTTTAAAAGAGGGAGTGCGACAAGGGATCCCTTGCTGCCATCCACCAGTTGTGGTGGGGCTGGCAATGGGGGATTCTTAGCATCGTTTTCTTTCCTTGAGTTGCTATTAAAAAAAACCCCTCCACAGCAGCAGATTTATTTGATCAAGAAGCCTCATCCATTTTAAAGCTCCTGACCTTTCAGAAACAATCATGTGTCTCCTGTCTGTATGCATCCAGTCTCCTCTTAACGACTGGTGAATCTAATTTCAGATGCCAACAATTATGTGCAGTCTCCACTTGTAAAGCCAGAGGTCACATTCAATTGTTTAATACTTTGATCAGCCTTATTGAGATTTGTGCCTTTTCTTTCATGTTGTTTGGAAAAACCACGTATTTCTTTGACATTTAGTATTTTTCAAAATATTCCATAGTTATGTTTTGTAACTTTTATGCAAAGTGATGTTAATTCAGCCTACTGACTTTCAATAAAACCACTTCATTTGAAGTAACTTATTTTGAGATGGAATGGGATGTTGGGAACATTTTTGTCTGACACTCTCTCTCTGGCTCTGGGAAAGTCAATTTAACACCTCTTTCTTTCTCACTTCACCCTATTCTGGGAGGCAATGGGGGGAGGAGGGGCGAAGGGGCTGTCCTGTTTCCTTTCTGATGTAACCCTACCCCTACGGAGTGTCCTGACATCACAAAGTGACACAGGAGGTGAACCATGTCAGAAAGGGGGTGTGAAAGTCCCAAAAGTGAGAGGCAGGGCCAGAGTTTCCAGGATGGGAGAGGGGGCCACCTTCGGGACTTGCAGTGGTAGTACTTTGCCCCTGTCCCCAGCAGCAGCAGCAGAACGCCCACCCACCCACCCCAAGCAGGTCCCTGTTGTAAAAAGCCTTTTGCCCCTGCCTTTGCCTCTGGAGAGACCCTAGCAGAACAGTGTTGCATTCCTGATTAGGGTGCGACCTGCCCTCCTTTCTCTTCTGAGCACATGGCAATCTAGCCACATTCCTAACAGTATTCCTGAACCAAGTGACTGGTTTGTCACCACAAGGCTGGGCAGAGACCTTCCTGTCTTGGGCTGGTCATAGACCAGGTGACCTCCCATGGACCAATCTCAGCAGAGGGGGATAGGACCTTAAAAGGGACAGACCACCCCTTCTTGGCTCTCTTGCAGGGCCGGCCCCAGGGTTTGTGAGGCCATGTGCAAAGTCTTGGTGCGGGGCCTAATTTGCATAATTAGGCCCCACCTAATTATGCAAATATGTAAATTTACATGAAACTTACTCCTTCTGGACAGGAAGGATTCCCATTCTCCACCTCTCCGAGCAACCATGGAGAAGCACGGCCTCCCAATGCTTCCCCCTCACCCCCCACCTCCCCAGCCGAGCATCTACCACTACTCCCCAAGAGTGGTTCCACTGCAGGGGCAGCCGGGCAAGCAGTGAGGCAGACACAGAGAGACTGACTGCGTCCACTGCCTCACTGGAGGAGGGAGTGAGCTTAGCCAGTCTGCCTCCAGGGCCTGTTGCTTCTTGCTGCCAGTGCCGCCTGTGCCTTGTGTACGCATGCGGTGCGACCGGTCCAGAGCTGCTGCTATCAAACACACAAGACAGCCAAAATGCAGCTAGCTTATTAAGCGCATTATGCCATGAAAAGAGACATATAACCAGTTCAGTTGTGCCCCCATAATCAGTTCATGCTGCCCCCA
>QEPC01003823.1:1902914-1936436 GCA_003113815.1 Sphenodon punctatus | reverse complement strand
GTGGGTGTGGATGAGTGGTGGGTGAGTGGGGATGCATGTGAAGCTGTGTGCATGCCCTGTCCATGTACTGGCGCGCCCACGGACTCGAAGAAGAACAGAAGGTTGCTACCTTGTAAACAAGGTTCTTTGAGATTGGTCAGAACATTCCCACATCACCCACCCTTACAGCCCCGCATGGAATTCTTTTCTTATATTTCTAGAAAGGGTTGGCAGGAACTGTCATTCTGAGGGGGAGAGTCAGTGCTTTTTATACTAGAGGAGCTCGAGACCATCACGTGGTCTATTATTTGAATAGGGTGAGCGTGCACAACCCAGTTGTGAGAATGTTGGGAGCCATCTCGAAGAACCTTCTTTACAAGGTAGAAAACTTCTGATCAGCACATGGGGAGGAGCTGTTTGTAAACAAACAGCATTATCTCCCAGTCCGATCTGGTGTCCCGGCTGCTGCTGCTGCTGCTGCTGCAGCGCTCCTAGGAGGGAGAGGCAGGTGAGGGATGGGGTCTGGAGCCAGGGAGGGGAGGCAGAAGAACTTATTGGGGGAGCTTATTGGGAGAGAAGCTGGCTGTAGCCTGCTGCCCAGCCAGGCAAGTGCGGGGCCCCAGCTGGCTGCGGGGCCATGTGCGGCCGCACATGTGGCACATGCCTGGGGCCGGCCCTGCTCTCTTGCCTCTTACTGCCTGCTCTGATATCTGCAAGATCTGGACTTCTGCCAGATCGGAAATAAGGACTGCACCGCATGTAAGTTATCTGTACATGGAGTTACATGCAACCAGATTGCCTGCCTTAACCAGTACAGTTTAGGCAGTTGCGGATTCAAAAAGGGTCCTCGTACCCCTCAAACTGGACTCTGGGGCTTGCTCAATGACTTATCTTGCTTTCTTACCCTTTTGTGCCTTTTTGTACCTTATCTTGCTTTCTTACCCTTTTGTGCCTTTTTGTACCCTATAAGTAAAGTCTAAGCTTTTTCTATTCTTAACTCCACCAGGTGTGTGTATGTGTTTGCTTGCAAAGAACACCTCCCTTCACCTGGAAGGCATAGCTACAAAAGAGGGAGAAAAGAATTCCCCTCTGGCTCTTTTAGCCAAGGCAACTTTTGACCAAGATAAGCACCTCTGGGTTGCGCCAAGGGTTCTGCCTCCTGGAAGGGGGAGAACACCAGATAGAGGGGACTAGGGTGCCTTGGGAAGCTGTGGGCATATACATTTCTGGGGTTCACATATCCTGGGTTGTGTGGATCCCCTCTGATTTCTGGAACCCAGGTGGTGCAGTGAAAACTAGGTTTTTCTGGGGTTTGCTAGCTGTGGGGACCCCAGGTTAGAGATTTGGATGAACACAGTGAGGTGGGTGGCTCAGCTGTATAGCTCCCCCTTGCTGCATTTTGCCACAGTCCCCACTTCAGGAAGCACCCCAGTAAGGCTAGTACATCCGGGGGGCTCAGACTGCTCCTGTGGGCAGTTCTGTGGGGCTCTGTCCCACTTCACAAGCACCATCCCCATCCCCATCCCCAATCCCACCCTCACTTTCTGGGAGGCCCTGGCCCTGCTCTGTCCAGGGCCCTACCCCCACTCCATACCCCAGACCTTGCCTTCTCTGAGGTTTGCCCTGATACAGTGAGTGCCACTCTCTTTGTTCAGACAGGAAGGTGATAACAGTTTGTTAAATGAGGAACAGCCTCTGGACTGCAACTCCCCATCCCCACATTATCGATTCAGAGAAAGAAAGTTGCAAGTTAGCAGCCCCCCTCCCAAGAAGAGCCGGCCTTGTTAACTGAAGTAACAGCATAGGCAACTCATAGGAGCACACTGGGGTGTGTGTGTTGGGGAGGACCCAGTTTTCGGAAGCCCTAGAACCCCTGCCCAGGCCCCACTCCTGTACACCCCCACCCTCCACTATCAACAGTTACCAGTTACATGTGGTTAACAACCTCCCCTTTTGCCTCATATGATCCTTCAGCTGGTGTGAACCAAACTGGACAAGAGTTATCAGTTCTGTACTACCTTTCATTCTTCTTTTAAGTGCTCTTCTCACTACATAATGAAGTCAATAGAAAGCTATGATTAATTGCAACTGGTCATAGCGCATGCAAACAGGTAGGGGGAAACTTCTTATCACTGAACCTGATGAGAATGGATGACAAATCTCAAAACAATTATTGCAGCAAATGTATAGCTAATAGTTATTAACTTAAAAGTTGAACTTTTAAAAATTCTGTTTAAGTTGTTGTCTTGCAAAATCAATTAAAAAAACCTCAACTATGCAGGTAAAGATGAAGCAGTATATTTAATTTGGTCCCCAAAGTCTGGCCTACATGACCCCAATTTGAAATTTAGAGTGCAACCCTTCATCTGCTGAAGTCAATGGGTAAAACAGACATGATGGCATGCTTTGGCGCGGACATGGCCTGTGCATGTGTGCAGGTGCCAACAGATGTTGGCCTGGGATTGACCATGGCCGTATTGGAGGCTTGCCCAGGCTGTGATCCTAGAGGCCTCCAGGGTTCACCTGACAGTAGCAACGTGGGCCAAAGTGCTGTTCGCACATTTGTTCCCTCTGGTCTGGATCAGGTCTGCCATCATAGGTCACCATGGCTGCCCGTCACGCAGGGGCCAGTGCAATGGCTGCAGCATGGGAGTCAGGGTTGGGCAGCTGCACATTCACGCAGCTCCTCACCTTCCCAGCAACCTGGCCACCAGCACATTTGTTGTGCCACCCGACCCAGTCCAGACTGTGTCGGTGGTGGCGTCCTGACCCGACTTGGGTCATTTACCCAATGACAAAACTCCCATTGACTTTGATGGCAGAGGATGGCGCTCTTAAAATCTAATCTGATGACCCTGAACCACAACAGAGACATGCAAGTTCCTCAAGGAGGGACTCATCTCTAATTAATGGTTGTTCAGTGCTGGGGATATTGGTGTTATATAACAACTAAACAAACTACAACAACATGCAATATATATATAACATCAATGGGCTCACAACCTACATAAGATATTTTTTCCATCAGTTCATCCTACTTTGAACTTCATGTACATCAGCAGCTGTCAATTTAATACAGGTTGTCAACCATGCCCTCCCTCACTGTATATCTGTAAGTGGGCATTTATTTTTGTAACAGTAATTATGGAGTATATAGATATTTTTGCCACAGAATCCTGAACAAGAACCTGACATTTCATTAGATCAGGACATTGTTCTTACATCAGTTCCCTAACTCCATAACAAGGGAATAAACCTATGAGATAAAAACCACAATTTGAAGAAAATTTTATGCAGGCTTTTGACAGTTTCATTAGCAATTGAGTCATAGGTTTAATAAGATTGACTGTTCAATCACCTACACTAGAACTAGACCTTATCATCAGGCTGAGTTTCAGTCACTTCAACAGCACTTGGACCAGTGCAAAGGGCTAGTGCTGGTAATAAATCGCTGGAGGATCACGTCCCAAATGCATGTATTAACTTTCCCTTAATACATAGCAATTCAGCTATATTAAACACAGCCTCTTCAAGTAGAAAAGTGCAAGTACAGCATGTTTCCAAAGCAGTGTGTGTTCTCTGTAAAAAATCACAAGTAACAAAGAAAAAGCAAAACTCATTGGTTTATTATAAACAGGGTTCCTAGTTTTCTCTTTGCAATGGAAAACCAGAGATTTTGCTTTTTTCAAGAGAAATTAACGGAAAACAGCAAAAACATACAGGTTTGGGAGATTCTCTGGTGAATTTGGTTGTGTGCTACACTGCTAATCTGTGAGTGCCAGATACTGGGGGAGAGCTTGGTGGGTGGCCTGGAGCCGCTGCGGAGCCCTGCACCTGCCTGGGACTTTGCGCAAGGAGATGTTGGGGAGTTGGAGGAGCAGCCCTGCTTAGAAGTGGAAAGGTTAGCCCTGCCCACCCGGCAACAGCTGGGACAGATTGCCTGACTAAAGAGTGGCACCTGGAGCTTAAAAGGCGGACTGCATCTGGCGTTCGCGCCGCAGGCATGCGCACCTGAGGCATTGTCATGACTGGGGCCGCCCCGGTTTGTTAGTTTGGGGACTGAACCCTGGTCGTGGCATTTCTAGAATTTGTAAGGTATTTTTCTTTCTTAGCCCCATAAGGGGTGGGATTCTGTTTTGATCTGGAGACTTTAACACATTAGGAGTGGACTGCATCTGGCTACGCTTCAATTATCCTGTAAGGAGGCTGGATCTGAAAAGACTTTTTGGTTAATGTTAATCAGCCTTTGTATATAGCTATCAGTTTAGGTTTGTGAAACTGCAGGGTCCTAGAAATGTCGGGGAAAAACAAACGTGCCTGCCCTCGAGTAACTTTACGGTCCCCCCCCAATGAAACAGAGGAAAATAGATACGTTTCTACATGTGGGTGTTCCAATTAATAACAAATATGAGCTATTAAGGGAAGAGAGTATACTTCCTGACCTTCTGGAATTGACACCTACAAGCTGCCAGCCTTGTGCATCTATGTTATCATCTAAGCAGCTTGTTCCGTCCCAGGGAAAGGAGTAACGGAAGGAGGAAGAGCGGTCAGCTAGGCTGACAACACACTTTCAAAAAGAAATAGATGGTGGTGTATTATCTCCTCCAGTCTTGGCGCCCATAACATTTGAACCCATTTTTCCATCTCAGATAGGACAGAATAGTGCACAGGCAGAACTCATGGCACAGCATGTCATGATAACTGCTCAAACAGTCCAGTATATGTTTGTTTGAGCAGCTAAGTGCACTTACTTTTAAAGTTGGTGAACTGACTGATTCATTAAAGAATGTTAAACTTTCAAGACATATTAATGGCTACCCTCAACCAGCGCAGAACCCCCTTATAGCAGAAGGGCATCGTGGGGTTGGGCAGCACCAGATTATTGAATCTTTAGACCCAAATGACCAAATAGTTTTGGATTCACTCAATGAGCATGGGCAAAGTATTCCTACTGTGCACCAAAGGGCTGCTAATAAGTTGGCTTTCAATGTTAAGCCTACTCCCCGAGGGAACTTACCTTTTAAGAGCTCCCCGTTAGAAGTAGCTGAGCATTTGAGAGTACTAACCCGACTTCCAATTACCAGTAAAGATATTTCAAACGTTGCCTTAGCGGTATTTAGCAAGCAGCAGAGATGTGTAGCTGTGACTTTTTCCCAGGGCGATATAGTGAGGGATATTAAAGGAAAAGAAAAACTCCTGACTGCTTCTGGTGTTCATCCGTCTTTTGTTTTTCAAGAATCAGCTCAGGCAGTAAAGAGGCACCTGCCTGATAATTTCATTCCTACCAAGAGATGTGCTAAATCTGATAAGTCACTATGTAAGGGACCATTGGTAGATATCTCCCTTGAGTCCACCATTATTGATATGGATTTACAAGTAATCTGTGAAGAAGCAATGGAAATCCAAGCATCTCAACCTTATAATTGTGACCAGGGTGCCAGTATAAATAGAGAAAGAGTAAATAGAGACTCATCAATAATGAATCCCAATTTTTTTAAAAAAATTATTGTCTACCTTGTATAAACAAATATCCAAAACACAAGTTAGCTCAGTGTGCAATAGAAACCATCCACAGGAGATAAGGAAGCTATCCCTGTTTCCAAATATGGACAGATACTCTAGAGCAGATCCTGTAAATATCGGCTCTTTGGAGTTGTTCCCACATACTTCTATTCTGACCCAATTAAACTCTACTCCAGCAGGAGGAGGGAGGGGGAACTCTACAAACGGGAATGCCTTTTCACGAGTCCTTACGTGAGGACTCATATCATACTAGTATGCCTGCACTTGAAAGTCCACCTCAGGTAGAACAACATTCTGTATGTTTGCCTTTACCAGTGATTATTACACAAAGGGACGATGATAAATCAGCAAATAAGGCCTTGTCTAGGATTGATTGACTTACCCGAGATAAGGAGAATAATATACTAAAGTTTATGTCCTGGAATATCGCGGGCTGGGCCACAAAATATGAAGATCCTGACTTTTTGGCATATATTGGACAATTTAATGTTATATGTCTCCAGGAGACATGGCGGCCTCTGAATAAAATCTATCTAAATGGGTTCTGTTCCTGGGCTTGTCCAGCACAGCAAGGGGCTAAGGCGGGGCATCCTAAGGGTGGATTACTAGTACTGCATGTTGATATTGGGGGGGGGGGGGGAGTTGAAACCCCCGGTTATAATATGATAGCCCTTCATTTTACAGGTCTGGTTTTAGACAGGCCTTTTTTCCTAGTAAATGTATATAACCCACCTGACAATCAGGTTTCATCCTTTTGGCCAAACTTGAAAGAATTAGTTTTTGTCCACCAGCTTACATTTCCTACTGATGGATTAATGGTGGTTGGGGATTTTAATGCCAGAATTGGAGCATCTGCCTTGGATATATTACAGGCGCTTGGTTTAGGGGAAGTGGAAGATACATTCTTTGACCTGAATACCATTAGAATTTCAATGGATCATAGGATAAATCAAGCTGGTCATGAACTATATAAATTAACTTTAGATGCAGCACTAAGGATCCTAAATGGGAACCATGAGGGTGATAGCAGAGGGAGTTTTACTTATATTGGCTCTGGAGGGGGTAGCGTGTTGGATTATGTACTGCTCTCCCTTAATTTGATTGAGCATTTGACTTCCTTTCGAGTTGGGGGCCAGGTACTGAACGACCATTTCCCCCTCCAGCTTATTTAATGTAATGATAAGCTTTCAACTAAATCTTTTGAGGTGGGGAACTTGGATAAGACTAGTAATGATGTCATTTGTTGTTGCTCGGTAAGCTGGTCGCAGGTAGTGGAGACAGAAATTGCTGCTGTTCTTAGGCACCCAGATGTTGATCTTTTGTGCACACAAATGTTGGTAACAAGCGATGTAAAGCAGGCTTTTATAATATGGTCCCAGTGGGTGGATAACATGAGTTCAATACTTACATATATGCCCCAAACCACCAAGCATATCATAAAGAAATATGACACATGATGAGACAGTGATTGCAAATTAGCCAGAGCTTCACTGAAAAAGGCTGCCCGAAAACTTCAGATATATGAGGATGATGACTTTGTAGTGGCCTATAGGAATTTAAGGAAAGCATATAAGTTATTATTGTCAAGAAAGAAGGAGGAATTTAATATGCAGCAGTGGAAAATGCTCCTGGAAACAGTGTATAAGAAGAATGATAAGCATTTCTGGAGCATGGTAAATAAATTCCCAAAGCAGGGAACATGGATAAAAGAAATGACAATTCCTCCATCTGCTTGGACCAAATATTTTTCTGATCTATTCAGTGCTTATGATTACAAAAGCAGCTGTGTCCCCTATGCTAATTCAGATATACCCCTCTGGGAACCGATTACTGCTTTGAAGGTTAAGGAGGAGATAGGGAAACTGAAAAATGGGAAAGTGTCAGGGGCAGATTTTATATTGGGTGAAGTATATAAAATGCTCCCTGATTGGTGGATAGCAGCTATTGCACACCTATTCCCCCTAATCAATGCTTCTGCTTGTGTTCCAGATATTTGGAAAACCAGCATTATTGTCCCTACCTTCAAAAAGGGTGATAAAACGAACCCAAAGAACAGACCTATAAGCTTACTTTGCATTATTTTGAAAATATATACTAGATTGCTTTTGAAGCGACTGAAAGATTGGACTACTGTGGAAGGCATTCTAGCTGAGGAGCAAGCTGGTTTTAGAGAGGGCAGGTCCACCATTGGCCAAGCTTTTGTATTAGACCATATAATTCAAAAATACGCCGTAACCACAGGGTATATGCAGCATTCATTGATTTATCTTCTGCATTTGATATGATCTGCAGGTCAAAGTTATGGGATGAGCTTGCTGGGTTACAAGTGGATAGGCGTTTATTATTATTGATGAGATCACTGTACTCCAAAACTGTATTAAGAGTGAGAATACAGTCTTATGTGACCCTGTCAGATGAAGTGCAGACGTATCAAGGGGTGCGGCAAAGTTGTCTACTGTCCCCTGTATTATTTAATATTTATATTAATCCCCTCATTCTCGAACATAAAGACACAGGGAAATACCATCCCCCGTGCGTAGGTGGTAAGAAAATGTTTATGCTGTTTTACGTGGATGACACGGTGCTTCTGTCACTCAGTAAAGTGGGGTTGGACAGAGCACTAAAGGATTTTGGAATTCGATGTAGTGAAAGAAATCTCAGCATAAATTATGACAAGACAAAAAACATGGTCTTCTCTAAATGATTTGCAAGACATAATTGGATTCTGCGTCATAAGTTAGAGCAGACGCGTGTGTATAAATATAATGGTGTAATTTTTTCTTATAATGGGTACCTGGCAAGTGCATATTTCGGCTGCCAAACTAAAGGCAAGGGTTGAATCCCTGGCTATACAGTGGTTTTTTTTTGCTCATGGTCAACGATGCATCAAGACAGCACAAAAGATAATGACAGCTAGGTTGATTGCAAGAATGTTATATGGTGTACAGCTTTGGGGCTATGATAAGCATGCTGTGGCTAGCCTTGAACCAATTGTGAACGCTTTCTGGAGACGGATCTTAGTGATACCACCTTCATCTAGCTCAGCTGTAATTAATCTTGAGCTTGGCAATCAATCTCTGGCTACACAAATTAATTTACGCATATTAACATTTTGGGCAAAACTAAGGGACACCTCCCTTTTAGGCCTGGCCATGCAAGAAAACTTACTGGATAACAAATGTGGATTAGACGCATGGTGGGCAGCCGTACAGACATGTCTTCACTCTCTGGGCTTCTCTAGGATTTTCTTTCAGGGCAATACAAGCAGTTCTGTAATTAAGCTCATAGGTTACGGGTGGCTAATATGGACAGACAGCATATGAGGGGCTAGTGCTTCTAGATCCCTTATCTCTCCATTTTACAAATATCTGATTCCCCCTAAGGTGTGTGTGTGTATCATATATCCACTGCTTAATAGACCCTCAACTTAGGAAAACTTTCACTAGCCTTAGATTGCAAACATTGGATATTACAGTTGTACGAGGGAAATATCAGGAGATACCCTATACTGAACGCATATGTCCATGCGGTTTGGAGGTGGAGGACCTAGGACATTTTATGCTACAATGTCCTTTGTATAATAATATACGTGGTCAACTTCAACTGACTCTCGGAGGGGGTTCTTGTAGGTCTAATATTCAACAGCTTGTCTACCTTTTGGGAGACACTGTCTCATCAAGAACTAAATTGGTAGCAATATATGCTGTCAGATCTATTACTATTCGGCGAAAACATGGGTTGAATGTTTAGGCGGTCCCCGGCCATATTAATGACACTATAATTACTGAGGAAGGACTGGAATAGGAGGACGGGCTTGGGTTATCCACTGTTTATTGTTTATCTTTTTTGTTTAAACAAAATTAAGATGGACATTGTTATTATGCTCTATGAATAGGTATTTTCCTTTTGTATTTTCTTTGGTTGTTATGGCTGTGTGGCCTTCAATAAAGTTCATAAATCTAAATCTACAGGTTTGGGAGGAGGACACAGCGAGTGCAGGGCAGCGAGGATGTAGAATGGAGCCAAGGGGAAGCATCCTGAAGGCATGTGCTGTGGAGGGGCGGGGGCTCTGCATCTGGAATGGTGTTAGAGACTGCCTATGGGTTGGTGGAGCATGAGAACTTTGAATTGGGGTGTTCAGGTCTACTGGACCTTGGGAAGAGGGGACAGGAGGTGACCCTAATTGGGCCCATAGCAGCTTCCCCAAGTGCCAGCCTCTATATTGTCCCCCTTTCTGACTGGCAGAATGGTCTGGGACCAGGTTGGGAGGAGGAGGCAGCAAGCACATGGCAGTGGAGGGGAAGCAACCTAAAGGCATGTGCTGGCAGGGGAAGGGCTCTGCATTCATAGGGGTGCCGCAGACCTCAAATATATATATATATATATATATATATATATATATATATTGGACTGTTGGTGGGACAGGTAGCTGCAAAACTGCATAAAAATGAAAGTATTCTAATAAAATGTGGTGTTCTAACTCATACTATATATATTGTGGTAAGGGAAAGTCAACCAACATTTACATTTAATCACAGAAAAACAGAGATTTTGTCTTTTTTTTTAATCAGAGAATTTATGGGTTTTTTAATCAGAGAATTTATAATTTTTTGCCACAGAAATCTAGGAACCCTGATTATAAGTGCCTTTCATTTGAGAATTTGGATGTTGACACAACACTTCCGTAAATCCAACAGGGTGGAGAGTAAATTATAGTTATAGACAGAATGGGCAAGATGCTTGGGCGGGCAGTTTTGTGGGTGCCATGAATTTTCAATCCCAACCATGACTTTGCAGAAACCCTTTGGAGGAACCAAATATAAAAACAAATGCATATTCTAGGAGCAATTCTGTAAGATATTTATTAATTAATTATTATTATTATTATAAGCATTTATATAGCGCCAGCAATGTACCTGGCGCTTTGCAAAGAATAAGATAGACACGGTCCCTGCCCAAGGACTTACAATCTGTTCCTTCAAGTCTTAACTGCCTCTCTTAAAATAAGGAAACTCCCTAAACAGTCCTTAACAACCCTATCTAGCCTTGTCCTGACATGGGTGACATTTCTACAGATCAGAGACTCATGGGACATTATAACTGGTGGGTCTTTGGGTGAGGAAGATGAGCTGCTCTGACAGTGAATGCTTTCTTGCACTGAAGACATCTGTAGGGTTACTCCCCAGTGTAGATTCTCTGATGTTTCAAAAGGTGCGAGAGTCGGGTGAAGTCTTTCCTGCAATCCAGGCATTTGTAGGGTCTCTCTCCTGTGTGGGTTCTCTGGTGGGTGATGAGGTCACAGCTGTGAATGAATCTTTTCCTACACTCACATTTAAAGGGTCTCTCCCCTGTGTGGATTTTCTGGTGCGTAAGAAGGTAGGATCGGACACTGAAGCTTTTCCCACACTCAGGGCATTGGTAGGGCTTTACTGCAGTGTGGATTCTCTGATGGGTTTTGAGATTTGAGCTCTGAAGGAAGCCTTTCCCAGTCGGGGCATAAGATACAGAACTCAGCAGCATCTATGGGTCTTAAGAAGGCCAGAGGTACTCATCACTTTACAGAATGGACTCCATTATTGGACTGCCCTCTCTTTATGGAAGAGAGACATAGTATTATCCTCCCCCTCCTGAGTTCAGCTCCTGGTAGATCATGTAGATTTTATGTGACATTGCTTTTAAGGGACTTTTCCTTCACAGTAACTAGGAAGGTGCTCTCTTATCTTGGTCTTGTATACTCTAAGAAATTGTGCCAAGAATAAATGCGATGATAGTCTATGGTATGGATGATGTTAATGTGAGGATATTGATATGCTGTTACTGGTATGATTACCATACTAATGTCATTAGTGAGATAAAATTAAGGTACCGATATCAACGTGATGACATTCATAAAATTAGGTGACCCTTTCTGTATTTGCATCTGGTATAAATCTGGCCCTGATTAATAGTTTCCTCCGGCCTGAGTTGGTTAGGGATTATTTTCCCTTTTTCTTTTAAACTTATTCTGAATTTTATGGGTGAATACATCTTGCTGTATCTTGGGTTAAAATTAATGTATGTAGTACAGACCATATCTGTTATAGTAAGGTTATGGTCATTTTATTTGTTCTACTTGTATTTGTCTTTTTTTTTTTTTTTTACTCTTAATACTTTTTGTAATAACCTTAGGGTTACGCAATAAACGTATGACTCCATTATTAGAACTGTGTCTTTATCAGCATCATTCTCCCAGAGCTGTGGTTTTATGCAAAGAAAAGCCATGCAAAGAAGAAACAGAAAAACAGACATGTCAGAATCAAATATAAATAAATCCAGCAGGCAATGATTGCCTGTATTCTTGGCAAGCAAAGAGGAATGCCAGAAGGAATCCTGCAATGGGCAAACAAGAACATCCATAGCATGCAGCTAGACAATAGGACTCAGGCAAAGAGGATGCTGCTGCTTTTTTTCCAGGTGACTTGAGAAATTTCATTTGTCTAGTGTCACACCATGATTAGATCAGCCAGGTCTGATCTGCAAAGTGTTCTGGCTGATCTAATTAGCCAGAAGAATGTTTGGATTATTTCTGCCTTACTAACATCATTATGCTGTTACAAATAGATCAATTAAAAAAAATAGTTCACTGTGACAGGATCCTTGCTCTTGCCCACAGAAACAATTTTATTGAAAAGAAACCCTCACCACAGAATCTCGGAGGAGTGTGAAAATGAAACATTTCTTCTAGTCTGGGAGCACAAATGCTCCTCTGCTGTCTAGACAGAAGTGCATCACACGCAGGGCTGGTGTTGACAGACTATAGAACGAGCCATTACAAAGCTCCTCCATATTAGAAAGTAGCCCAGCAGGGACTTTCAATGGAAACTGTACTCATAAATTAAGTTATGGAATCTCTTTCAGCAATGGCTGGAAAAGCATCTGATGGTGATGTTGTAGGTATAAAGTATATTGCCTTGAAGCTGGAGGTTGAGTCCTAAGGTCCCTTCAAATGCAACAATTCAATCTATAAAGCACTTTGGGAGAAAACAAACAAGACACTAGCCCACATTAGCTCCCAGCAGGTGGGTGTTCACCTGCCCTTTGGTTAAGTGGTTGCCAGATGTTGGCCCCACCGGCCACCCACCCACCACAGAAACCCCACCCGTGGTGTGGTCTCGGAGAACGTGGAGCCTGCCGTACAGGCGAATACCGGTTAATGTGCGTCCGTGTGGCCACCTCCCATGTCGGTGAGGGTGTATGGATTCTCTGCCCACATACAGGTCCATCAGGACCACAGAGTCCTGGGTGCAGTGTTTAGAGCTGTCTGAGGAGTGAGAGTTCTCGCTGCTCTTGCTCTCGCTGGTGCTTTGATTGTTTACTTTTGTATTTTGGAGCACTCCAAAATGGCAATCCAAAAAGTGAAAAGGAAAAAGTAAACAGAAGAAAGACACTGGGGGAGGGGGAGAGCAGGGAGAGGAGGCTTCATTTATGTCAATCTGTGACTTTTTGTGACTTTATTTCTGGCACTTTCCCTCTGTTTGTTGGGCTGGAGCTACATAGTGGCTCCACAGACCTAACCCAGGCACCAGCAGAACCACATCTTGTTTGTTTTCCATTGGGGGGGAAAAACACAAACCAAACAAGCCAATCATTTTGCAGGCAAAAAATTTCGTTGCATGGAAAAAGAAAACCCAGATGCTTAAAAAAAATTCATTTCAGATACGCTCAGCATGAACCCAAACCCAAACCCAAAGTAACATATCTTGTCCCTTGGATTTGTTGCACATGTACAATGCACCAGGGACTAGGCAGTTCCCTAGTGAAAGGGAAAGTTTCATTATTGGAAGTTGTAACAGATGCCCCTAAATTTTGGCAGGACTAATCCCAAGGTCGGTCTGGGTGAATCATTGCAGGATGCAGACCTCTGAGGAGCAGGTCAGGTGAAAGCAAGTGTCTGTACCTTTGAGAGGGTGAACAGCTAGTGAGCCAAAATGGGAGATGGTGGAGTGGCCTCATCTAGGAGCAGAAGGAAAGCTGCTAGCCAGCTGAGGGCACTTAGCAGGGATATAAAGCTGAACTGACACCTGAGCTGGGAGACTATCAGAGAAGGGTCCTAGAGTAGCAGGAAGAACCAGCAAGGTGGTAGCTCTGTGTTATCAGGGCTGGGAAGCACGGTAACAGGGGTAGGCTAGGCCCGAGCCCTGGGATGGGAAGTGCTGAGAAAGAGAGAGGGAGGCAGGCCAAGTGAAGGGGCCTGTAATGTGAGTGTACCAAAGAAGGTTATTGAATATAGCATTGTGAACTAAACCTGCACTGTGATGAAGGTGAGTCTGGCTGATGTGGGACAATGTGGAGGCTGCAGAAGCTGACTGGGCCTTCTACAGAAGCACTGGGCATATGTCCAGTGGGTCCAAAATAAGATTTATGGACAGTTTAGCCCCTTCTGAATTGAAAACAATTTCTTTTTATTTTGAAACCCTGACTTTTTGTCCTGATGCCAGATGACAAGTGCCAGGAATCCAGCACCCCAAGGGGTGGGAAACCAGTTTCCCAAGCTATGTAGACAGTGGGGAGTAGCCACCCGCCGCAGAATATGATCAGGAGGGCCAGTTGTGCTGCGAAAAGATCTTCACTCTGTATGAGTAATAACAGGCTCAAATTCCAAACAACCTCACATGATATTTGGGAGTAAGACTGGTCCAGAGGTTAGGGCATTGAGCTGGGATCATCTCAATTAGGTCCAACTCATTGCTTTGCCACAGACCCCCTGTGTGACCTTGGGCAAGTCGTTTACACTCTCATTGTCTCTAGCTGTTTTGAGTGTGAGTGATTCAATGCAATAATAATAGTACCACAAGGCTAGGGTTGCCATATATTCAAATTTTTAGAGGGCATTTATGAGAAATACAGGTTGCAGGGCTACTGTCACCAAGGGTAGCCCCACGTAGAGCACATTGTTAATTTATCTATCTATCATCAATATAGATGCAGAAAGGTGCTTGTATCTGCTAATCTATTATGCCCTTCTGACTCCTGTAATTTGCAAAAATAGCTCTTAATGTGTGTGACACATAACCCAAGCCAATACATTAGCCTTGCAGGTCAAGTTAGGTTCACCACAAGATCTTTTTCTTGGATCATTAGTTCCATGTTAGCAGAAAGTACGCTGGAGCCCAGTACATTGTTTGCTGTGCTTGTCTTTATTCTATCATCATTTTCTGTGCACAGAATCTGTCTCCTTTGGTTGTTATTTTCTCGCCTTTCCCTTGCAGCATATTGTGTCAGAGTGCAAGGGCCATACTGGTTGCCTCCTGAGCACAAACGTATGTCTGCTTTTGTTTTATATTCATTCTGGGTTCATTTCAGGTCCTGGGCTTTCAGCCTGGATGCACACTGCTCTTTGACCACTGAAGCGTTTTATCCCCCAGAATGGCAAATTCTCTCTCATCAGTGGGGAATACCTCCTTTGCCTGCTTGCATTGTTACTCATATTGAATGAGGCAATCGCTACAATTATCTGTCACTGAATGCAAGAAGCACATCTAAGGTCGAGATTAATAATTAAACACTGGGCACTGGAACCTTCCAAAGTACCAAATACAAAATGTTTCTGGGGAGAGACAACTCACAACTGCTGGGGTAAGAAAGAAGTGACAGAGAAAAAGGTGAAATGGATTGACAAGCGGGAAGAGAGAAGGAAAAATAACAATGAAAGAGAGCTGCTTGTTCAAATACAGCTTGTAATTTGGAGAATGGAAAACACTGCATTCAGAAAAGTCCGTTCAGAGAGGAGCAGTTAATAATACAGAATGACCCAATACAACGTAAAAGTACTCTTGCATCAAAACATTTGACCTTTTGGGGAGCTGTAGCCCATGCGATTAATTTTAAGAAGTCAGATTTTCATTACTGAATTTATCAGAAAGCTATACATTGTACAAAAGAGATCCTCAGACCAGACCTTGGATACTTTCTAAGTTCCTCAACAGAAGGTCTCATTTCAGTTTATGTTAGGTACAGTAGCTAATCAAAGGTCATTGCTACAGCATTACCAACAACCCAATTCTTAAAATATTCCACCAGCACAAGCCCTACTGAAAAGCATAGAGTTTATGCTGGAAGACGTATTTTGAGGATCAAGACCTTAAATCTTATGCAACTTCTCCAGATTTTGTGCTCACATGGAATTAAAGTTGCCACCTTTCATGGACTCCTATTTGCCAAACCATGAAGGTGGCAACCCTGCATGGAATATGGAAATTAAATAGTCTACTAGCTGAAAAGAAGGACATATGGCAGCATGTTAAAGAGATACTGGTGACCATCATCCATGCTTTCATTACCTTGAGGCTAGACCACTGCAGTGCACTGTACGTGTGGCTGCCCTTGAAGACTGTTTGGAAGCTGCAGTTGCAGAATGTGGCGACTTGGTTCCTTATGGGGACAGGTCGCTGGGAGCACATCAAACCAGTCCGCCGCAATCTGTACTGATTGCCTATTGTCTTCTGGGCACAATTCAAGGTGCTGGTTTTGACCTTTAAAGCTCTAAACGGCTTGAAAGCCACTTATCTGGAAGATCGCCTGGCCTACCATGTCCCATCGCGGCCTTCTAGAGGTACCTGTTTTTAACTTGGTTTCTATGATGCAGATGGTGTGTTCCCAGCCACCGTCCCAATGTCTGTGGAATTCCCTCACCCAGGAGGTTTGCTTACGTCCAGGCTTAGGCACCTTTAGGAGGCGGTGTAAAGGAGTTATACAAGGGCATTTGGCAGTGGCGTCTAGGGCAGGGAGTGAGTTGTGGGGGATATGGAGACTATAGGAGGTTGGGGTGGAGAGGGGTTAGGGGATGGTGTAGGATTGGGGGTGTTTTATGTGGGTAAGGCTGCTTTTGATACCGTTGACCATGAGATGTTGGTGACTTACTTGCAGGACCAGGCTGGGGTGGGCGGAATTGTTCTTGAATTGTTCCGCTCATTTCTGGCTAGATGAACTCCGCGGGTGGTGCTCAGGGATTTCTCTTTATCTCCCTGGGACATCTTGTGTGGAGTCTCGCAAGGTTCCATTTTGTCCCCTCTCCTGTTTAAGGTGTACTCGCTGGGCGAGGTTGTGAGAAGGTTTGATATTCAGTGTCATCAATATGCTGATGACACCCAAATCTACCTCTCATTTTCATCCAACCCAGACCTCGCAGTCTCTGTGGTTACCCAATGCTTGGTGGCTGTGGGGAACTGAATGAGGGCGAGCTGATTGAAGCTGAATCCCGACAAGACGGAGGTGATGCTAGTGGGTAAGGTGATGGGTGTGACGTCTCCTGTTATTGGTGGGGTTTGTCCTCCATTGGTTCCCCAGGTTTGTAGTCTGGGAGTGCTCCTCGATGCCCAGCTCTGCCTGGATGCCCAGGTGGATGCTGTGGCGAGGAGCATGTTTCACCAATTACATCTGGTGTGACGATTTGGCCGTATATCTCAGACTCTGACCTGACTACTATCATCCATGCTTTCATTATCTCGAGATTAGACTATTGTAACATGCTCTACATGGGGCTACCTATGGTGACAGTCTGGAGGCTGCAGCTGGTGCAGAATATGGTGCCTGCCTCCTTATGGAGACGGGTTGCTGTGAGCACATTACGCCAGTGCTCCGTTCTCTGCACTGACTGCCTATAGTCTTCTGGGACCGATTCAAGGTGTTGGTTTTGACCTATAAAGCCCTAAACATTCTGGGTCCCAGTTACCTGCAGGACTGCCTCACTCCCCGGGCCCTGAAGCAGCCCCTGTGGTTGGCTGAGGGTGCCTTCCTGGAGGTTCCTGGGTATCCCAGGGGGAGACTCTGGAGAGGGCATTCTCGGTGGCTGCACCTAGGCTGTGGAACTCCCTTCCAGCAGAGGCCCGGTTGGCTCCGGACCTCCCTTTCTTTTGAAAAAATGCCTGACCTGGCTGTTCTGCCAGGCATTCGGTCAGGGAGATAGGTAATGGGTGGGAGTGGGTTAGGGTGACAGGCTTTTGACTATTCCCTCCAGTTTTAATTGCATGGTTTATTACATTGTTTGATTAACATTTTAATAATGTTTTAATCTATTTATTATTGTATTTTTTATTTTTGTTTTATGGATTGTGAGTCACCTTGAGCTGCTGTGAGCAGAAGAGGTGGGGTATAAATAATTGATACAAATAAACTAAATAAATAAATACATAAAACATGTGAGCCACTGGCATGTCTGAAAAAGGAGCCTGTAAAGGGACCAGCTGGACAGCTCAGCTCCCTTATATAGCAGAAGGAGGACTAGGCCAGGTTTTCTGCACAGGAAATGATGTCAGAGTGGGAGGGGCATAATCCTTAAAGTATTGAGCTCACTGCTGCAAATAGGCAAGTATATGTCATTGTCATCTTTGGGAGTCCGGTATGGTTTTTTGTAGGGCTACACTAAATAGTAAAAAATAATTTTCGTATTTCTGAGTTTCCAAGGATCAACTCTGAGTGTTTGGATGGTCCTTGGTAACTCAGCTGAATACTTGATACTCAGTGCTCGGTAAAATACTTGGTAAAATAAAACCGAGTACCAAGTATTTTCCAAGTACTGAGTTCCCTTATATAGGACCAGGGAAAGCCCCGTATGTTGCAGGAAAAGCCCCGTACGTTGCCCATCCAAGGATTTACCTGAGTACCAAGTACTGCACCAAGTACTGGGCCTATTCCTTGATTACTTGACCTAGTACTTGGTACTCAGGGGAAACTGAGTCGAATACCGGTAAATACTCATTTCTGTTAGTGAAGTTACTACACTAATCCTTTGTTCGTGCTGAAATAAAAACATCAGCCTGGATTATACAAGTGCAGAATACTAGGGGTGTGCACCAGGTCCCTATTTTTTCATTTTCATTTTAAAATGTCATTTTTGTTATTGTTATTAACAACAATGTTGTTTTCGTTATCGTTGTCATTATTCGTTTCGGTATCGTTTCAAACAAAGATTTTATTTTGGGTATTGGTATCGATTCCTGTGCGCAAATATTTATACAATATGCCTATCCTATAATCCTAATATATATAATAAAACAGACTAGCCTAACCTATATAATATCTAATCTCTCTCTATATGTACACAACTAATACCTATCTAAATCTAAGGGGAAAAGGGAAAAGGAAAACAATCTTTTATCTAATTAATTATCTATATAACTATTCTAATCTAATCTAATCTATATGTCTATAATATATATCTGATCTATACCACCTAACTATATATAATGTACAGGAGGGAGAAGGGCAGGGAAAGGGAGAAGGTAAAATGTAGGGTATGAGGAAGGAAAGGTATTGGTAATACAATGAGGGCTAGGGAAGATTATTTGCATACAAGCACCAGTTCTGTAAACGCAACCTGACAAGCAGAGCTCTCACAGAACGGAGAGAAAAAGCCTGGCCCTCTTATTATAAAGGGTTGCAGTGCCCTCCCCCAGAGTCCCCCTGATTGGTTGTGGGAGGAAGCAATCATAGAGTGCCATGAGACTGCTGGGGCCTGCTTGCACTGCTTATTGGCCAGCGATACATCCATCAGATACTGCTGAACTGCTCGCCCCTCCCAATACAGGCACAGTTCAAGGGTTTAATCCTGTTTAGGGCTCCGAGATGTCTGCTCCCTCCTCCCGTCTCCACATTTTCCCTCCAAAACCCAACTGCCACAGAACTAATAACAACAATGATAATGTTTTCGTTATGGTTGTTGTTATTCTTGGTTGTCGAAATTTTTTGTTATCATTATTGTAATAACAAAAATGACATGCTCACCCTTAGAATACAGAAATCAGTTGTACGGATGCAGCTAAAAGAGGCTATGGATGTACAAGCTCACTGCATTCCTGAAACCCAGTCATTCCCATATTGCACTGCAATCTCTTGCTATATTTTTTATTATTCTTTAGATACTTGGTAAAAACTGAGTAATTTCAATTACAGAGTTTCAGCACTAGTTTTTTGTGTTTCCTTTATTTTCTTTCCTTAGTATATATGTATCAAATAACACGCACATTAAAACATGAAAGTGTGAGCATGAAGATGGACCATACTTAAGTTTGTTCTGGGAAAGTTTGGCATCTCCAATCCATCGTGATTTGGTATCTGGAGTGGATGGATCCCCTTTGTTGAATGGAGGTCTCCAAAGAGATTGAAAATGGACACCTGAAACCGGAGAAGAGAGAGGAGTCTGCCAGTTTCTTCCCACTGAAGGAACCTATAAGCAGTCAGCCCCTATTGACATGGCAAAGTTTACCTCAATCTTCCTGGAGTACTTCCTGTATTAACAGGTATGTCATATCCAAGACAGAGGAGATGGTAGTGAGATCTCCGTTGGAATATTCTATTCTGTTTTGGGCACCGCACTTCAGGAAGGATGTTGACAAATTAGAGAAGACTGAGAGGAGAGCAACTAAAATGATAAAGGGGCAGGAAGACAACCTGTATGAGGAAAGAATTTGGTGTGTTCAGCCTCAAGTAAAGAAAACTAAGTGTGTGTGTGGGATGTGAAGGTGGGGAGGCATGAGAGCAGTTTTCATGTATCTGAAAGGATGCCACAAAAATGATGGCTAACATTTGTTCTCTGATGTCACAGAAGATAGAACAAGAGGGAATGGGCTTCAATTACAGCAGGATAGATTTGAACTAAATATTAGGAAAAACCTTTTAACTGTAAGAATTGTTGGGTAATGGAATAAGATGCCCAGGGAGGTTGTGGAATCTTCTTTCTTTGATGTTTTAAAAATCCAGCCAAACAAGCATCTCTCTGTGATGCTGTAAGCAAAGGATAACCTGCCTTGGAGCAAGGGGTTGAACTAGATAACCTTTGAGGGTTCCAACTAGAGGTGTGTACCAGGGACCCATGTCATTTTTTGTTTTTGTTTTTTGTTTTCATTATTTAAATATTTTGTTTTCATTTTAATAAATATCAAATATTTGTTTTCGTTTTTGCTTTCATTTTCGATTTCCATTGGTTTCAATGGAAATCACATTTCTGTCTGTAATCTTTTTGTTTTTCATTATATTTAAATGAAACTTGGAAGGATAGTACCCCCAGTGAAAGGCATTATTTATACCAAATTTCAAAAATATTGGTTACAGGAATCCGATTTTATGAGCAGTTAAATTGTGTTATATTGCAAATAACTGCATATACATTTGTGGCAGTAACATTTTTGTTTACCATCTAATGTGGTTAAAACTTGGCAGGTTTATACCCCTCAACATGTTTACTGTTGATTCTAACTTTCAGAAGGATTGGATAAATATTTCTGGTGGTATAAGCAATTAACTTATAAATGTATGTCTGACTGTTATATCTTTGTAATCCAACCAGTGTGCATGAACTTTGGTAGAGCTGTATCTCACACCTTCAGGATCATCTCTGCCAAATATCAGAAAG
Source organism: Sphenodon punctatus (assembly GCA_003113815.1). Taxonomy (NCBI): domain Eukaryota; kingdom Metazoa; phylum Chordata; class Lepidosauria; order Sphenodontia; family Sphenodontidae; genus Sphenodon; species Sphenodon punctatus. The sequence goes on along the minus strand of QEPC01003823.1, from coordinate 1,915,546 downwards.
ATGCGATAAAGGGTCCCAATTTTACAAGCCTGCACAGCATATGCAGAGAATGAGCCTATGCCAGGGATTCTCTAATGTGTCACTGTGGCTGTGTTCCCACCTGCAGCGGTGGCAGCGTCAGCGGGAGGGAAGATGCGGCAGCACAGAGGAGCTGGCTGATGGGAAAAGAGTTGGTGCAAACAGGATCTGCCGCGACTTCTCTTGCACATGTCAGGGCAGGATTTTGCGCCCTGACATGTGCGAGAGAAGCCGTGGCAGATCCCCGTTTGCACCAGCTTTTTTCCCATCGACCGGCTCCTCCGTGCTGCTGCATCTTCCCTCACCCCTCCCATTGCTGCTGCCACCACCGCAGGTGAGAACACAGCCTGTGGCATAAGATCAGTTTGTGATGCCAATTGGCCAGCAGAAATGTCAACAAAGTAGCCTCATTCTGTGCTTTCACCACCCCAACTTCTCTCCCCCACTTGTTACTGGGAAGTTGGAAGCATCTGTTTAGGAAAGAGCCAATAGAGATTCTCTTATGTCCTCTGTCACAGTGCTGCAGGATGTGATTGTGATGATAATTGGCCAGCCTGGATGTGTAAACCATGTCTCCTGATTGCTGGGATGCTATCCCCAAAGTCCCAGTTATGTCCCTTTTATGCCCGACTCAAGGCCGCCCCCTATGCCCACCTCGAAGCCACCACCAATTGGTCCTGTAACCCTGGAAGCATGCAGTAATTGGCCAGTGAATGTGTCTATCAGTCTATTGGGTTGTTTCCCATCCTCCCCTCCTACAGCCATGCCAGATGCCTGCATCTGACTGGCACTGCATGTGCTGCTATTTATCTGAACAGTGGTCTTTAAGGGGAGAACTTCAATTGCTTATAAAATTGAACATCAGCACCCTTTATCCAATCTTTCTAAAATTTGGCAGGATTGGTAATCTTGTATACAGACATAATGTTCCCAAGTTTCATGCAAACTGGATAGAAGATAAAAAAAGGTGTAGCCAGGAATGTGTGTGGAGCTTTTCTTAAAATCACAACATTCAATTGCTTCTAAAATCGATTTCCTTTATCCAGTCTTTCTGAATGTTTGCACATTTAGTGACTGCTGTTGGAGGTACAATATCTCCAACTTTCATCAGAATTGAATGAGAAATAAAAAAGATATAGCTGGAAATACATTTTTCAATTTTTCCCCTTTATTTCAAAAACAAAAATACATTTTCATTTCTGTTGTTGTTATTATTTATTTTTCTTGTTACAAAAACAATAAAGAAAATCAAAGATTTCATTTTTGTTATGATAATAACAAAAATGAATTGCACACCCCTACTTACAAACCCACCATTTTCAGATTCTATATAGAAGGCTATTTCACACATGTTTTCCCCTTTAGTAACATTCAGGGCTGATTCCCACGCAGAGCACAGCACATGCACTGTGTGAGTATGTCTATGCATGTAACACATGTGCACCCCCACTAAGGGGACTATGGCATGCATGCAAATTGCACACGCACACATCTGTGCACGTAAGCCACACATGTGGGGGTTTGGGATTGTGCCCAGTCGTTTGATTGTGCCCAGCATAATTTGCCATCAGTTTCCCATGCCAATCAGATTGATTCTTGGAGCTACATTATGGTAACCATGTGCACCAATCTTCTAAGAAAAATGTATAAATAGCCAAGAATTTAGAAAGAACACCACTGGGATAGATACTGGTGGGAAAGTGCAAACTGGTATAATTATTGCTATTTTCACAGTAAAGAGAAAAGCATGAAGCTTCATTGTCATTATACCCTAAACCTCATTGTCAGAAATAGAGTAGGAAATAGAGTAGGAACACTGGGTTCTGTTTAATGGCAGGGGGTTGGGCTAAACAACCCTTGGAGTTTCTTCCAGCACTGTCATTCTGTAAACTATGTGAAAGGACAAATGAGGGAAATCAACGATCAGATCTTTGGTTTGTGTACGTTTCTGTAGCTTCCCCACAGCCTGTGGAGCTCAGCTGATTTACATCATGTGAAGAGACAACACTGAGCTTGCAGGGGTGAACCTAATATCAGTGATGTGTGGCTTCTCTACAGCCACGAAAGGATCTAAATAATTAAAAATATAGCAAGAGATTGCAGTGCTTGGGGGGATGAGGGGTGTGCTTGGGGGGATGAGGGTAACCAGTTGTGAACTGGATCCTCGCCCGACCTGACTGGTAAAAGCTAGCTAGGAGACACTGGGGCCGTTGTTGGCTGGGGTTGTCAATGCCTCCTTTCAGGAGGGGAGGGTGTCGGATACCCTTAAAATGGTGGTGGTCCAGCCCCTGCTTAAGAAACCATCTTTGGACACTGACACACTGCTATCGTCCTGTCTCTAACCTTCCCTTTTTAGGGAAGGTTATTTAATGGATGGTTGCCCAACAGCTGTAGGTGCATCTCAATCGGGTCGGATTCCTGAACCCGTTTCAGTCAGGTTTTCATCCTGGGTATGGCATGGAGATTGCTCTTGTGGCTTTGGTTGATGACCTGTGCCTGGAGAAGGACAAGGGGAATTCTACCTTGTTGATCTTATTAGATCTTTCTGTGGCCTTTGATACAGTTGATCATGAAGTGTTCTTGGCATGACCTGTGGGACCTGGTGGGGGTGCGCGGGACTGCTCTTGAGTGGTTCTGCTCTTCCCTGTCAGGGAGGTCCCAGTGGGTGGTGATGGGCAATTGCTCATTGTCTCCTCAGGATCTCCCCTGTGGTGTCCTGCAGGGTTCTATTCTGTCCCCCCTCTTGTTCAGTGTGTATCTGAGGCTACTGGGTGAGTTCATTCAGAGATCTACCTCTCTTTTTTATCTGACCCAGATCCCGCAGTCTTGGTGCTTACCCGATGCCTGGCTGCTGTCAGGGACTGGATGAGAGTGAGCCGACTGAAGCTGAATCCTGACAAGACTGAAGTGATGATGGATGGTCGGCTGGTCTTGTGACTTGGAGGGGATTGGGACACCTGCCACTGATGAGATCCGGCCCCCTCTGGTCACTCAGGTTCGCAGCCTCAGAGTGCTTTTGTATCCCTCACTGCACCTGGATTGTCAGGTGACGGTGGTGGTCAGAAGAAGCACTTTCCACCAACTCCATCTGGTGAGGAGTGTAACCAGAATTTAGTCCCAGGGGAAAAGATGGGACTTGAAGCAGAATCTGAACTTTGGTTCTTACTAAGATGCTATTCCAGAGGAGAGAGAAATCTTTCCTCACTGATCACAGAGACTCAGTTTCCTTTATCTTACTTTACTTGAAGAAGTTAGAACTGAGTACAACTTAAATTGAGAAGAACTTAACCAAGCAATAAATCTTGAACAAAACCTATTCCAAGAAAAATAGATACATAATGTGAAATAAGAAAGAATACAAATATCTTAATAAGAAAGAAAGCCAAAATATATAGATATAAGTACATACGAAGGCATATAAGAAAGCTATGGCCATATAAAGAAAGAAATAGAACCCCTTCTGCAAAAGGAGTAATCAACACTTGATGGTAGGTACCAGTCAGTAGCTGAAGAACAATCAACTCCTGTCCAGAGTATCCTTATATACTCTTGTACATCTTATCATACATTCCATACATAACATATTTAATGTAGTTAGTACATACTCACTTTATAAACAATATCTCTAATTAAAAGATCTTTCTCTTCTTCAGTCAAGATCTGTCTCTATGGTGAGATGACCACAGAAGGACAGTGTGCCCTAGTCCTTACTTATAAAGACTCTATTTTCACAGAATTAGTTGTATCTTACTGGGCATTTTTAGACACACGGTAAAGTTCCAGATGTTTCAATCTTCTGGGTTTACAAATCCACAAGTAAGTTCCGGATTCATCTCTCTCTCTCTCTCTCACTCACTCACTCACTCACTCACTCACTCACTCACTCACTCACTCTCTCACACACACACACACACACACACACACACACACACACACACACACACACACACAGAGCCCTGAGGCAGTTCCTGGATGCATTCTTCACACAAACACTGCTCATTGGCCAGCACTGCTCATACATCCATCAGATACTGCTGAACTACTTGCCCCTCCCAACACAGGCACAGTTCAAGAGTTCAACCCTGTTTAGGGCTCCGAGATGTCTTCTCCCTCCTCCCCTCTCCACATTTTCTCTCCAAAACCCAACTGCCACATCACTAATAATAATGACAACGATAACAACATTGTCATTTTCGTTATCATTTTCATTTTTGTTATCGGTATCATTATTCCTGGTTGTCGTTTTCGTTATTGCAATAACGAAAACAACATTTTTTGTTATCATTATTGTAATAACAAAAACGACATGCACACTCCTATAAACCAGTACCTTCCATTGAACCTTTCCATCCATCCTTTAAGCATTTTCTGAGTACAAGGCGTCTATGAGCAGCCCCCTCATTCAGTTGTCCCTGTTGTGCCAGTTACACTGCTAGTATTTTGCCCCAACCTTTTGTTGAATCCTTTTATATATTTAGATGTGTGCATGTGCATCTTCTAATTGGAACCACTCCTCCTCACAATCACTCCAGTTCTTATTTACTATAATCAACAACAACTTGATGGCAATTTTGTAGGTAATAGCAAGCTTCATTTTGTTAAGTATTCACAACTGTGTGTTGCTGGGAGATGAAGTCATAATAAATCCAGCATGCATTAGAATCCACGCTCCCCTTAGATGAAAGGGGACTGAAATCAGAACTTTCAGGCCTGCATATTGGAAAGAACACGGTGAAAGGATAAACCAGCTCAACTTCAACACACACAGCATTAAAAAACAGCACTTCCCTTGAAACGGATCTACAGGAATCAGTTCCAGTCTAGCCCTGCTGCTCCAAAACTCCAGCCTGGGGTAAATTATACAGCAGGGATGGAGAACCTCAGGCCTGTGGGCCAAATGTGGCGCACAGGCAATTTTTATGGGCACCGTTTCCAGGTCCTGGAATTGGCCTCTAGATCCAGTTCCTATCCCCAAGTACTGAAAGACTGAGCTTGGGGGAAGGGAGCAGAGATGAGGGCTCACATGCAAAGACTGGGGATAGATCAACGGCACAGATCTATGATCTGGACCCTCCTTTTAAGCATTCCGACCTCAATTTCTACATGGCTCTCAAAGCTTGTACTAAGTTTCAAAGTGGCTTCTGGATGGGAAACGTTCCCCCACCCCTGTTACACATTTTAAAACAGGATCATGGACCAAATGTGGCTCATGGTTGCTTTTTATTTGGTCATTTTCCAATTCCTGGTTCTGGCTTGTGAATCCAGATCTTATCCTCAAGCTTCAAGAGAGTGAGCCCAGAGGAAGGGAGTAGCAATGAGGGCAGCGTATTAACAATAAAACAGAACTGGAAGATAATATTCTGCCATTCTGATTAAAAACAGCAGATCTGCCAAGCCAGGCCACCGGAGACTCATCCATTATGCACATTCTTTATAATGTGTGTCTAAGGGTTTCATTTCCAGAGCAACTCACTCTTCTGGCTTCACAAATTCTGCTATTTCTGAGCAATGCAGTGTGTTAGCGTGCCTGCTGGGTGCAGAGGGAGGTGCGTGTGGGAAGATACAAGTGATTGATACATAGAGTCATAGAGTCACAAGTCTGGAAGGGAATTCAACGGTCATCTAGTCCAGCCCCCGAACCACTGCAGTAACTGCCGCACCCCAACCATCCGCACAGAGAAATCCCACCAATAGCTACAAGCAGAGACTGGGACCAACCAGAGCACACCAATGCCTGAAATAACAGGAAATAATTTTAGAAAAAGGAGGATCCAGATGTCCCAAACAGGTGAGCCACATCCATGCTGCAGGGGAAGGCGAAAAACCCTCAGAGTCAACTGCTAATCTGCACAGAGGGAAAATTGCTTCCTGACTCCAAATATGGCAGTTAGACCCTGAGCATGCACACAGGCCCCATGAGCAAGGCATTTAATATACAATGTAGTACCCAGGCTTCAGAATGCCCTGGCAGTCCCACCTCCAGCTGCAGACAACTTTGATGCTACAGGAAGAAAAAATGGGGTGGGGGTGGGGAGTCACGGCAACCAGTGGCAAGCAAAGAACTGGAACAGAAGAACGTGGGCCATTGTGGGCCAAATGGGTATCAGGGAAGGTCCCATCAGACAGGCCTTCATCCAGTGCAGATCTCTTCCACCCAAACACTCATCTAGCCCACAGATTCCTCTTACGTACACACAGCTTTTATTGACTGAATTCATATTCATAGTGATTTTAAAACAGATTTAAAAATCAGTTGCTACAAGAAAAACCTCAAACAGCTCTGACCTGAAATGCAATGTGACTGAGGTGTTAGCAAAAGTGCCTGTTTTGTACATTGGAATTGTTTTAAAACCTAATCAACACTGAAGTAGTGGTATCAGTCTTGACTCCTATCAGCCTAAGATCAATAAAGCCGCCTGTCTTCTCTATTTGTAGTTAATTTCTAATTGCAACGGAATGTTTTATTAGCCTGTCCCTTGTACACTGCTCTACCTCTCACACCATTTAATATTGATAGGACATTCTCTGGCAAAGGGACAGGCTTCTTATCTATGTTTATAAAGTGTTGTGGAAATTTACAGTGCTATAAGGTAGAATGGCGACAACATCACAGAATCAAAGGTCAATTAAACTGAAAGTCCCAGCAGATTGTGCCTATGATAATAAAAACTAACTATTCAAATTTCTGGATACATTATCAGCCTCTACGGCAGTTTTCAAGCTTGTGGCACATATTTCAGCCTCCAAACTTTAAAATATTAAGAATTGGATTTATGCCAATTCAACAAACATGTCTGTTGAAGAAACACGGAATATTACCACTGAAACCAAAAGTCATCCTGGTGGGCAATTAGACCGGGGGGGTGGGGGGCAGTTCCTTGACTATGAGTGTCATACCCTAGCAATTCATTAGTCTGTGAGTCTCATTAGTCTGGCCAGATAGTTCAGCTTGGCAAAAAACAGGTGCTAGCAGCAGTATGTGCCCCAGAGTAGGTCAAGAATGGGGAACATGAATAGATGGCTTTCATAGATGGATTACTCCATACAGGCTTCCTCTGAAACATCTGATGCTGACCATTCTGAGAAACAGGATATCAGGCTAGATGGATTATTGGTCTAATACAGTATTGCAGTTCCTAAATTCTTAGAACTTACAGGGTAATTACAAAGGTCATTCAATTATGTGTAATTTTACTGCAAAGCTCAGCAGGACTCGATGCAAACCAGATCCACTATAGTTATGGTGTTAACTGATAAGGTGTAGATACTGCTCCCAATGTCTGGTATAGTGTGGGCCACTGTGCCCCCTACTCCTTCTCAGAGAGGCCCCCAACCACATATACAGCCACATATACAGCCACACAGAAGCAATGACATATACAGCCCTACACAGAAGGTGCTCTCACATTTTATCTTTGCCCTGGGCCCCTCAAATTCTAAGGTTAGCCTGCTGTTAGCTGAAAGCCATTCCTGGGTTATAGGGATGTGCGAACAGATCGTGGTTTGATTCGGTCGTTCGGTTTGGTCCTGTTGTTGGGTTCGGTCACCGACTTTGGGTTCAGTAGTTCGGTTCGGTGGAGTTCGGTTTGGGTGTTAGGAAAAAGGTATTGCATGATCCTGTGAACGCGTTGGAAACTGGAAATTCAAGTGTGTGCGGAGCTGTGTGGTGAGAGTGTGTGTGTGTTGTGGCTGGCTGGGTGTTTGGCATGTTTAGACTGTGTTTGTGTTGGACTGTGTGTTGGTTTGGTTTGACTGTTGGCTTGGCTGGTTGGAGAGTGGTGGTGGGTGATGGCGAGTGATTTTTTATTTTTTTTAAATGAAGAAGATGACTAAATGCCAGGCCTGGGGGAAGGCCAAGGTGGTGGAGCCGGTGGTGGAGGAAGAGGTTCCTGCCACTGCTGCTGGACCTTCAGTGGTGGAGGAGGAGCAAGAGCTGGCGGGCACAGGAGGTGCTGCCACTGCTGCCAGGTTTGTAAACTTTTTTTTTACTTTGAGGACAAGAAGAATACTATCAGTTAGAGTGAGCTCACTGGTGTGCGGGTGGGTGCATGGGTGGTGGGCATCAGTCAGGCACAAACAGTGGGCATCAGCGGGTGGCAGCGGATGTCTGCCAAAGAGAGAGAGGGTACTGTAGTGTGGGGGCTCTTCCAGCAGTCAGGCATGAGCACGAACACTCCCACCCAAACATGTGCCAGGCTAGCAAGGGTCTCCACTCTCCAGTTGCCATACCCACCCACCCCCAAACAAAGGCAGGATTTGCACGTGTCAGCCAGCCAGGGTCTCCCCATTGCCATCCCACCCCAGCACCCAAAGAAGGGCAGGATTTTCACATGCCAGCCAGCCAGGGTCTCCCCATTGCCATCCCTCCCCAGCACCCAAAGGGCAGGATTTGCACATGCCAGGCAGCCAGGGTCACCGTCTCTGGTTGCCATCCCTAGCACCCCAAGGAGGGATGACTAGAGGCATCATCGTAAATGCATGACATTACTTAGGTGTTGTTAACTAACTACTTGTTTATGTATTCCTGTTTCAGAGAGGGTGATGAGGAATCTGTTGCCGCTGGTGCCAGGCACAGGCATCAAGGTGGAGGTCGGACTCGTCAGTGCCACTCCCAGACAGTTGGCGGAGAAGATCTGATGTCTGGAGATGGTTTGTGAAGGGTGACACATATGCCATGTGCATGATAAGGCACGGGGGCTGGAACTACAGGGAATGGATTGCCCTATGACCTGTTAGGAATGGAAGTCCCCTGCAGAGAGAGATTGGCCAAATGGCCACCCACCCACTTGTGGAGACAGAATGCAGGCAGGGCTTGACAGACTATTGGTCGGACACAGTATGGCACTTCTTATATTCCTATCTTTTTATGTTCTTTAGATATGCAGCAAAAAATTCAGACTGGCCAGGGAGGTGACCACATCCAGCCTAATCTCCCACATTGAAAAGCTTCACGGGGAGAAGGTGAAGCAGCAGGAGTCTGGTGTGGCCGTGGTGGAGCATCAGCACCAGAAAAAGGGGGGGAAGGCAACCCAAAAAACATGGCAACGCCATCAAATCCCTTCCCTCCTCTGGCTCCAATGTGGAGTTCCCTGGGCCCCGGGAGTCTGCAGCAGTGAAGGCCTGTCAGGCCGAGGTGGAGAGGCCTACACACCACTTTATACAGGGCCTATGGCTGCATGCAGCCATGATGGAAAACCACCTGGTGGAACAGTTCCAGGAGCTCGAAGTCGAGAAAAAGCAGGTGGAGGCGTACTCTCAGTATGTCTCCACCGAGATGGAGAAGCTGGAACTGTACCACCAGTCACTCTCCAGGTGACATGCAGCTGTGGCGGGGGCTGTGGACTTTGCCTCGACCCACGGGTACAAAATGCCGGAGCACAGCGTGCCCGCCCCTCAGTCCTGTGCTGTACCCCGGCTTTTGCCTTTCCCCCAAGTTCCGTGGGACAGGCCCAACAAAGACTAGACCCCCAGGTTAAAAGTTAAGTTTCCTTTCTTTTTATATATGTTTGGTTTTGGTTTTATACTGTTGTTGAATGTTCATTGTTGTTTATAAGGTTTTATTAAGTTATATTTGTTTTGTTGTTACGAACTTTGTTTGACCTGACCAATCTTTTATCCCTCTGTGCTGAAGTTCTGGCAGGTGGCAGAATCTCACTGTATATACAGCTTGTCTGTGTCAGATCCCTACCTGAAAGCAGCAGCAGATGTAAATGGGTTGGATGGGTGAAATAGGAGGAGGATGGCAACAGTTTGGGGAGCTGGGAACTGCTGGGAGAGGGAGCCTTCTGAAACGCCTGCTGTTCAGGAACAGTGACTAGCTCAGAAGGTGTTGGGAAGGGGGGAGGGCAATGAGTTTTATTACTTGCTGCGCCCGCCTCGCCGCAAGCCCCATTGGCTCCATGCAGCCTATCCCGTGGCCAATTGCAGACTGTGAAGCCAGTGGTCTGAGGAGAAACAGGATGGTGATTGGGCAGGCTGGCTGCTACTCCAAGCCTCTCCACTCCTGGTGCCTGGAAGTCTGCTCCTCAGCTGACCTCCCCCCTCCCTGTGCCTGCCTGTGTCAGGCAGTGAGTCACCAACTGGCTGTGGTCACATTTCTCCCACCCGAACTACCCGAACGCGATGAGAACTGACTGAACTGTTTGGTCATTTTGGAGTTTGGAATCAGGTTCGGTTCAGTAGGTTTGAGTTTGGTTTCGGACATCTGAACAGGCTGAGTTCGAGCCGAACTCCGAACTTCCAAACCGTGTTCGCCCATCCCTACTGGGTTACTGTAGAGAGTAGACTGTGACAGAACCCAGGGGAGGAAGCAGTCCCTCAGGTATGTTGAGCCTAAACAATGTGGTACCTCTCCCTCTGAATCACTTTGGCCGTGCTTCTCCAGTATTGACTAGGATGAGAGTGCCTTCTGAGATGAAATTAGCACCAGCAATTTGAGCAGCCATCAGGCTGTTGACAGCTGTGCCAAGCAGAGCAAAGGAAGGGCAAGGCACTAAGTGAGGTCTCATAGCACCTTCAGCAATCAGCTGTCTTCATTAAAGTGCTAATTATTGATCATTCATGCCAGGGTTTTGCTTGGCAGCTCTTGGTTTTGAGGGATGAAGAAAGAAACTGGGACATTAGATTTGGAGTACAAGCACATGATCCCATCTGTCTTCATATCCCTGACAGTCGTTTATTAAACTTGGTGGCTGCCTTGATTACTAGTCCTGCCAAGGATTTGTCTGTCAAGATTAGAAAATCAGGTCTTATCACAGCCAGACTGAAAGGCTGGAGTTTGTCAAATAGTCACCTCCACATGCTTCAGAAGAAGGGAAGCTGGCAAGCTATTGGCAGCTGTACATGCCAAAAGTCATTTCTCCAGAACTTTAGATAAAAGGAACTGGGATGCAGGGGAAATGCCAAAACTTTGAAATCTTGGGTTTGATTCATTATGACACTCACATCCACTGATTATTACTAAGATCAGAAGCTGGTCTTTAGTCTCAGTGCTGAATCTAAGAAAGTTGGGACCATGTGTGAAATAGTGGTGTGGGCCCCTCCTAAAATTGGAACAGTTAATGGATATACACCCTGTCTCACCCATTAGAAAAAGAAAAATGTTACTGTAAATATTTATTTGATGTGTTAACTGTAAATAATCTATTTTACCATAAATAACTTCTTATGTTCAATACACATCCCCTTCAGAAGCCAGGGCTCCCTCATTGCAAGACCAATGGACTCATATGTTATGCATATGTTGTTATTTCTAGTTTACTCTTTGTTAGCCACATGTGTTGGGAGCCATCCGTAGGCCAGAGTCCCTTGTGTTTGAGTCCCAGGAGCTTGTATTTTACACCACTGTCCCTCACACTCATGTTGTCATTTTAAAGTTTGTTCATGGACTCCCAAATACACAGAGCCCTATGCGATCATATAGTCTTCACTTGCCTGGATGCAACTCTGATTAGTATCCATTTCTTTTGTTTCTTACATAAGAACATAAGTGGTGCCATACTGGGTCAGACCAATGGTTCATCAAGTCCAGCATCCTGTCTCCGACAGTGGACAATCACGGTGGCTCGGGAGAAGCACCCAACAGGTCACACTGGAGGATCCATTCCCTGTTATTTCCCCCCAGCTCCTGTCATGTTCCCTGATCCTGTCTGGCTAATAGCTGCTAATGGACCTATCTTCCAGAAACTTGTCCAAACCTCTTTTTAAGCTCTAGTACTGGCCCTTACCAGCCTCTGGCAGTAGATTCCATACCCAATATATGCGGAGTGAAAAAATATTTTCTTTTATTTGTTTTAAAGTTGCCACCCATGAGTTTCATGGAGTGTCCCCTAGTTCTAGTACTAGCTGAGAGGGTAAATAACTGTTCCTTGTTTATTAGTGCCACACCACTCATGATTTTACAGACCTCTATCATATCTCCTCTCAGTTGTCTCCTCTCCAAACTGAAGAGCCCGAACTTACCAAGCCTCTCCTCATGCGGGAGCCCTTCCATGCCCTTGATCATTTTTGTTGCCCTTTGTACCTTTTCTAGTTCATCTATGTCTTTTTTGAGATGCGGCGACCAAAACTGCACACAATATTCGAGGTGCAGTCGCACCATTGATTTGTATCGAGGCATTATGACCTCCTTCTCTATCCCCTTCTGAATAATTCCTAACATCCTGTTTGCTTCTTTGACTGCTGCTGCACACTGTGCTGTGAATTGTATTGTTCACAACTGTATTCATTGTATTGTTCACAACCACCCCCAGATCCTTTTCCTGAGTGGTAGCTCCTAGTTTAGTACCCAGCATCATGTACTCAGAGTTTGGATTATTTTTCCCTACGTGCATCACTTTGCACTTGTCCACATTAAATCTCATTTGCCATTTAGATGCCCAGGCACCTAGTGCCGTAAGATCCTGTTGCAGTTCCTCACAGGGTGAAAACAGACATGACACTAACCACCCTTTAACCACCCTTGGTGGTTATTTAATGCATGGGTGAAAACAGACATGACGCTAAGCACTCTTTAACCACCCTTGGTGGTTATTTATGCATGTTGCAGGGCTGCATAGGGCACCAATACAGCCCTGCAACATGCATAAATAACCACCAAGGGTGGTTAAAGGGTG
>QEPC01003823.1:1885972-1896731 GCA_003113815.1 Sphenodon punctatus | reverse complement strand
AAAAAATCTTAAATTCTGCAACCAGTGAAGTCAAATTCTGCAAATTCACCATGAGCATTAATATTTGCATAATTAACTTGATTTGCATAACTTTGCATGCTGGGAAGCAAATTTGCAATAGGTTTGACATAGAATCACAACTTTGCTAATCAAACACAACTCAAATCCTCTGGAATTTCAGCACCTCCCTCACGCAAACATAGGACCTTCAGACCCCACCCACCCACAATTCATCTCTCAGGGGCCTATTTACCCTCGGGTCATAGTCAGGATTGGCTGATTCTACGAGGATTCTGCGAGGATTGCCTGATTCTTGCGAGGATTGGCTGATTCTGCAAAAATCACTGCAAATTGCAGCAACGCAGTCAACTTAGGTCCCTGGTTATAACTGGAAAGGGCAATCTTTGGACTTTGATATGTACAGGATTAAGACTAAACATCTGTCGCTTTGGTAGCAATGAAGATCAGTAGATATTGATGAAAACAGCTCAGAGAACTGAGAAGCAACATTCCTAATATTAAAATGGCCTGACAACTAAAATTTGGGGGACATTTCCACTCTCACTTTCACTGGTTCAGCAGTAAAGCAACCACATGGTGATTTCAAACACATGCTGCTTTTCTACTGTGCACTTGGAAATGGCATGAAGATTTTGAACTTTTAAAAAACCACATCTGTTTACAGTTTAAATGATTTTGTCTACAGAGGAAAGGGAAAAAACCTTCCTTCATTTATTCTTTCCTTCTGTTCAAGTGGCTCCAAGTCTTCTGTTTAAGTGACCTCCTTTTGAGAGTTGAATATAATCCATGACCCTAGACAGCAATAAAGACATGCAAAATATAGCAAATATCTATTGGGATTGCAACCCTGTCTGCAGATGGTACACTGGTGACCTCACAGTTTGGGAACCTCTGTGACTTCTCTTAAAGGGATCTTAAGTGAAGGGAACAAAAGTGGAGCCACTCAATCACTAGATCCAGGGAAAAATTGAGTAATCACACTGCTTCATAACACCAAATGGCTTTTTTTGTACAATCACACTGTTTTTGATCACACTACACTATCAATTCAGATGTGCACTAATTAAAACAGAAGTGATGGGCTTGATGAAATTCTATGGCCTGTGGTATGCCTGAGATTAGACTAAGTTATGATCCCTTTATATATTAAAATCTCTTTATGGATTAAAATGTATCTAAACACCTCAGAGCCTATTTCTTCTCTATGGTGCTAGTACACCTGGAAACATACGTTCTTTGTTAGAAACAGATTGGCCAGATTTAAAGATAGGTCCATATAGGCAGTGGTTCTCAAACTTTTTAAAAACCCCATCTCCCTTCCTCTTTTGTGTGGTAGCTGAGTCTAGGGTTGACAGTGCTGCCTATGCACATTTTTAAGGAACTCTATGAAAAATATATGTTGCCTAAGGTGCAAGTGCAGGCCCTGCAGCACCAGTTTTCATAGCTGTTCCTTAAAAAAATGCATAGGTGCCAACCCTAGTTGGTTCCCCTCCTCTCACCACAAACACATACATATGCCTTGTTCCCACTCCCCACCCTCCTGTTGCTTTCCATCTCTCTCCCTCTTATCCTCCGACTTGCCCCTTTCTTAGGGTGATTTCAGACGTTACGAGATCATGCTGAACCACACTGAACCACGCTCAACCCCCCGGCGGGGCCAAAGGGCCCTGAACGTCTGAACGGCGTGCGCCAGATGTTCACCACGCTCAATACCCACATGGGGTCAGGTTCAACCACGCTTCCCGGGCTAGCCGGGGGAAGGTCCCGGGAAGCGTGGTCAAACCAACCCCCACAGGGAACCAAGCAAAAGTAACGTCTGGACGCCAATCCCCCAGCGGAACCAAAAAAATGGAGCCCCGGCCGGGGACGAGGCACGCAGCGTCGCTGCCAGGCAACCAGCACCAACACAAACACCGGAGGGAGATTTAAAGCGAGAGCAGCAGCAAGCAAGCGTGGCGGGATGGAGCGAGGAGGGAAGCGGAAGAGAGCGGAGGCACAAACAGCGACAGCGGCGGGACAGGAGGCGGAGGACGTGCAGCCAGGCCCAGCGATGCAGGCGGAGGGGGCACAGGTGCAGGAAGGGGGCACACGGGAGCACCCGACCAGGGAGGCGCCCCGGGAACACCAACCACAGCTGCAGCCGGGTCGCGCCGCCCCGGGGACAGCGGCCGGAACAGGCCCACAGGAGGCACCCAGGAAACGGGTAAGGGCACCCACTGGGAGGGGAACAGGGGGCACAGGGGAACCCCCTGTGGAGGGGGCCGGGGGGACCCCGGGCGGAAGGCAGGGGGGCAGGGGGACCCCGGGCGGAGGGCAGGGGGGCAGGGGGCCCCCGAGAGGGCCCACACCCTCACCCAGCAACCAACCACCCCCCTTCCCCCCCCCAGACACGAAAGTCGGCCCGGGCGGACGAGCCCCAGGAGGAGCCCGGCCCCCGGCCCCCGGAGGCGCACCCCCAGGAGGAGGTGGAGGAGGAGCAGAGGCAGGTGCAGCATGAGCTGCACCGGGAGGAGGAACAGCAGGGGCCCAGCCGGAGGAAGGCCTATCACAGAGGGGGACAGTGGGGCCTCCAGGAGACCCGGGACTTCATACGGATCTGGGGGACCCTCGAGTACCAGGTGGAGCTCGCAATAAACCAGCGCAACGAGCATGTCTACCGGGACATCGTGCGCGACATGGAGGCGGCGGGGCACGAGCGCACTGTCAACCAGTGTCGCTCGAAGGCCAAGGAGCTCAAGAGGGGGTACAAGGCCCTCAAGGACAATAACAGCCGCTCCGGCCACGGGGCCCGCACCGCCCCCTACTACGATGCCCTGGACCGCATCCTTCACATGAAGGGCTCCATCGTTGCCCCACGCCTGGTGGGCAGCGCTGTGGTCCAGGGCAGGGAGCGGGCCGAGGTACCCCCTCCCCTCGCCGCCCGCCCGGTAGACACGAGCTCAGGGGACCCCCACCCCCAGGAGGACCACCCGGGACCCGCAGAAGCCCCAAGGCCCCCCCCCAGCAGCAGCCCGGAGACATCCCAACGCCGGGCCGGCCAGGCGGAGTCGGAGGTCGGCACCTTCACCACCCTCAGCCAGTGGTCCCAGGGGGAGCACTCCCAGGGTGAGGCGCCGGGCTCCGAAGGCTCGGAGACGGACATAGAGGGTAAGCGGGCCCCCAGGGCAGGGGGGGGGCATGACCAGGGGGCCGGTGGCAGGGGCGGGGGTGGGGGCCCTGCTGCAGGGGCCACAACCAGCCCCCTTCACCCGCTCCCCCCTCTCCCGCCCGCAGGACATGGGGAGCCCCAGGACCGGGCCAGCGAGACGGTGCAGGCCCCCGCGGAGGGCACAGGAGAGCAGGTGCCGGACCCAGGTAAGGCGGGAGGGCTGGGATGGCGGGAGGGCCCCCCGGGCGCCAGCCCAGGGGGGCCTCCGGCCTCAGTGGGGGAGGGGGGGCAGGGGGCCCCGGGACCCGACCCCGCTAGGGGACAGGGCCCTGCACTGACCCACCCGCCCATTTCCACAGGGCAGCCCCCGCGCGCGGCGCCTCCGCCGGCCGCGGCCCCAGCCCAGCGGATGCGGGAGTACCGGGCGCGGGTCCGCAGGCGCAGGGAGGAGCAAGCGGAGGACATCGTCCGCAGGGCGGAGGAACAGGGGGAGCGCATGATCGCCTCCGTGGACCGCATGGAGGCGGCCATAGAGCGGTCCATGGAGAAGGCCCTGGAGACAGACCGCCGGCTGGAGGCGGAGGTGCGCCTGGAGCGGAGGCGGGAGCGCCGGGAGCACCAGCGGCAGCAGGGGCTGCTCAGGGGCCTCCGGCAGGACATACAGGGCATGGTGCGGGAGCACAGTGCAAAGATGGACAGGTCCCACGACATTGGGACCTCCCTGCTCCTGCATGCGGGCACCATGTGTGCCTACGTGATGGCCGGCGCACCTCCGGGCGCCCTGCCCGCCCAGGTCCCCATGCCGGGCCCCTCGGCGCCCCCGGGCCCAGCCCTGCCGCCCCTGGCGCCCCCCCGGCCCCAGGGCCCTCGCATGCGCCTCCCAGTGCCCCCGGGCCTCCGGAGGGTCCAGCCCCCCCGGGGCGCGACCGGGGCACCGGGCACAGCTGCCCATCCGCCGCCCGGCCCCCTGCCGGGGCCGGGACCGGCCCAGGACACGGCAGGGGACACGGACAGTGGGGGGGAGGGGAGCTCCCAGAGCTCGGTGGGCCCAAGCGGCCGCACGAGGGGTCGGCCCAGGAAACGCGGGGGGATGGTGGGAAGGGGGGGGAGGGGGAGGGCCACATGAGGGCGGGTGGTGGACGGGGTCACGGGCACGGGGGTGGGGAGGGGGCACAGGGTGATTGTGTGAACTGTGTGGGCAATAAAGTGTTGTAAAGAGACAGTTGTCCCCGGCCCGTTTGTGGGGGGGACAGGGCTGTGGGACCGCGTGTACAGGGGCATTGGCACGGAAGGGGGGGTGGGGCCCCCAGGGGCGGGAAGGCCCTCACAGCGGGCCCCCCCGGGCGATGTGGGTTGCAAGGGCGTTCCGGATCCTTTTGGCATACCGGTACTCCCGGGGGTTCCCTGCGTTCACGTACAGGGGAACAGGACCGGGGGGCCGGTGGGGCTCGGGGTACTCCAGGGCCGCCCCCTCGGTCTCGCACACATTGTGCAGAACGCAGCAGGCACCGATCACCAGGGCGGAGGTGGGGACGGTGAAGTCCAGGCGGCCAGCTATACTCCTCCAGCGCTGCTTCAGGGCCCCGAAGGCACGCTCCACCACGGTCCGGCTCGCACACAGGCGGGTATTGTATACCTGCTCCGCAGGGGTGCTCGGGACAGGGTAGACCTTCATCAGCCAGCGGGTCAGGGGGTAGGCGGGGTCCCCCAGGATGCAGGGGGGCATGGGAACACCCTCGATCCACCTCATGCCCATGTCCGCGAAGTCCCCCCGGTACATGCGGGCATAGAAGGGGGAGATGGTCATGATCCTGGCGTCGTGACTCCGGCCGGAGTTGCCCGTGTAGATGTCTATGAAGCGGGCCCGGTGGTCCACCACCCCCTGCAGGTGCAGGGAGTAGTATCCGTGCCGGTTCACATACTCCAGGGCCTCCCCCGCGGCCGGGCGCAGGATCTCGATGTGTGTGCCGTCCACGGCTCCGATGCAGTTCGGGAAGCCCCCGGCCGCGAAGCCAGCCATCACAGCGCCCTGGTCCAGGAGCTGGATGGTCCTGTCGAGGAGCACGCCCTCCACAGCCTCGCACACATCCCGCACGATGCAGGCGACCGTGCTGAGCCCCACCCCGAAGTGCTGGGACACGGAGCGGCAGGAGTCGGGCGTTGCGAGGGCCCAGACCCCTATGGCCACCCGCTGGACCATGGGGATGGGCTCCCGCATGGAGGTGTGCTGCCGCTCCAGCCAGGGCGTGAGGAGCTCCGCTAGGCGCAGCAGGGTGGCCTTGCCCATCCGGAAGTGGGACCCCCACTCGGCCTCCCCCCAGTGGGCCTGGGCCCGCTCCCACCAGGCCTGGGGCCGCTCCGTGACCCATAGGCTCCGCGCTATGGGCATAGCCAGCAGCGCTGCCCGGCGGAGGGTCTGCGTTGCCCAGCGGAACCGCCTCGCGGCCCCTCGGAGCGCAGCGGGCCGGGTGAGGCTCCGGCAGGCGGCCAGCCACGCCCCCCAGGCCCGGCGCCGAGCCCTGAGCCGGGCACGGACTCTCCTGCGGGCCTGCTGGCCCCGGAGGCGCACGCCAGCCCGCAGGGCCAGGACATAGCGCAGGCGGACGGCCAGGTGCACCCTCTCGGTCAGGAGGCACAGCTGCTCAGTGTGGTCACGGTGCCACTCAGCCGCGAGCGCGAGGAACATCCAGTTCCCACCTGCCCTATCGCGCTCCATGGTGCTGGGGCCCCGGTGGGGGCTGGGAGCGCTTATGGCGGCCCGGTGCTGGTGGCTCCGCCCGGGGGTCGGCCTCGCGGGCCTGCGCGCGCCCTGTGCCGGTGCGTTCCGGCTGCTCCCGCCCCCAGCACCCCGGGCCCCCTCCCCTCGCTGTTTGTAGCGGGATGGCCTTGAAGGTGCGATTAGGCAGACAGAGAGCTCGCTGTTGTTCTCTGCAGCTGTGCCGGGCCCGCACCCCACGCCTCGCTCTGTTGTGCTACAATGTTGCGGTGCGGGCCCGTGTTCCCTGTCCCGGGGGCCGGGCCGAGCCTCTCCCGGCCCTGGGCAGTCTGTGTGCCCTCCGGGCTCCGTGTCCCATTCCCTGTTGTGCTGGACCATGGCTGGCTGCCCATCCATGGGGCTCCCGCTGTCCGGCCCCCAAGGGGCCCCCCATATCTGGGCCTTCCGCGAGACCATGTCTCTGTGCGACCTGTGGCACACCCCTGCCGTGCAGCTGCTCCTGGCCGGGCCGGGGAGCCGTGCAGGTGCCTACGAGAGCCTGAGCTCCGGGCTCCGTTACTTTGGCCATGTGGTGAGCGCCCGTGATTGCCGGCTGCATGCGGAGGCCCTGGGGCTGGCTCGTTTCCCCGAGGGGCGCATCCCGGAGGTGCTGTGCGCCCATGTGCCCTGGAGCGCCTCGGAGACCGTGTCAGCGCTGGTGGTGTGTGGTCTGGGCGCCTACTCGGAGTGCCTGGCCGAGGGTGGCCCTGCCTTGGCCGTGAGCTACTTCTCCTGTGTTCACGGGGCCCGTGGGTACCAGCGCACCCGTGGGGCGGCGTTCCAGCGGCTTCTGGAGCTGGGGCATCTTCCGTGGCCCCCTTCTGCTGCCTGCTGTGTGCCGGAGCCCTCCGCGGTGGAGATGTCATCCCTGTTGGCGGTGTGGGCGCGTGTGGATGTGCAGCTGGCCCTCACCATGCCCGATCCCTTCGAGGCCTACTACCTGATCGCCCACTACATGTCCTTGCAGGGGTACCGCCGGGGCATGCTGCACTGGCCCCACCTGGTCCACCGGGCGGGCCACCCGGGCCCTGGGGCCAGCGGGGCCCCCGGCAGCGGCCCGTGAGCCCCGCGTCGCTGGCCTGCCCCCCCCGGCGTGGTGCCCCCGTGTGGGCTCCCGCCCCGGCCCGGGGGGGGGCCCTGGTCCCCGCTGGCCGCTCCCGACCTGCGGACCCCACCTCGGTGAGCTCCCGCCCGCCTCGCTGCTTGCTGCTGCCCCTGGCCGTGGTCCTGGGCCCCCTCCATCCCCGTGACTCCGTGGGTGCTGCCTGAGCGTCGCTGGTGCTGCGGAGGAGCACCGCTGGACCCGGCTGCCCTGCCTGTGCCAGCCTTTGACTGTGGGGCCCCCTTCCTCCTCCTCCTGGCGCCCCTCCGCCGGCCTCGCTGTGCTTTGGGGGCCCCCAACGTGCCTTGCTCCGGGGGTCCGCCCCCCCCCCCCGAGACTGCCTCTGTTCCTGTGGGGGCACCTCCTTGGACTGGACTGGACTGGGGTGGTGTGGGGGTGGGGGTTGCTGCTGTCTGTGCCTTGCCCCGTGGTGGTGCCCCCCCCCCCCTGCCGGTGTTCCGGGTGGGGTTTTCCGGGCGCCCCTTCCCGGCCTTTCCCTGGTGTGTGTGTGTGTGTGTGTGTGTGTGTGTGTGTGTGCCCGGGCGTGTGGCCGTGCATTGTGCCCCGCTGCGGGACCGCTGTGTGAGCCGGCTGTCAGCCTGTTCTCGCTCTTCCCCCCTCCCTTCCCGTTTCCCTTGTGTGGGCGTTCCCTTGTGTGCCTTGTGGCTTCGTTTGCCCTCAGGCGGCCATGTCTGTGTCCCGCCCCTGCCCGGTGCCTTGTGGGGGTTTAGCGCCCGGCGGGGGTTCGGCTGCACGTCTGTTGTGCTGCCACGGGCCGCGATGGTGCGGCCCGGTTCCGGCCCGTGGTCCCGTTCCCGGCACGTCTGTTTGGGTCGTTTTCCAACCCCCGGGCGTGGTTGCGCTGTTCGCCCCCCCTGGTGGTTCATTGTGGTGAACCGGCCGCCCGTAACGTCTGAAAATACCCTTATACATCATTTTGGAAATTTCCCCTAGCTTAGAGTGGAATGAGATATATTGTGAACTATGCTCCTTCTCATGCCCCCCACACCATAAGAAACCTCCTGTGCTCCCCCTCCCTATTTTGAGAACCACTGCCTATAGGTATAAAACAAAGTCAATTTATTATATACTGATTTGCTCACACACATATACAGAGCAATAACATTGCTGACTGACATTTATTTTTAATAAATTCCATCAATTTATTACACTTGATTGTGGAGTGAAAACTATAAAAGAACTGGCACCCTGAGGCACGCCTCTGAAATACAGAGAATGAGTTTCCAATCTAAATAAACCAAATTCCACTGTGGGTTTCCAAAGTAGCAGCAGGTTTCACCTTATTAAAATTGAACAGGTTATTTATTTAGCCAAGTGGCCTCCAATGAAACTAGGCACACTTGTGCTGGCACATTAAATACAACAAGGTTGACTTAGGTTAGAGCAATAAACACCAATAGTTAAACACAGTCTATGCTTAAAAATCAATATGGTAATCTGGCCAAAATTGACAAAAACAAGAGACTCAGAAGAAAAATATATACAGCACTGTTTTAACTAACTCTGTTCTGCCTAGAAAACAACATCCTAACTGGGCTCTCTCTCTGGGGTGTGGAATGGGCCCAGATGCAAAAAACAGACTTGGACCCCCCATCGCCATCCTCTCCCATGTCCCATCCCTTCCCCTCTTTCTCCCCCCCCCCCCGGTGTCCTTATTGCAGAACACTGCCAACTTACATGGTAAAGCCTCCAGAGACACTCCTGACATCGAAGCAACAGAAGGTGTTGGGAAGGGGGGGAGGCAATCAGTTTTGTTTCTTGCTGTGCCTGCCTCACCGCAAGCCCCAGTGGCTCCGTGCAGCCTAGCCCGTGGCCAATCGCAGACTGTGAAGCCAGTGGTCTGAGGCGAAAAGGGATGGGGATTGGTCAGGCTGGCTGCTACTCCAAGTCTCTCCACCCCTGGTGCCTAGAAGTCTGCTCCTTAGCTGACTTCCCCTCCCTGTCACATTTTGCCTTCCAGTGACACGTTTTTGCCACCCGAACTCACCCAAACGTGATCCGAACTCACCAAACTGTTCGGTCATTTCGACGTTCGGAATTGAGTTCGGTTCAGTCAGTTTGGGTTCGGATTCGGGTTCGGGTTCAGTCGTCCGAACAGGCCGAGTTTGGGCCGAACTCCGGACTTCCAAACCGCGTTTGCCCATCCCTAGTTGGATGGAGGCAACAAAATAGCTATTGTTGATCCAGTGGGACTCCAATCAAATCACTGACATGTGCATTGAAGCCCAGGTTTTTGAACTTCCTGTTCACACATTCATTCCCTAGGAAGGAAGCATGAGTCCAGTTTCTGCAAATCCAAGCTGCCCACTAAAGCTATAGTTAAATTAGTAGCTAGGGGTGGGACTGTCTGTATTGTATTAATCTGATAATACCTAATGACAGATTGAGTCACCAGGAGACACTGAAGGGAGCACATCTCTTCAAGGCGGGTTGCCCACCTGCCTACCCACCCGCCCAGGGCAGTGGAACCCAGACAAGGTGGAGTAAGGAGCCCACACTGGATGGACTAAACTCTGATGCTGTTGGAGGAGCAGTAGGCCTCAACTTGAAGAATGCTTACGATCAACACTTCTTCTCGAAGGAGGTAGAAGGAACTGGCCCAATTGTTGTATCCCGTGAGGAAGCGTGAAGTCGGGGAGCAGTGCTAACCCAGAGCCACCTTCCCCCCCGGGCTGGATGTTCTCCTGTGTAAAGATCTGAATCCCTGATAGCTGGACTCATTGCACCTGTGTTGATGGACTGGAACAAGCCCAGTATGGTTAGAGACTAGCACCTGGGCGTGAGGGGTCAGCCACAGTCGGTGACTATGGGATTGAGACATAGGCACAGACTTACTTGAACCCACTTTAACAAGGTGGTGCCAAAGCCGTGCGCCTAACGGCTGTGCGCACAAGGGTGAGCCTTAGATGCCGGCTATAAGCTGGTCACTAAAATTTTAAGGGGGTTTCCTTGGTTTGTGACTTTTCGCTTGTCTCTGATTTGTTTGTATGATAACATAGGGTGGTTATACAGCTATTGTTTGTTTTTTTAATTCTATATTGGAAATAATTTCCAGAAGATCCCTTGTATTACTGGAAATTGTAGGGGGAATATTATGATGACCAGGAAAAGGGGGAGGCAGGGGGTTGTGCCCCCCTAAGACATTACTAAGTTAAAACAACAGAGTCTTGAACCGTATATATGTGCTAAACGTGGTACTGAGGTTAAGAGAGTTTCCCCAGTGCATCCACTGGTAGGGGCCTCCGATCTTGACCTAGCCTCGGTCCCAGTGAAATCCCCCGAAAATCCTACCTCCATTCCGCTGAAAACCCCCTCTCCGTTTTTGGAGGAGATTGTTCCAGGAGATGACTCTCCATTTATGTTAAATCCATCATCTGCTTCCTATGATATTTTGGGTAACCAATGCTTTCTTTTTTTCTTTTTTTTTCCCAATATTTTTATTGTGTTTTTCAAAATTTTGCACGTCAGTACATCTTTATCATGGTTTTAGATTAGGGCCTGAGTTACAGCTATGGCCCTCTTCTCAGCATCGGTACCTTGTGCATTACTTAACAACATTTCTATTAACTTATAACAATAACTTATATTTCTGTCAGGCAAATTGACAACTTGTGTTGGTCCATATCGATTTCTTTTTGTAAAATGTTCCATATGTTGGTCCATACTGCGTAGAACTTTTCTAATTCTTGTCTTAGTTCTGCTTGCACCCGTT
>QEPC01003823.1:1871716-1882812 GCA_003113815.1 Sphenodon punctatus | reverse complement strand
CCGGGATCCCCGGCGGGATCCCGGGCCGTGGCACGCTCGGCCAGACGCGGCGGCCGCATTGGCCCCGCCGCCCGCCCGTCTCCTCGGAGGGCGGGCGGCGGGGTGCGTGGAGGGGGCGGGGCCGTGCGGCCGCACGTTGCGCCGCGCGGCCCCGGCCCCTCCCACTTTCCCCGCCGGGATCCCCCCGGCACGTCTGTTGGGCCGTGCCGGGGTGACCCCGGCGGGGAACGAAGACGGTCGTTACGGTACGGGGCCAACGGCCGCCGTAACGTCTGAAAATACCCAGTGTCTCATCCCCACTTCTGTTTAATCACCAAATCACTGAGCCCAGACCCGGGGATTCTGGACCTACAGCTGTTGTTCCCCAGGTAAACAAAGAAGGCGGATTGTTGGGGACTGGTTTTGTAAGGTCTTTTTGTGCCCCAGAGGCAAGGAAGAGAAAGATACCTATTAATTTAAGATTACAACATATAGCAACAGAGGTTGAAACCCCATCAGGGGAGGCCTCTAGGAACCTAATACACCCTCAGGATCCCTCTCTCTTGCCTATTCTGCTACGGGAGGATAACGTGTCAGTTTTTAGAACAGACAACAACGTCTCCTATAGCTGAGATAACATCGGCTTCCCCAGTCTCCCATGCTAAGAATCATCCTGTAACCACGGCAGCTTCACTGTTATTAAAGCCTGGACAAAATAGTACAGGGAATCATGTTACAGTTAACATAGAAGTGCTGGTATATGATCACTCTTCCCAGTCAGATGGTCGATTTGGCCCCCCAGTAAGGGAGAATAGGTTGCTCTTAGATGGGAGAAATAAAGGTAATGATCCATCCATATGGGGAACTCAGGAGATTATCCTACAAGTTGTTAGCAATTCCCCCCAGGGTAGTGATCCAATGGAAATTCTATCTCTACCACCCCCACCCCCCGAACAGCAAATAGTTTCCCAAAGTGGGAAAACTCCTGTTGCTTCATGACAGCACATGTCTTCAAAATTAGGCCGTTTTTCAATCTGTTCCTGGAATGCGTCTGGGTGGCAGTCGTGCAAGGGAAATGTTGATTTTTTGAGTTATGTTAAAACATTTCATATAGTTTTGATTCAAGAAACTTGGGCCAAAGACCCGATAGAGCTGGAAGGCTTTAATTCTTTTTTCTTAAAGGCTAGGCCAGTTAGTAAGAGTGGGCTGTTTAGCGGAGGTCTTGGGTGTTTTATAGTGGAGTCCTTGGCCACAACTGTGGTCACAGAACTTAAACGTCAATCTTTTGCCCTTGGCTTGGTTCTTAGGGTTGAAGACCAACTAATTATTGTGCTCACGATTTATATTCCACCAGGTAATACAGGGACATTCAGTGTTGAAATCTGGGATGAGCTCGAAGTGTTTGCTCGGGAATTACTGGATAGATACCCGAGAGCCCTTTTTATAATAATGGGAAATTTAAATGCTAGATTGGGTCCAGATGATGAGGCACTTTGTCCTTATAGCAATTGCTTTGCTGGTTCTATGCATGAAAAGCTGAATAGGAGGTCCTTTAAGGATGGAAGACTAAACTCTTCGGGCCTCAGGTTTGCAAAGCTGATAGCAGGGCTTAATTTATGTATAATCAATGAGTCGGGTTATAGCGATGAGAAGAGGGAATTTACATTTATTGGCCCACAGGGGGCGAGTGTTGTGGATTATTTAGTTGTTTCCCTCAATGTTGTCAATTATATTGAGGATTTTTTTGTCAGCCCTAATTTTGTAAGTGACCATCTGCCCTTGTCTCTGATCTTACAACTGCCTGGACAGTATCCTTGCCTTCCCTTGTGCCCCCCTTCCTTGACACCTACAACAGCGTCCACTGGTAGGCATTGCTCGGTTAAGTGGAACCTCCAGCTGGCCCATTCTTTGAAGTTGCTTTTGAAAAGTGTGCCTTGTAAGGATTGGACGGAAGATATCTTAAGAGGGACAGAGAGTAAGGTTGTTTTAAATGCTTATGACTCGGTGAGCTATGCTTTACAAAATCATATTCAAACTGTAGCTTATCCCACCTTTAGACCAGGGAGGGGTGGATCTTCCAACCAGGCCTGGTTTGACCTTGAATGTAGAGATGCTTGGAGGAGAGTGAAAGCAGTTTATCATGAGTATCGAAGGGGATTGGCCCCTTATCTTCCAGATCAGTATATTTCCCTTAAAAGACAATATAAATAATTGATTAAAGAAAAAGAAGTGCTGTTTCTGGAAGAATAGATGGATGGCCCTTGTGGAAGCGAATTATGCCTTTAACTCTAGGAAGTTCTGGTATTTGGTAAAGGGTTCTTTGAGGAAGGAGAGGAGAGAGTGGTCCTTACCGGTACCTATCCAGTCTTGGGAGGAGTTTTTTACCTCATGTCAAGAGTCAGATATGGCTGAGGAACCACTGGCGGTACCCAAAACAAACGACAATAGATCATCTCCCTGCCTGGCCGTCATTTAGTGAGGAGGAATTAGTGGAAATAATAGGATTGTTCAGTAATAATAAAGCACCTGGGTCAGATTTGATCCAAGTTGAATTTATTAAAACCCACTTGGACTGGTGGTTTCTGGTCCTGGCGGCCCTTTTCACAAGTATAATTAATTCAGGTAATGTTCCAGCAGTATGGGGGAAAGCAGTGGTTATACCAATTTATAAGAAAGGCCCATGTGCAAGCCCAGAGAATTATAGGCCTATCAGCCTTCTAAGTGTGGTCAGCAAAATTTTTGCTAAATTTCTGCTGAATAGACTTTCCTTATGGACGGCCCAAAACAATATTTTGTGCCCTGAGCAAGCAGGATTTCAAAAGGGTCAATCAACAATGGAATAATGTTTAATCTTGTTCCACTTGACAGAAAAGTATAGGGTGTTGCAAGGAAAGTTGTTTGTTGCTTTCTTAGATCTTAGGGCAGTGTTTGATTCTGTCTGTAGGAACCGTTTATGGGGCAAATTGGAAGAATCTTCAATTGATAAAAGATTATTATTACCTATCCAAAACCTTCATAAAGACTCTACCTTGGCGGTAAAACTGGATAACTCAGGACTTATTACAAAGGAGATAGCAGTTGGCCGTGGAGTTAGGCAAGGGTGTGTCCTTGCTCCATCCTTATTTTACTATTACATAAATGATGTTGTTCCTTTACTTGCCCAATCACACTTTTTTCCGCCAAAATTAGCCTCTAAACCAATTGGGGCTCTTCTGTATGCGGACGACCTGCCAGTCCTCTCCCAGACCCATATAGGATTGTTACGGCAGTTGCAAGCTTTTGCTGATTACTGTTCTAAAAATAAACTAACCATTAATCACAGTAAATCCAAAGTGGTGATTTTTTCTAATAGCCGAAGAATTTACAAATGGCCCATCGATGAGCATTATATCCAGCAGCTTCCCTGTTTTAAATACTTGGGAATTTATCTCCAAGCACAGGGAAAGTGGACTGATCAATATCAAGCGGCTTCCTTGTCAGCTAATGGTTCGGCACAAGCAATATTAAGATTCGTTGCTACAGGCTGAAACTTTCTCCCCAATCTTGGAAAAGGAATATTGATTTGGTTGTGAGGGTCTTCGATGCTAAAACTAGGGCTTCTTTTCTATATTGTGTGGAAATCTGGACCTCTTTGGTGGGGAAAGATCTGAATGGGACGCAGGCTCGTTTTGTTAGATCGCTACTGAAAATTCCAATTGGTACACCGTCAGCAGCCATTAGAGTAGAGTGTGACCAGAGAAACTGGAACGCTTTAGCTTGGGAGCTACCTCTTAAACTTTGGCTCCGCTTACATACGTTTTCTAAATGTGGTCTAAGGAAATTTTTGTTAGATGATGCTTTTGAGAGCTCTTGGGTTTAGGGAAGTGGAAAAGCGCTTAAGTCATGTGGGGTTTTCACCTACCTATTTCAGTTCAAAGGATATATTGGCTGCTAAAATGGAAATGCGTGTGAGACTCCAGGATATAGAAAGGCAGAAGAAATTGTCCACAATTAGCCGCCGGTCTGCCCATATGTCCAGTTATATGTCCTGGCTGCCACCATTGGGGGAGATGACAGGTGATCTGAGCTCGTCGAGTACCTTCAGAGAAAAGCAGTTTTTCCTTTTTGCTAGGGTTAATGCTCTTCCCTCTAAAGTTTACGAGGGGCGGTTGGAAGGCATTGATTATGGAGAGCGTCTTTGCCCCTTCCACATGGTCACGATGGAGTCAACACAGCACATTTTGTTTACCTCTCATTTGTATGATGAGCTACAGGCTGAAACTTTCTCCCCAATTTTGGAAAAATATGGGGGATTCTCTGATTGGGGTTTATTGGAGATAACCTTAAAAGATGTATCATTAGATATCATGCAGAAAGTAATGAGATTCCTGACACGGGCATTTACTATTAGATCTTTATTTTTGCAGTCAAAACTCCACCAAGATATGTGATGCCTGGACTTATAGTGCGGAGAATTATCTAATGCTTGAGGTTGATACAATTTGGGTAAGGGCCCTCCAGTTTTCCTTTAGAGGAATGTATTAATTCATTTTATTCAATTTTATTTACTTGTTATAACTGTGGGTGAAAACAGACATGACGCTAACCACCTTTTAACCACCCTTGGTGGTCATTTATGCATGTTTCAGGGCTGCATAGGGCAACAATACAGCCCTGCAACATGCATAAATAACCACCAAGGGTGTTTAAGGGGTGGTTAGCGTCATGTCTGTTTTCACCCTGTGTATAATACGTTTGTGATTGTTGGTTTTTGTGTATGTCTGTGTATGTTGTGTATGGCCTAAGGCTAAGCATAATAAACTGAACTGAACTGAATACCAGATTTTTAACATCACTGGCTTTACCAGATTTTTTACATTGCTGCCATTTAACAACGGCTGCAATGTAAAAAACCCGGTAAAATCAGCAATGTTAAAAAAACAGTATTCTGATACCGATAAATCCAGTATGAAAGAGATCCGATACTGGCAAATCTGGTATCCAGTATTCCACCTGGAGTCCCACCCCTACTCTTACTGGAAGGAATAGCTCCTAATCGGAAACATCAGTATGCGTTGCAGCACTTTGACTCCCAGAGATGATAAATATAACGTAGCTTGTTTGGTTGCAAAATGCCTGCTCACTCAGTGCATAAAATGGCAATAAATCCTAGAAGCCCATTGTGCTTTGATGGCCCCTCAGTTCTGAAAGGCAACCTGGGATCTAGTGATTAGATTACCAAGCTGATGAGCCTGTGCAAAATTAATGCAATGATAAGCACAGCTCTCAGAATTTGGCTTGACTGCTGTGATTGGAATCTTTTAAATGCATTGTCTATCTGCTTGTCTGCACATTTACAAAAGGAGTAAACTCACTAGAGACGGAAATTGTTTTATTTTTATTTTTTAAAAGAGATGCCATACAAGATGGAAAGGAGCGAGTGTACTTGCAGTGGAGCAGACACACAAAACTTTATTTATTGCTTCAGGTGTGAGCAGCTCGAGCTTAGCAATGCCAGCAGGTTCCTTGTTAACTGACATTCCTCATGATGCTTTATTAATACAACGACAGGAGCAGATTCAGTGCACAGAAGAACCCGCATCAGCCCCTAACCCTGCTGTGTTAGTGTTTCTCCTGCTGTGAGGCAGCTTTCCCTGGAGTGTGTCTGGCCTTGTCCACCGAGAGTGCAAGTAGGGCCAAGGAAATAGAGAGATGGGGGAAGGTGGTGCACAATTTAATCCAGAGCTTGGCAACAGGGATGTAAGATAAATAGAAGGGAATACATTTTTTCCCCATTGAGACTTGACAGAGGTAGAATATTGAATGTTTCAGAGAGTGAATCCTTTGTTTAATGCTAGAGGCAAAGCCCAGAGTAATGCTACAGGAAAGGGCAGTATCATATTGCTCTTCTGGCAGCTTTGGGAGAGGTTATTATGTCTCCAAATTAAAAACATAACTCCTTTTCAAGCTCAGGGCTCGCTGTAGCTGTTTTGACACCCTGGATGCAATAGGTTTTATTTTACCCAACCTGGACAGGGTAGGGAGCTGGGCAGGGATCCTGGGGAGAGCTGGGCTTGGCTGCAAAAGCTGCCCTGAGGGATCCCCTGCAGCTGTGTGTGACTGCTTCTCCTCCCCCTGCAGGTAACTAACTCCATAGAGAGGGAACTGCCCTGAGGGCGGTGCCCTCCCGGCGGCAGCCAAACGGCAAAGAGCTGTTGGCGGGGCGTTAGCTGGACAGAGGTGTTGGTGGCCGCCATCCTATTTGTGGAATTCTGGGAGCGCCTGTTATACCGGAGGGGGTTGGGAGCCGGTTGGGCATCACCGTCCATGGCTTCGTTCACTCGCCCGCTGTCGGGGTTGGGAGCCAGGCTGCAGGGACTCCACCCCCCTCCCAATGGCAGAGGGAGAGGGACTACTATCTTCCCTGCGGCTTCTGGGGGCGGGGCACCGGCTGGGAGCCAGTTGGGATCACCTCCCCCCCCAGCATTGTCCGCGGCTCCGCTTGCTCACCCGCTGTGGGGGCTGTGAGCCAGGCTGCAGGGACTCCACTCCCCCTCCCAGTGGCAGAGGGAGAGGGGGGCGGGACTACTGTCTTCCCTGTGGCTTCTGGGGGTGGGGCTTCAGCCCTAGTAGGGGTTCCTCAGTGATGTGCCTTCAGAGGGCTTTGGGGTGTGGCCCTTGGTGGGGGCCTGAGTGCGCTGGGGTGTGGGGTCCCGTCTGTTGGCAGTAAATTGCGGGGATGGTTTGTATTGGGGGATACTTGTTTAAAGGGCAGATGTGTGGGAGGTGATTGGTGAGGGGGTGGGGGTTTCTTCCTTTATTTATCTATTTTATAATGGGGTTGTTAGGGGGAGGGGAGATATAGAGCGGATTTGGATTAGGGAGGGGATGAGGGTTCAATTTGGGAATGGGTGGGTGTGGATCCTCCCCTCGATTGGGGCGGGACAGCCAGAGGGAAGCCGGGGCTGGGGCCTGGTGGGGGAGGGGACATAGTCATTGGGGTCATGATGGGAGGTGGGAGGTATGGTCCGTATGGTGGGGTATGCTCAAGCTGGGCGATGGGACAGGTGTTTAATATCTGTTCCCTGCACCACCCTTCTAGCAATGGGGCAGGTGGTTCTGAATCAGAGGGTCCCTGACCATGTGTTGATGCTGGTGAATGTGAGGTCAGTAGCAAATAAAGAAACAACAGTTCAGGAATTGATCTTGGACCATGCAGCCGACCTTGTGTGCATCACGGAAACCTGGCTGGACATGGAGTTGAGGCCTATTTTGGCTGACCTTGTTCCAGCCAGGTATTCTATGCAGCATCAACCATGGTCAGAGGGACGGGACGGGGGCAGTGTAGCCATGATTTTTAGGGAGGGTTGGGCTGTTCAGAGGTATCCGGTGCTATCCATAATGGGGGTTGAGGGTCTCCATCTGGTGTTTGATGTAGCAGGGGACAGTTTGGGTGTGCTGCTTGTATACCGTGCACCCACCTGCATGGCAGCCTCCCTGCATGCTCTAGCAGATCTGGTGTCGGGAGTGGTGTTGCAATCCCCGAAGATGATAGTCTTGCGGGACTTCAACATCCACATCAATGCCAATCTTGGGGGTGCGGAGCGTGAGTTCATGGCCGCCATGGCAACCATGGGCCTGTCCCAGAGGGTCAGCGGCCCAACACACCAGGGGGGATATACCTTAGACCTTGTGTTTTGCACCAGCCTTAAGGTGGGGGGTTTGTTGGTGGGGGAGATATCAGCTGTGCCCTTGTCATGGATGGATCATTACCTCCTGCAGGCCCCTCTCCTGGCACATGTTTCCCCCTGGAGGGGTGTGGAACCTATTAGATTGGTCCGCCCCCATAGACAGATGGAACTGGAGCGGTTCCGGGAGGCTTTGGGGGATATACTCTCTGATCTGGACGGCTGTGCCATCAACAGCCTCGTTGAGCTGTGGAATGTCTTGCTGACTGAGGCCACTGATTGGATAGCTCTGAGGCGTCCACTTCCCAGGCAGCAGCACCGCAGACCTCCCTGGTTTTTGGAGGGGCTACGGGTGCTGAAGCAGGAGGAAATGCAGTTGGAGTGACGGTGGTGTTGTTCACGTGCTGAAGCCGACAGGTTGCAGCATAGAGCAAGTCTACGAGCCTATGCCATTGCTATGCGAACTATCTGAGGACCTATCTGACTGGCTCTCTCATGCTGCACTGTCTTTGCCAGCCTATTTGAGTGCCCTGCCAAGGTCCCAGCCTGCCTTCCCTACTGCCTCTCATGCCACGCTGCCTGTCTGCCTGCCCTGGTTGCCAACCTTGAACCCTGCCTCAGCCTGCCTTCCACTGCTCATGCCACGCTGCCTGTCTGCTGCTGCAGCCTGTACTGTGCCATGGGTTCTGAGCCCGAGCAATCCAATGTCTGCTTCTGCTGCCTCTGCTGTGCCATGGGTTCTGTGCACCGGCAATCCAATGTCTGCCTCTGCTGTACCATGGGTTCTGTGTCTGGGCAATCCAATGTCTGCTGCTGCCTCTCCCGCTGGGTCGCAGATGGCCAGCCATGCCCCCATGGGAAAAATACATCTCCAGTATTTTTCTCTCTTCTTAGGCCTCTATCTTCCACAGGAAGGCAACCACTGTGCCCCAAGTCCTTTCACCTTCTTTTCCAAAGCTTCCTAGTCACATGTGATATGTTCAAGGCTGTGTCTGGAAGAATCATTTGTTCTCACATGGATGAGCGGGAAGGGATAATGATCAGTGGGCTTGAAGGGTCAACCTTTCTGTCATGTCCTGAATCCAAGCACCAGAGAGACAGCACACCCCGTGAGATGACAGGTCTGGTCGGCACACAGCTGCCTGTCTTTCTCAGTAGGGACTCGCAGTCACCACAACCCTTCCCTTCCTCTTCTTGGGGGTGGTGGTTAGGTACCTCTGATCCATAGGGGGCCAAGAGTCCTCCTTCCTGTTCAGCGGAGCCTGCTGTAGCATCCTTCCTGCAGTAGACTCAGAGTCACTCTCAGTGGAAAGAGCCTGAAAGCAGTTTCTTGGTTCCACTGGTGCAGAATAGTTCAATGTGCAATAGGTTGCAAGATACATTTTTCAAATGTATCTTGCAATTGTTTATTTTTGGAAGCTGCCCTGAGCTGTTCTCAGGAGGGGCGGGGTAAAAATCTAGAAAATAAATAAATAAAATAAATATCCCATTAGTTCTATAAAAATACTCCTGAAAGATTCAGCCACATATTTTCATGCACAGCACCCTGGCTGCATAGCAGAGTAATTAGTACAATACAGGATCTGAAAATTAAAAAGGAGACTTTGAAGAACTCTTCACTTTCCGGGCCTCAATGTATCTATCTGCAAAATGGGCATAACAAAGTTTACCAGACTCATAGTCATGTTGTGAAGTTAATCACTGAGTGTAAGTAAAAGTGTTTTGAAATCCTTGGGTAAAGGATTCATAATGTACTATGAAAGTGCACACTATTGGTATTGCTCATAATGGGTGAAAATAGACACAATTCTAACTCCACTTTAAAACTACTTTAACATTTCTTATGCATGTTGCATTTCATGCATAAACAATGTTAAAGCAGTGTTAAAATGGAGTTAGAATTATGTCTGTTTTCACCCAATGTTTGCATTTGCAGGTTTCTGAGTGCATAAAAGCCCTGTACTGGGCATACTATGTCCCCACAGGACTGACATGACGGCTCTCCCTCCCACTTTCACCCAGTATTGGCTAATGTGTGTGCAGCAATTTAAACTTCATTGCACTTGCAACGTAAATCACTTCTCCCCCCTCTTTTCTGCCTTTGTTTTTTCAGTTAGTTCACACTATTTCAAGGTTATCAGCAGCTACACAAACAAGGTGCCAGGAATTGCATCATGTAGTTCAGAATCTTGACATTCTACAAAACAAATGGGTAAACCAACCCATCCATGACCCCCTCACCCAACCCGCCTTTAGAAAGGTCAATAAGATGCTTTTAGACAGCCCAGGGTGAATTTTAAACCAAGATTATCTCTTTCCTATCAATTATTAAAATGTGCTTGGAAAAGCACATGGACAAAGGACAAATAGGAAGTGCTGAGCTATTTCCACATTTTGGTAATTTCAAAACAGAAGTGGAAACATTAATCAGATTAAAATGCTAAAATGATGGGCAGCATGATGCTCTGCACTAGAGAGTGCACGTTCTAGCAGTTAGTGCCATTCACTTTGATGGAAGTCACATGCGCACCAGCTGCTGCTACCTTGTGCAGTATCTTGCTAAAGGATTGCACTCTAAGGGTGAAATCTCTGCCATTAAAGTCATTTGGAGCTGAGCTATTGACTTTAATTGATAGACGATTGTGCCCTTAAGTGAGCTGTTAAAATAACAACATAATAAAAATCGGCTTTGCTCTCTCTTAACGGTTTGATACAAAGCTCTTGGAAATCTATGCAAGTTCTTAAGTTCTCGCTTGGGCAGGAATGGTTCCATTTTATCAGAACAAATGAGCAACACCAGAACTAGCCTAAGGCTGTTTTTAGACGTGCAACGGGGATCAGGCACGGGAGCGGCGAAACAGCCACGGCACTGTTTTACACGAACCGGAAGCTGTGCGCGTGATCGGCGGCCGTGCATTCTTTGCCGAACGCAATTGTACCGGCCTGATTTCTCTGGGGGGACATACACGGCCGGAAAAGAATGTGCGGCCGCCAATCATGCGCACAACTTCCACTTCCGGTTTGTGTAAAACAGCGCTGCGGCTGTTTTGCCTCTCTCGCGCCTGATCCCAGCGCATGTCTAGAAATGGCCTAAGAAGGTGCAGCTCCACTGAAGGAACTGCACCCACATATGGCACGTCTGAATTAGACCCAGGTCTTCCACCTCAGGAGTGCTCCTGTCAGGACCCAGATCAGGGTCACAACCAGAGAGGAGTGCTGAACTGTGGTCAGAGCCAGGGAGGTCAAAACCAAAAGGACAAACCAAGGTTGTAATCAGGAAACTATGCCAGGTCAGGAACAAAATGTCAACCACCACCAAACTGCCTTCAAACATGCGACAGTCTCTCCTATTCTCAAAAAGTCCACTCTTGACCCCTCTGACCCTTCTAGCTATCGTCCTGTCTCACTCCTTCCTTTTGCTTCCAAGCTGCTTGAACGTGTTGTCTACTC
>QEPC01003823.1:1809187-1866555 GCA_003113815.1 Sphenodon punctatus | reverse complement strand
CATCTTCATGAATGTTAGACCCCTTGTCTCTCCCTCTGTTCCCCTTCCTAAGTCTCTCCCCCAGCTCCTGTCTCTCAGATTGTATGCCCTAGGGGCAGGGACTGTGTCTATTTTATTACTTTGTAAAGTGCCAGGTACACTGTTGGCGCTATATAAATGTTTGTTAATAATAATAATAGTAATAACCAAACCAAAGTTGAATCAGGAACAAGAAACCAGGAGCTGAGTTAGGAGTCAGATAGTTGAGAGTGGCAGGTAAATGCTATCTTGCTCAAATACTTCCTACTAATAGCGGGGTGAATAACGCTTCAAAACCCAAGAGCTACATACCCAAATTTTCATAAGGTTGAGAGACACAAGACCTATGCTTATGCCTCTTTGGATGATGATGATCCACTTCAGCCCGAATCTCTTGGCCTTTCAATGTAACTGTAAGACATGGCTCTTCAACCAGGCATTCTGCGGTGGAGGTGAAGGTGGTGGGTTAGGATGGGTTTGTATCACAGACCTATATTATTTTGATGTTTTGATATTTTTTAGTGTATTGTATTTTTATATTTGTTTTATTGTATTTTATTGTATTGTTGTAAGCCGTTCCAGGTTGCAAGAGGGGCAGGATATTAAATGTAAAGAAATAAAAATAATAAATAAAATAAATAAATAATAAATGTACAGTTGGTGCTCTAGCTATATGCTTCTGGAAGGGGTGTGTGTGACCCTGGTGCGGTCAGGATGAGGCACAGAATAAAGGTGTGCTTGACCAGATCAGCTGGAGAGCACTCCCCCACCCCCATTATTTATTTATTTATTTATTTTCAGCATTTAATACCCCACCCCATCCTGCCATTGGCAGCTCAGGGCAGCTTACAGAATTAAAAAAGAATAAAGCCACAAAAATTCATAATAAAACCATCATCAGAATTAAAACAGTCCAACAGTCTCAAGGATAAAAAACTCCCGCTCCCACATTTCAGCCCAAGAACACCCCACACACTACCCTTCTCCCTCACCAAACGCCTGGTGAAACAGCCAGGTTTCCCCCTGCCATGACAGGCACCCATGGTGAGCAGCTATGGTGGTCCCTGATCCCTGACAGGGAGGACCCCCAAACACATGCGCTGGCCTGCTATGGACCACATTGGCCTGCCTGGACAGCCCTTGGCCCGTGATCTTCTGGGGAACCAATTCCAGGCCAACTGTCTACCCAGACCGGGGCAGCAGTGGGCCCACATCTGGCAGCCTGGAAATAGACATCCCAGTGAGTCCCCAGCCCAGGCCGATGACCATAGTGGTCCCTAGTCACGTCTATAATCACCCATTGTAGCATTTCCCAGGCCAAGCTTCTCCTGCTTCATGACTGGTAGGCAGAGTCAGTGCTCAGTGGTTGTGGCTGCTGAGATTCTGAGGAGCAGTTGTGATTCAGTTGCCAAGACATTGAATTCAGTGAACAGACACAGAACAACCAATAAGGCAGTGTGGGACTGAGTCTGGCATGGAGAAAAGTCACATTTGAACTGCCTGAGAGCCTCATGTGGCTCCTGAGGGCAGTGAAGCCACATGTGGCATCCTATAATCCTAAGTGGCCAATGGGGAAGCAAGAAGTTCTGTTATTTTTCTTGAAGACAAAATAGTTCAGATGCTATCTTTTATTGGACCGACTTCTGTTGGTGAAAATATGCATAAACTGGTCCAATAACTTACATTTGGGATCAATACTACCACAACACTGTAGACCCAGAGCAGGCAAAGTTCCCAAGCCCAAGAGGGCATACCAGAATTTTTGTCTGATAGAGAGCCATAAGACCACTTTATACTGATCGTGCCTTCTCCTGATCCTGGGGATAGGGCAGCATAGCATCCCCCCCTGCTCTGGCTCCCAGGCAGTCTGGCAAGTTTGGGTAGCAACAATAGCGGCTCAGGGCACAATGCCCCTGCCTGTTCCCATGACTCCCAGGAGGATCCAGCAGCAGCACAGTGGAAATGGTGATTTGGCTTCACTTGCTATGGAAAAGGAGCTATGGACACGCCCTCAGGCAGCCACTGCTGGAAAGAGCGACAGCACAGGTGCCCGAAAGCCTCATGCAGCTCCCAAGCTACCATTTGCCCACTTGTACTCTAGTCTTTATTTTTCTTTTTGACATCTCTTTTGATTGATTGATTTTGATGGAGAAATCAAAATTTTCTCCTCCCTATTTACCCTTTCTAAAGCACACCATATTCTGATCTCTCACTCATTTGTTTCTCTCTTGTCCTTAGGCATAGAAACAGAAACGACAATGATTCTAGGCCCCTGATTCTAGGCCAATGCACTGGCCAAAATCCTACCAGTTGGGGATGAAGACCACCCCTAAAATAGAAGGTATTACCTTGAAAGCTCATCCAGTCAATGGTCTCTCAATAGCCAGCAAGAGTCCTTGTGGCAAAGTAATGTAAAACACTGAAACATGAGTTGAAGAATAGCAGTCATCTAGCGATATCATTTTTGCAACAAGGACCGTTGTTAGCTGTTGAGGCCAATGGATTTAGAGGCAAGTGTATTAACAAAAATGTGCTGTAGAGGATTACTGAGGAAAGAGTGTACTGTCTGAAGAGAAGTGAGGACATTTCTTAAAGTATAAGAGTTTTTCTTTATGGGAAAAATTCCTACCAAACTACACGAGTTCAAAAGAAATATAATACAAAGTTATTCTAAATACATTCCAGCTTTCTTTGCCCCTTTGTAGGTATTTTCAGTGAACGTCTTTGTGTTCTCTTCCATTCCACCCCTTAGGCAGGCTCCCTGTAAATAGACCAGCTAGCTGCCCACTTTCAAATTCAAATTCCTCCTTCCATCTCTCTTCTGCTACGATACCTATGGAAGTTCTATAGCTGATGTGCCAAGACTGCTGCTTATCATGCTGAGGAGAGCTGGCCAGTGTTGCCGCAGTGTTTTTTTGTGCTCTGAATAAGCAGCATCACCAGTCCCCTTTTGGTGAAAGCTAACGTCCATCTCCTAACTTTCAGAAACTCAGCCCCCAGAAGTCCTGATCCTTGACTCCAGGAAGCATGAGGGCATTCAGAGAGTCTGGTGGTCTTGAGGAGCAGAGATGGTAGGGGGTTTGTGGAGCTCGTCCTCTGGGTGTGGGTCTTCAACCCCTCCTACTCCTGCTTTAGCCACAGTGCTTCTCCATCTTCCCAGGCCATGCCACTTCTCCCTGGAGAGACACCATGGCAACAACAGTGCCTGACGAAGCAGCTCCAGGGAGTAGCAGCAGCAACAGGGGCTATTGGGAAAAGTGAAAACTAGCAGGACAGTGGCATTTGCAGAGGGTGTGTGTATAAGGCAGTTTGTTTTGGTAGAAGTTTAGTATCCATTATATGCTGCCCCAGTGCACAGCCTGCATGCAGCTGTTGCCCATCTCCAATGATGCTGGAGCTTCTAAGTGTGACTATAATGCAAATCTCCACTGAGTTTAAGAGAAGATTATATCCTTCCCGTAATAACCATGACTCTTTTTATAGGATTTTATAGCATGGACATTTTCTATTCAATTATATTGGATGATTTAAAAATAATCTACAGAAAGCACAGAATTTAATTAAAATGTGATGTGGTTTTCTGATAAAATTTTATTATTTTCAGTATGGACCCTAAAAACAACTAGGATTAGTACTATTTAGCTTTCCTAATCAATGTAGCATTCATAAATGTTCATGCTTTAAAAAGAAACTTGCATGCTGGCCTTAACTATAGAGTGGCACCTGCCACTCTATAATTTGTTAGGAAAGTACTGACTATTCTATTGGATGCTTGCAATCATACAGCACCTCTTGCTAGAATTTGCTTCATTTTATCTTTGGAGTGTAGCTTTCTACCTTCAAAGGACTGGGTCGTATGCTGATTTTCTTTTCCCGGTGGTGGTGGTTCATCTCATGATCTCTGCTATCACACAAATTCTACTGCCCTACTTTTTGGTATCGAATACATCTTTGTGAATCTGTTCTTCTGACGGACGAAGAGCAGACAATCTCATTCTCTCGGGGGTGGGGGGAGGCATCCACATGCATGAGTTTCTCAGCTGATCCAAGAGTTAAATGAATGGGCGATATAAAAACAAAACAAAAACACACACTGTCAAATTTCATGGCTTTTTAGATCATTATTCACTGTCTTATTTTAAAAAATATAAATGGCCTTTTTCATGGCCTTTCCCTATTCATAATAGAAACCACTGAAGCATCTCATGGCTCTGTCTAGAAAAAATTGAATTAGCTCCTTTCAGCTGAAGTGGATAATGTGTACAGTGCAAAAATAGACACTCTATTCAACAAGAATTTAAGAACTCAGCAAGAATAAAGCTGCTTTACAGAGTTATCTATTTCTAGGTAATATACTGCAGCCTCCTCAAGGAGGGAATTTTGTTCTCTCAAAACCACAAGTGCAGATCACCCTCACATACTGAGTTTTTTCCTTCTCTCGCACATTATTCCTGCTTTTCAACAATTTTCTTAATGTTCTGTTCACAACTTGAGAAGCATCAGAAACCAAATCTTATGGCTAATGTTTGCATACAGGGTGGGTTTTCCTGTATGCTTTTGTCACAAGGAATTCATCAACTTGATGTCAATCTGGAGATTACTTTTTCTGAATTAATTGAATTAATTAAATTTTAATTGCATAATAATTAATAATGAAAAATCATCTATATAAAAATCTCAAAGACAGCACGTTAAGAATCCATCAGTAATATCAGCTCAGCCATAATAAGGTGTGTGCTTTATGGTGTAAATGGTAATATATGTATCTCTGCTATATGCATACTGCTGCTCTCTCTGAATTCTATCCATTTCTAAACACAGAATATGGTTCAGTCCCATTAGAGAGCACAAAGTCTATGAAAAGAAACAATATCTTGTTCCTATATGCTACACTTCCTTTCAAGGGGAAAACCCATATAGTTTCATCTTAGGGTGATGTTTGCCATCCATAGAAGAAACCACAGGACATATTCCCCAACTCACATAGATCCTAAGTATTTCATCAGAACCAGAGAGAGCCAGTGGTGTAGTGGATAAGGCCATGGACCTGGACCTGGAAAGCCAGGGTTTGAATCCCACCCTTGCCATGAACTCACTGAGTAACCTTGGGCAAGTCTCAAACTCTCAGTCTCAGTTCCCTGTCTGTAAAATGGGAATGTGTGCATTGGGCTCTTCCTGTGTTTCCCTCACCCATCTTAGATTGTAAGCCCACTGGGGGTAGGGGCCTGTCTTTGAAAATTGGTGACTGTAAAAGTGCTGCATATGCCTAGTAGTGCTATAGAAATGATAAGTAGTAGAAGCAAAATCCATCCTCATTAAAGTCCTGTGTCTGCAAAGATGCCTTGGTCCCTTATGCACAGGTCTCCTTTCTCCCCACCTTTGGAAATAGAATGATCATAAAATCATGGGACTCTGCAGTAAACCCATAGTTTTCTCCTCTTCCTGATGTTAAGCATAGGGTATTTGCTGTCAAGATATTTACAGCAAGTTATTCCAGTGACACCTTCTGTGTATTTGTAACCCTGTTACTCTGATTAAAAGGGTGATTGTGCAATGCGTGCACAAAAGGTACAGAGGGTAAAATGTCCAAACACGCACAAGTGACTTAGAAGCCTAAATCCCACTGACCTCTTATTGTTATAAGCTTTTATATAGCGCCAGCGCTGCACCTGGCGCTTTACAGAGAATAAGATAGACACGGTTCCTGCCCGAGAGCTCACAATCTAACAAGACCTACGTTAATAAGTTTCTTCAGAGAATGAAGTTTACGAGGTGTTAAAAAGTTCACTCTAGGACTATGTCAAGTTGACATTGCAAGCTTAGGCAGGACACATGCTCTTAAAAGCAGGGGTTATTTGTATTGTTTTATTTTTCCAAAATGAAAATGAATTGAAGCAGCTTTGTTTAGGCTTTCAAATTTATTTATTTATTTAAAAAAGAAGCAACAATTGCCTTTGGATGGATTCCACAAACAGAAGCTTTCATGCCAAAAGAGTGAACATGTTTGGGAAGTTATGAGCATACGAGTAATGGAATCTTAGAGCTGGAAGGAACGGGGAGGCAGGTCATTTCGTCCAAGCCCCTGCTTGGACGCAGGATGACTCCAGCTACAACATCCCCAACAGATAGCTGTCCAGCCTCTTTTCTTCCGCAATGGAGAGCCTACAGCCTCCCTACACAGCTGGTCCCATTGCCGAACAGCTCTTACTGTTAGAGGGGTTTTTCCTGATATCTAACCAAAATCTACCGTCCTGTAAATTGAGTCCATTGTTTCTAGTCCTGCCTTCTGTAGCAATGCAGATAACTGATGAATTATCATTAATATTGTTTAGATTATTTTTATAATCTAATTGTATAATATATTAATATATATTTGTATCATTATTAATATATATTCTTTTTATTTGTATAATATAATAATGTATATAGGGAAAGCAATGTACCTGGTGCTTCTTTACAACTGTTAAGAATAGACAGGGTCCCTGCCCCGTTGGGCGCACGTTCTAAGAGAGATGAGGAAGGGAAGACGGGGGTGGGGCTACAGAGGGAGAGACGAGGATACATTCAGAAAGGCATGCGGTTGCAGGTACACGTGCTTAGCTTAGTTATATAGGGGAAAGTGATGACGGGAAAATCAGGAAGGGGGTGAGGAGCTAGGGAAAGCATGTCAGAACACTGCTATAACGTCCCCTCTTCGGTTTTTCTCTTCGCTAGGCAAAACATGCCCAGTTCCTTCCACCTTTCTTCATAAGACTTGTTTTCCCAAGCCCTTTATCACCGTTGTTGCCCTCCTCTGAACCTGCTCCAGTTTGTCAATGTCCTTCTTAAAATGAGGGCACCCGAAACGGAACACAATATTCAAGGGGAGGTCTGACCAGTGCTAAATAGAGGGGAATTATTACTTCTGCTGACTTAGAGGCAATGCTTCTGTTAATGCAGCCTAACATTGCATTAGCCTTTATTTGCCGCTGCATCACACTGCTGACTCATATTCAGGTTGTGATCAACCACAATCAATAAAGCCTTTTCACATGTGCCGATGCCAAACCAGGTATCCCACATCTTATACTTGTGCATTTGGTTTTTCTTCCCCGAATGTAAAACTTTACATTTATCTTGGTTGAATTTCATTTTGTTAATTTCATCCCAGATTCCAGCCTATAAAGTTTTTAAAATTCTAATTCTACCTTTCAATGTATCAGCTGCCCCTCCTTGTTTTCTGACATCTGCAAACTCGATAAGTCACTAATAAAGATGTTGAACAGCACTGGACTCAGGACCACGCCCTGTGGGCACCCACTTGATACCTCCCTCCAGTACTGATGATAATTCTTTCCAGAAGTCCACACATGGAAGAGGAAAACGTATAAAAAGGGTTTTGTTTTTTGTAAGCTTTTGCACGGTAGGTAGGTACTGTATTATATGTGATCCAAGTAAAATGTATATATATATACACACACACACCCCTCAACCCATAGTTAACCCAGTCAATCTACCCTGTGCCTCAGCTCCCATTTTGTTGTAAAATTTATTTATTTATAATTTATTTATAACAAACATTTATATCCCACACCCTCCTGCACATCGGCAGCTCGGGGCGGCGAACAACATAACACATAATATAAATAATATAAAATCTATTTAAAATACTAAAAATACTACAAGGCAGAAATACGCAAAGGGCAAAAAAAAAAAACTCCCCCAAATCCCCCAAATGTGGCTAATATACATTTTCCCACTTTGTAGAAATGTTGCGTGGGTAATGTCCACTAATTATGATTAGATGCTCCAATTAAAGTGCCATGTAAGCCCAACTTATACACATGGGGAAAGAAAATAAATCTGTATACAGTGTAAACAAAACTGCGAAATCCATGTTGGGTGAAAAAATCTCTGCTTGGTTTATCCATATGTCTTAAGATCCAGATGGCTTATAGGATTTATATGCTACTGACTTGTCAAGCTGATTTCTGTTTCATTGGAATTAACAATGGAATTTTCAGAGTCTAATTAATTTATTGATGGTATTTGGGGCACCGCTTTCCCTGCCTAAGAGAAATTGAAAAGGTGAAAGAGGTTTATCTGCAGCAGTGCAAATTCCCGAGCCCTGCAGTGGTAGCCCCTGGGGTAGATAGATGCATGGCCATGCAACTTGCTGATTGACCCTGGGCATGGGGACCCCCTTTGCTAGGCATGTATTATTCAGTTAATCATATCAGCTCTCAGGTGAGAGAACTACGGATTGAACTAGATGGCTGCTGAAGTCACTTCTAGCCAGTTCTGTTACTTGCTGCTGGCTGAGAGGACTGAGGGGATCTCCAGCTGTTTGAAGCAGAAGCCCCAAACTCTCCAGCAGAACCTACTTTCCCTGATGCTGCTCCAACCCTGCCCTTGTCAGAGCAGCAGTGAGGATGGAGTCCAAGGGCAGTTGAGTGCATTCGTCCCCTGAGACTTTGCTGTGGTCTTACTCAACACTGGTGTCACAATTATCCCTGAGGGGTGGGCACACCATCTTGTGAACATCATGATGACATGACCCCCTGCAAAGGGCTGTTGTATAACTATCCATTAGGAGGGCCTGTAGCCCTACCCTTCAAAACTCATTTTGTAAGTCCCTTCAGCTAGGTGTCCAATCTGGACTTCTCTGGAACAAGGGAATTAGGCCAGAGGTGGGCAAATGGTGGCTCAAGAGCCGCACGTGACTTTTGAGCACCTGCACTGTGGCTCTTGCCAGAAGAAGCTGTCTGGGGGCAAGAGAAGCTGAGCTGTCATTTCAGCTGCCAGAGCCTCATGGAGACCGTGGGAGCATGCCCTGTGTCGCTATTGCTGTGCCTGAACTCATCAAACCACCTGGGAGCCAGAGCTCTTATAAGAGGAGAAAGCTGGGGGAAGCATTGCTGCCCACCCACAGGACTGGGAGAAGCCACAATCAATGTAAGGTGTGTTGTGGCGCTTGCCAATATGAATCTATGGCTCTTGGGTTTGGGAATATTGCCCACCCCTGAGCAAGGCTTTGCCTGGGGCCATGGAGGCTAACTGTGCCCTACGATTCTCCCTGTCTTCACTTAACCAGACTCAATCATAGCCTCTTGGAGAACTTGCGATGGGTATAAACCAGACATGCTAATTATCTTAATAGATGTACCTAACTTCCCCACCCAACCCGGGGGTCCTCAGCCCTGGCACCAAGGAAATTTACACTCAGCGGGAGAAAGTCCACAAGTATTTATGTAAAGAGCTAGGCAAGGGTAGTGGTCACAGGC
Organism: Sphenodon punctatus; assembly: GCA_003113815.1. NCBI lineage: Eukaryota > Metazoa > Chordata > Lepidosauria > Sphenodontia > Sphenodontidae > Sphenodon > Sphenodon punctatus. Next base: position 1,857,274 of record QEPC01003823.1, on the reverse strand, counting down.
CAGCAGGCCATTGGAAGAGTAAGGAAAAGGATGGGTGGATGGGAGAACACATCAGTAAGAACAATAAAATTAGTACAGGGTTCTCATCCCATTCCCAGGGGTGTTTCTCAAAATTACTCAGTCAGCTCCTCACATGCTGGAGTCCAGCAGTCCAACAGCAACTTGAATCTGAATGCCCTTTATAGGAGGAGTCAAGGAAGCAGAGGGTAAAAACAAATGTGCAGCCACTGGCAGGGATGGGGGGCCTGGTCAAGGAAGCAGTGTGTATACAACAATACCTATGGGTTGGGATGTGTGTATACAACAATACATGTTCCCTCAACCAGGGAGGGACAGGTGACCAGGCAGCTCTGTCCCCAGACTGGGGCTGGTGCCCTGCCCCATAGCTGACTGCCATGGCAACCCCACACGCCAGGCCAGGCTGGTGCAAAAACAGACATTCTGACCTGGTTCAACCTGCTCTGGCCCACCCGGGCGGCTCTGGCCCAGGCTGCGTTCCCACTTGCGGTGGCAGTGGTAGCAGCAAGAGGGGCGAGGGAAGATATGGCAGCGCAGAGGAGTCGGCCTACAGGAAAAGAGCCGGTGCGAACGAGGATCTGCCGCGGCTTTGCTCACGCATGTTAGGGCAGAATTTTGCGCCCTGACATACGCGAGAGAAGCCACAGCAGATACCCGTTCACACCGGCTCTTTTCCTGTTGGCCGGCTCCTCCGCGGTGCCGCGTCTTCCCTCACCCCTCCCCGCTGCCACTGCTACCGCCGCCACCGCAGGTGGGAACGCAGTCCTAGTTCCAGCTGTGCCCATGTTTCTGGTCCAGCCACCTACCCTGTTGGTATCTGAACTGGGTCCACATCTGGCAGGCCTGGAACAGATGTGCTGGTTTGGTGCTGGGCCAGACCAGCTGAACCAGGCAGTATCATGTTTGTTAACACCCAACATGTATGGTCTTAAGTGTATAAGAATCAAAAGCTTGTAGAATCATAGAATTTGAGGGTTGGCAAGAACCTCAAGGGTCATCTAGTCCACCCCCTGCTCCAAAGCAGGATATCCTCTGCCTACAGCATCATAGACAGATGCTAGTCCAGCTGGGCTTTGAAAACATCCAAGGAAGGGGATTCCCCAACTTCCCATGGAATACTTCTATTCCAGTGGCGGCTGGTGGGATTTAAGGCTGGTGAGGCAGTGGGCAGGTTCAACTTGCTGCCGGCGGGCCACGGGACTAGGGGTGGGGCCAGCCCTAAAATTGCACACTTACATGATCATGATTGGTGAAACAGAACATGCACACAAAGAGAATAGAACATGCACGCAATGATAGCAGCTTTAGCAAACAACAACAGAGCGTCAGCCAAGTGAGTCCAGACTTGTGCATGGGGGCAAACAGGGCTTGTCTTTCTTAGACTGTAAGCCCACTGGGCAGGGACCCAAGTCCAATTAACCAAAGAATATTGACCTGGGTGTGAAGATTTCAGCCTAAAAAAGGTAAAAATAAGTTTTTCCCTAAAAAAGGTAAGCACAAGGTTTGACTAGAAGTATCTTTGCAATCATTAACACAACACAAAACTGTAATAAAAATTTTCAACCACCACAATTATCACTCATGGACTCCAGCAGAAGCACCAACACAACAAAGTATTGTGGCATTTAAAAGTACCTTTAACCGATCCCTAAAATTAACCCTTAACTGATTCCCTGCTAGCATAAAGTATTTACATCAGCAGCCAGCTGAATAATGGCTTTATGAATTTCATCACAGGCTCAAAGCATGCGATAATAAAGAAAGAAATTTCAATAACAATTCATAATGAATATACAAAAGCAAATGCAATATAGCCGGGTATATCACCAGAGTGTGATCAAACAGCAAACCCATTGCACTGAGAGAATTAAAATCCAATCACACATGCATTGACTGCAGGAGGCGCCTTATTTCCAAAACTCAGTTCATTTTCTCCCAATTTGTTCCCAACCCCAAGCAAGCCATTAAGCCAAGATTAAGCAGCAAACCTATTGCATTGCACTGAGAGAATTAAAATCAAATCATCAATGTGCACTGACTGCAGGAGGTATATTATTTCCTTTTAAACCACAGTTCACTTTCTCCTAACTTGTTCCCAACTTGCCAAACAAGCCATTAAGCAGCAAACCTATCACAGTGAGAGAATGAATGCACTTACTGCAGGTGCATTGTTTCATTTGAAAACTCAGTTCATTTTCTCCCAACTTCAAGCAGCAATCCGTTAGCCAAGATTTATTAAGCAAACAATAATCAGTTCATTCATTTCATTTAACAAATTCATTTTTTCAATTTTCACTAAATAATGAAATAAATTAATATCCCCCAAACCAGCAAATTAAGCAACAAATAAAAATGGTAAATGAACCCTGAAACACACAGTTATTTTTTAAAAATAAAGCAATAAATAAAAGGATTAAAAATTAATCAAATGAATAGCATTTCCCTTACCTCAGCCTGCAGGTCTGATTTATTTACCTTCAGCAGCAAGCTTGCTCCAGCCCCCAGAAAAAGGCAAAGAAGCAAGCAGCCATTCCTCCAGCCCCAAGGGGAACTTGCTCTCAAATATCCTGCCTGTGTCCCAGACTGGAAGCAGCTGCAGGCAGACAGGGCTGCTGCACTTGGTTTGTCGCCACTTGTCTGGGCCTAGTTGGCTCCCAGTCCCTCCTCCCCTCCCCCAGTCATCACTCACACAGTGTGCAGTCACACCCGGCTGGCTCCCTGAGTTTTTCCTGACCAACAATTGGCCAGGGCGATGACTGTATCGCCCAAAAGGGTTTGCCCCCCAAAAAACCCACAAGTGAGCATGTGCGAGAGGGGAATAAACAGGGCGATAAGACTATCACCCTCTTGCACACGTTCACTTGCCTTGCCAGCATGTCACTCAGCCCCCCTTGGCCTGACTCGGGCTGCATGTGCATCTTCAGTCAAGGGTGGGCTGAGGAGTGAGGAGGAAGATGCTGCTTGTGTCAGGTCAGAGGGAGCTTCTCCTCCCACCATGTATGTGGCTGGTCACCCACCTGTGCGCAAGTGCTGCGCAGCCAGCTGGCTCCTCCATTGAAAAGCTGAGGGGGAAGCCCAAGCCTCCAGCAGCACACTTCTGCACATGTGCAGCATCTGAGTGATGCATTGGGCAGGGCAGAGCTGTGCGTCGGCAGGATCTCCCTGCCTTAACTCCACCCACCATTTCCATGGAGACTGGAGGGTCTGACTGGCAACCAGAGAAGATAGTGCACTGCTGCGTGCTGCAGAGTTCCTGGACTCTGCCTGCCTGATTAAGCAAACCACCGGCTGGATCAGCTCCAGCTGGGAGCGCTGGGGGGTGGGTGGGTGTTGAGTCAGGATGGGAAAAAAACACTGCTCGCGTCATGCCTATGCTGAAACCAGCCAGCGCACGCATTTACCGCTGGGCTGGGGCATCCGTAGCCACAGCAGTTAAGCATGGTGGCGACCAGCTGTGGGGCCACTTTGGTTGGAGGGGCACCACCTGGGGGCTCTCAATGACCAGCTGCCACTGTTCTATTCTTAGTCAGTCTAGTTTCATTTGGAACCTGTGCCCCGAATCCTGTACTATGGTGTCCAGTAGTCTAATAAAGAGTTTGACAATACTACACTTCCCCCCCCCCCAATTCATTGATGATGGAACTGAGAGGGGGGGAATTACTCTTCAAACTCCCATTGGGGCCACGGAGCCATGTAAGAAAAGGGACAGGAGAAGTAGGGATGGGCGAACGCGGTTCGGAAGTTCGGAGTTCGGCCCGAACTTGGCCTGTTCGGTTGACTGAACCTGAATCCGAACACGAACTGACCGAACCAAACTCGATTCCGAATGTTGAAATGACCGAACAGTTCGGTCAGTTTGGATCGCGTTCGGGTAGCAAAAACGTGTCACTGGAAGGCAAAACGTGACAGGGAGGGGAGTCAACTGAGGAGCAGACTTCCAGGCACCAGGGATGAAGAGGCTTGGAGTAGCAGCCAGCCTGCCCAGTCACCATCCTTTTTTGCCTCAGACCACTGGCTTCGCAGTCTGCGATTGGCCACGGGCTAGGCTGCATGGAGCCAATGGGGCTTGCGGTGAGGCAGGCACAGCAAGAAGCAAAACGGATTGCCTCCCCCCTTCCCAACACCTTCTGAGTTAGTCACTGTTCCTGAACAGCAGGCGTTTCAGAAGGCTCCCTCTCTCCCAGCAGTTTTTGTTCCTTCCTATTCCTAATCCATTTCCATGCTCCTCCTATTTCACCCATTCAACCCATTTACCTCCATATTATCATTTATTTAGATTATATTAGATAGATTTAGGTGTTATTTTTTGTTTTTACCCCTCCTTGTGTTCCCTGTGTTCAATCTTCCTCCCTCCCTCCCCCTCCATTGAATCCTTTCCCTCTCCCTCTTATTCCATCCCTGATTCCCTTCCCCTGTTTTAAGTTTTGGATTTACTTAAAGTAGGATTATTATTAGACTGATTTTCATTTCAGTTTTGTACCCCTCCCTGTGTTCTTTGTGTTTCCCCCTGTGTAATACTGTGTATATAGATAGGTAGTTATTAGATAGATGGTTACTAGATAGATATACATCGTAGTTAGCTTAGTTATAGAGATAGATAGAGATACAGTGTGTTTGTAGGACAAGGCCTTTGTAGTTATTTATTAGGATATTCCATTTAGTTCAATAGGTTTTAGAATAGTTAATAGCAGTTAGATTTAGAGATAGATATATTAAAAAAAAGAAACAGCCACTCCAGCCCCAGGACCCACCGTCAGGGTTCTAGGGCCTATTTTACTGGCAGGGAGGGCTGTGGCCAATATGCATCTAGAAGCTGCCACTCTAGCCCCAGAACCCACTGTCATGGGTCTGGGGCCATCATTCCTCGCACAGAGGCAATGTCATTCCACCGCACCAAGAAACAGCCACTCCAGCCCCAGGACCTGCCAGCACCCACCATGATGGGTCTGGGATCATCATTCCTCGCACATTCCGATGTCGTTCCAATGCACCAAGAAGCAGCCACTCCAGCCCCAGCACCCACCACCAGGGTTCTGGGGTCAAGTTATAGGCAGGGAGGGCTGTGGCCAATATGTATCTAGAAGCTGCCACTCTAGCCCCAGGACCCACCACCATGGGTCTGGGGCCATCATTCCTCACACAGAGGCAATGTCATTCCACCGTATCAAGAAACAGCCACTTCAGTCCCAGGACCTGCCGTCAGGGTTCTGGGGCCAAGTTACAAGCAGGGAGGGCTGTCCTAATATCCAGAAGCTGCCACTCTAGCCCCAGGACCCACCGTCATGGGTCTGGGGTCATCACTCCTCACACAGAGACACTTTTTCCGAATGCCCGAACCAAACTGAACACGACCAAATCGAATGGCCGAACTCAAACATGGCGGCCGAACCGAATGGGTGAACCGAACCAGATCGAACTGAATGGCCAAACCTGAACCGCGATCTGTTCGCCCATTCCTAAGGACAATTGCCAATTTTAGGCTGAAACCCCAATCTAGGAAGGAATGTAGAGATTCCCCTGCTTCCAACCCAATGACTGTATGAAACAGACTGAGATACCTCACTTGTATTGTTGTTAATGAAAGACAGAGGCAATTTCCTCTTAGAATTCGTTTGCATTTGTTATTAGTTTGGTAGCACATTAAGATGCCATTTTTTGCATACTTGCAATATTATGATGCACATTAGTATTCCTAAGTACACCTGGACGCTTGCCCTGACTCATATGCACTCTGCTTTTTATAGGCAACCTGATTCAAGGAGGCATATTTACAAGACACCCCAAATGAATGTCGGGATTCTGATTGACAAAGAGATTACTGGCGTCTCACAGAAGTAACTGCATAATTCATTTCCTAACATTTCATTAAAAAGCAATTACAAGCTCTTCTGCACATTTATATTGATCCAAGACTAATGTTAAATATGCTTTGTTTCTGTAGCAAATCTCACTGTTAAAAAAAAAAGAAAAAGAAAAAAGATGATGACAGTTGTCTGGTTCTCACAGAAATAAGATGGTGTAATGAATTATTAGACATGACTTTGCTATGTTTGGTGCTTACAAGAAATTTATGTCATAAGGTTTGATTTGTAATTTTGGATAATTATGTTTCTATCAATTTTACCTCATGGTTATATGTGCAAATTTAAAAAAAAATAATAGAAGATGACTGGCTGTTGACAGTCCCTGTCTGGCCAATGCCAGATGCTTCAGAGGAACCTTACAAGAACAAAGCATAGACTATATGAAGTGATCCATTCACTTCCAGGTTCTGGCCAGAGGTTTAGGGATCCTGTGACAATGAGGCTGGCAGCACCTTCTGACCGTCTTGGCTGGTAGTCACGGGTGGGCCTATCCCTCAACCTGCCTTTTATTTATTTAATTTATTTATTTATTTTTTATTTTATAAGCTTCTACCCCGCCCCTCCTGCCATGCAACTCGGGGCGGTTTACAACATCTTAAAATGAGAAACACCAATGCAGCCCTGCAACCTGTATTTTTCATAAGTGTCCTCTAAAATTTGTATATCTGGCCACCCTACTAATCCTGGACCCTTCAGTTATACTATTGGCCTCCAGACCACCTTCGAGCAATGAGTTCCTTATTAATGAAAGCAGAATAATGGTGATTTATACTATGTAGCACATTTCACATGCTTTCAAATGCATTTCTGAGTCCCATTTCCTACATGTTGGACAGACAATGGGGTGCTCTTGAGGTCGCACAGGGCATAGCATGGTTGCCGAGTACAGAGACAACCAGCCACGGAATGGGTGAGCCACAGGAGGAGCTCGGAACAGAGTGGGAATCTGAGACTGTGGAGCATGACAGAGCAGTCAAGGAATGAGACTGAGCAGAGAGGATCAAATGCTGCAGAGCTGGAGAGATCTGGGAGTCACGGTGAATACTGTGTTTTCCAAATTCACCCACTTCAACTCAAATTTACTAGACTGGGTGCAAAATGCAATTCATATGGGTATTTTGTGGGGGAGGGGGAGATTTGTTTCCAGTATTTTCAGTCTTTTGTTTTGGATATTTGTTCAAATAAACAAATGTCTGAACAAAAACAACAGAAAAATGGACAAGCAGAGCTATTAATGAACATGTAAATATTTGTTTTGGTGTCAATATTCATGCAGACACACGGCGTTTGCTGAAAATACTAATAAATACTTGTGAATCTGGAATTTGCTAGAGCTGAGCTGCTGCTGGGAGAGCCAGCCTGGCCAGGGAGCTGCATCTGAGGAAATGTGGTTGGTGGAGGGGGTGTGGTGGTGTGGTTGGGGAGCTGCCTCTCAGGGACCTCCTAGTGCTGAAGTGGTGTGCCTTATTATCTGGAGATGACAATTATATATGGGGGTATGGATAAGTTGCATTTAAGATAGTTTTATAAGTATGTACTTACTGTTTATGTTTAAAAATATATTGTTCATTACATTTTTATCTGTGTCCCCTTCCCGAGAGAGAGTGAGATCACAGAAATTCATTGTATTGAAACTTTCCTTCTGGTCTGAGTTTGCATCTGCCTCTCCTCATAAATTAGGCCCTTTTTACAGGGGTCGCGCAGAGTGGCGGGTGTGTGTGTCCGTGTTTGTGTGATGGGTTCGTGTTTGCATGAGGGTTTAAGTTGCATCCCCCTCCACCCATCAACAAGCATGGAGCAACTGGGTGGGGATGTGTGTTCGGCGGGAGCATGCATGCACACCCACCGCACATGCATCTGCCACGTCTTTTACATGAGACGCACCCAAGCATGGACACAGAGATTTCTGGGTGTTCGTGCGTGGGTGCATCTCGTGTAAAATGGGCCTCAGTACCTAATGCATATTAGGTCACAACAAAGGGTTAGGAGTTTTTTCGCAAAAGAACCAGAGATGAAGTCAGGAAAATGAATCCATTAATTCCTGTGCTTTCATTCCCCTGCGGGTACAACTAGAAAGCTCCCTGCGAGATAAATGACAAATCTCTCTGTGTTAAGTTAGGATCAGCAGTTTTATTGTTTTATACTGCTTACCGGGAATTTTTGCCAAGAGCTGAAGTTCTGGTATAAAAATATTTGAGTTTGAAAAGGGCAATTTGCTTCTGGCAAAGCTTATGATAGATGAAAAATTCAAGGCCAAATCCTGTGTGATTGCCCCAGCATTGTGAAAGTGCCACTAAAGTCACCTGCCTGAGTTTTAGAGAAAGGGGAGTCCGAGTAGAGATGGGGAAGAGGAAGAAACAAAGGATGAAAACTGATATGCACCTTAACACTGCTTTAACATTTCTTATGCATGTTGCAGGACTGTATTGGCACCCTGTTCAGCCCTGCCCTCATCATTTCTCCCTTCTCCCGAGCTCACTCTTCCACTGTTTCAGAGCAGGGAGGGATCCTTGGGCCAGATCCAGGAACTGGAAAGAGGCCAAATAAGAAATAGTGGCATGTTGGATTTGGCCCATGGTCCAGAGATTCTCCACACTTGATCTATGCAGAGCTGATCAATTCCCTTTGATTGTACTTGGCCCTAGGGCTGGGAACAATAGGCAGGACAATCAATCAGCTCCCCACTAATACTCTCATGTTTCAAAGCAGGCAGCCTGCTTCAGGTAGTAGAAACACTCTAACGCCTGATGGAGTTGCTCTTAACACGTTAACATGTAATTATAATAATACTTATACAGCCCTGAAATTATAATATGGAGGTAAATGGGTTGGATGGGTGAAATAGGAGGAGGATGGCAATGGATTAGGAATAGGAAGGAACAAAAANCCTTTGATTGTACTTGGCCCTAGGGCTGGGAACAATAGGCAGGACAATCAATCAGCTCCCCACTAATACTCTCATGTTTCAAAGCAGGCACCATTGGCTCCGTGCAGCCTAGCCCGTGGCCAATCGCAGACTGTGAAGCCAGTGGTCTGAGGCGAAAAGGGATGGGGATTGGACAGACTGGCTGCTACTCCAAGCCTCTCCACCCCTGGTGCCTGGAAGTCTGCTCCTCCCTGTCATGTTTTGCCTTTCAGTGACGTGTTTTTGCCACCCGAACTCACCCGAACGTGATCCGAACTGACCGAACTGTTCGGTCGTTTCAACGTTCGGAATTGAGTTCAGTTTGGTCAGTTTGGGTTCGGATTTGGGTTCGGTCGTCCAAACAGGCCGAGTTCGGGCCGTACTCCGAACTTCCGAACCACGTTCGCCCATCCCTAATAGAGACTACTGGTATCAGTCTCACTTTCATCTTTAAAAGTGAGCTTGGCGATAGCCTCCATGTACAGCCACAAAAGATCAAGCCCCAAGGTATTGCTCACCACAACCAGTAATTCATGAGAAGAGGTCCAGAGGCAGTTAGTAGCACTGCCATCCATCCATATCAGCTGATAGGCTGGCAGTCCGCATCAGGTTAGCGAATTAGCATTCTGGTTGCTTACCATTCAGACTAGGAAGTCTTGTGTTGTGGATCCTCCAGTAGAAAAGCTCAACTACTGGAATCTTTAAAAAATACTGCTTTTTATTACGTGTAAACTTTGTACGAAGCAGCACAGAAAGGAGGGAATGTCTCAGAAAAGGGAGCTGCAATACATTGTGTTCTGGTGCTTTGGTAGTTAAGGGGGAGGGGGGCAGACTGCAGTTTCTCAAGAATTCAACTGTTACTCGATTTTCCTTCAAAATCTGCACTTGAAGACAACAGATGGTGGTTGATTCCTCTGACAGAGTTTGCCTAGCAAGAGTGCGATTGTTGTGTTGGTCTCAAATGTAAGAGAAGTCATTGAGATGATTTCTTTTATTGGAACAACTTCTGTTGGTGAGAGGCCAGATGGGGAATTGAGAAAATGCAAGAAAGAATATTTATACACACACACACACTATATTTATATATTTAGATATATAATCACACACATGCAATATAATGAAAGTAATCATTTGGGAGGGAACTGTTAGGAAAAATCGTTGTTTCAAACAAGCAATGAGGTTAAAAACCACAATGGTGTTAAAAATAAAGAAACAATTGATGATAAAAGCAAATGGAGGTTGGGGCTATGAAACGGCAAGTATTTGGGAAAGGTGTAGCGGAGGAGGCTTGCCTGCACCTCAGATTAGGTTTGTAGTTTTTCTTTTTCACTTTCCTCAGAAGGATAGGGTGAGTGGAGTACAATTGCCACAGGAGGGATTTTCCAGTTGAAAGATTATGCTTTTTATAAAGCGATGTATAAATCTGTATATGTTTAAAGAAATGTAGACTAGAGGTCATGGGGGAAACTGCGAATTTTGTACCAGGTGCAGTCATGGTGTGTGTGGAGGGCTGGTTTACAGGGTTGGGGTGGTTTTTTTTAGGGGCTTTATATATATATTTGTATATGCTGTAAGCTACTCCAAACCTTAGGAAAAGGGAAGTGTATACATTTGAATAAAAAATAAATAAATAAAATAAAATAAATTTGGTGTGGAAGGTACAGAGGTGGCAGACTAGCTGGTTTTTTTAAAAAAAATATTCTCACAAATGACTTTTAAGGGGCAAGGGTGACTTAAGAGCTTGTTCTGGGCCTCAGTAATTCTGTATATCACTGCATCTAACCCTCAGCTGGCATAAGTTAGCATGCACTGATTTATATCAGCCGAGAAACTGGAGCTAAGAATATGTAGGGTATGCAAATGTGTGGCTAGTTATTCTGATGACTAACCCATCGTACCTTAAATCAGGGATGGCTGTGTTCTATATAAAAAGCAAATGTCATAATGTCCTATTTCTGGAGAGCACTAAGCAACCAGGTAACAGGTAAAATCAGCTGCATCATTAAAACACTTGACTTAGCACCAGAACTGGATTTATTAAGCCTTTTCTACTAACAGTTACGTCACAGCTAAAGACACCATTGCAGCTATTTTCAGGCAGCTGTCTAGGTAAATGTAACAAATGCTGTAACAGAAATCAAATACATTTTTTAAAAGTTAGTGATTTAACCACACACACACACACACACACACACGAAATAAATAACTCATGTATTTCTTAAATGTTTTAGGACATGAATCTCCAACACCAGTTTAAAAAAGTTTTCACTGTCTCTTTTGATAAACACCAAAGACTGCATGGTTCAAGGGATTTTTAATAGGCTCTATTGCCTTTCAGTTCTAGGTCACTGCTTCAAATGTGGATCAGGTTAGTAGTGACTAAAATTTGATACCCATGGGTGACCTCTGTAAAATGAGCAGAAGGTGGCCTGGTATATGCACCATAATTTGTGCTAATTGGCAGTCACTCAAAACAGAGGCCAAGGAAACTAGCTGGAATTCAGAGGGGGCTGAAGGTTGCCACCTTCAGTCATTTTTTACTTGACACTTTAATTTTGTCCTACAGGAGTGTTAGGTAAAAACCCATGACAGGTGGCAACCCTAGCCCCCCCTCTGCATTCCAGCCAGTTTCACACAGGCAGGCCTCTTTCCTAGGCTCCCAGCTCTTTCTTACTTTGGGCGAGGACCACACTCCACTCCTAGTACTGCAGCGGCATAGTCCAACATTTCATAACAATTGTGCACTTTGTGATGAAAGCACAACATTTTATACAAACCTAGACTAATACCAAGGGATCATTTTTAGATATGGATGTAACTGAAATTAAACCTCTGTGTGCATGTGCAGCAATGTTTAATTATGCACATCTATTTTGGTATGAAAGTTGATGACAGCGACAAACTCATCAGTCATTAAATGTTGAAATTGTTCTGCTATGAGTATGTTATGTAAATTAGAATGTTTGGAGATAATTTTGCTGTAGATATTTCAAAAAACATTTTAATATATTAATGAAATGCTTTTTGTTTCAGATTCTCTGATGGTGGCTCCTAGAAAGTAGAATACCAGAGAAGAACAAAATCTTTGGTGCTGGAAAGACATTTAACCATATCCGAGACATTCAAGCTCATAGACACTGCAACACCATCATCACCACAAACATTAGTTCAGAGAAACTGGAAGTTATGTGTTGTTTGCCAAGAAGAGACGCCAGAGTCTCCAACAAGTCCACTCATGTCAAAAAGGAAAGACATTGGTTCAGGATACAAATCCCTGGCTTAGATTCTCATCAAGTTTAATGAATTAGGAACTTTGCCAAAAACACTGCAGTTATGCAGACTAGATGAATACGAAGGTGTTGAAATGACTCTAGTGGCCAGTCAGTATAATAATACAATGCTGCAAAGATCTGAGAAGAGAATCCGACAAACATCAGTTACTGAAGACAAAGATGAAGCAGTTTCATATAAGTGCACAATATCACTGTCATTAAACATTGAAAACAATACGAGTGAAGCTTCTTGCTTTTTCTGTGGACAATCAGCTGACAATGAACGCCTTCCTAAAGCAGCAACATTTAAGATGAACCACCATGTTCGGGCTAGTGCAGCACTTACTGGGGACATGGAACTCCTAGTCTGGCTCAGTATGGGTGACATGGTTGCCCTTGAATCCAAGTATCACAACAAGTATTAGGCAGGATTATACAATCGTGCAAGAAAAGTCAAGGCAAGTTTAGATACACAGCATGGCACAGACAGGTAACACGCTATAGTCGGAATTGTCTTTTCAGGATTAGTGACGTATATTGAAGAGGTTCAGCAGGAAGAAGGTACTGCACCCACATTTTAACTGTCCGACCTTGTCTGTACATGTCAAGGATGAAAAATGTTGGAGTTAAGCTCGACGGGAAAATGTACAGCACGAGGTTGAAGCAAAAGTTACTGGCTCATTTGCCAGATTTGTGGGCTCACAGCAAGGGTCAACATGTTCTTTTGGTATTTGATGAAGATATTGGAGCTGTTTTAGCCAAAGTCTACAAACATGACAGTGATAGGAGATTCTGTGTTTTTTGCAAGAGCTGCATATGTTTCAGGATTCCAAACCCTTTGACAGATCATTCAAAGAAGGTTACCAAGAGAACCCAGGGTCCAGCCTGTTGCTTGCTCTAGTTAACAGGGTGCTAGAAGACCCCAGCATCAAAGACCAAAGTCATGGACCTGCTGCACCAGTGGCACTTGCCATAGCCCAGCTACTGACATTCAACAGTGTCAAACACATGCACACAAACCAGGACACACCATCATCTGTGAGACACAAAACTGCTCAGGAGATGCCTGTTCCAGTTTACATTGGACTGACGTTGCATGCACAAGTCTGTAAGAAAGAACTGGCAGATAGGTTGTTGCATCTTGGCCTGAGCCTGAGCATATCTGTGGCACGACTGTGTGCTACATTTCTCAGCACAGATAAGAAACAGTGTATTGCAAAAGTATCATATGGATCTGGTAGTTTGTCCAACAACCTTTCATGGCAACATATTCACAACTGCTGCTGTAGATGACAGACCACAACCCAAATGCAACCACAGCCAAACATTTGTTCCATGGAACTAGTCATTATTGAAAGTGACACAGGCTCAAAGACAGTTGGCAAACTACCACACTATACTGATGTGTCTCCAGTTGCCTCTAATGTCAAAGGCTCACCTGTGTCAGCATCATATGTAACATCCCTGAACAGGACCTGTTTCAGTTTCAACAAACTTAAAAGAGAAGCGTGCAAATGGCTGGAGAGTACAAGACACATTCTTGAAAGTACAGGTGAGAAGAGTCATGAGAATACATCTTGGGTTGCGTACCACGCAAGTTGGCAGTCAGCAGGAGAATGAATAATCTCACCCACTGCCCTTTCCCCCATTATTTCATTACAGTGCCCACACAGTAGCAATGATCCAACACTCAATGGATTTATTTATTTATTTATTTAAGAATTTTGTACCCCGCCCCTCCTGCCACAGGCAGCCTGGAGCAGCTAACAGCACCAATAAATACAAATATATAAAATATTATAAAACAGATTAAAACATCCTCATAGAATAACAACAACAACAATAGTAAAAGAGGAGCAAACCCACCTCTACCCTCACCAATCTCCCCACCCCCTACCTCCCCTTACCCCTCTCCCTCTCCAAACACCTGGATGTGAATGTGGTATAAACTGCTGTCGAGTATCTGAACCTGGGACAAACACCAGTTCTGACCTTTGATCACTCACTGTATGCTATTTGCTAAACAGATGCAGTGGAAATGGCCTCAAACGTATGGAGAAGATCAATTCGTGGTGATGTTTGGAGGGCTTCATGTACAAATGGAAGCTCTGAAGACCTTGGATAACTGGCTGGAAGGGAGTGGCTGGACCCAAGCTTTGGTACAAGCAGAAATAGCAACATCAGGAACTGCAGACCCATTCCTGAAAGCAGCACATGTAGCATGTACTAGACAGGCACACCAAATCACAGTGGCAGCCTTACACATACTACAACACTGTGCCTATGACAACCACACTTGCAAAAGCAGGAAATGCGCTATCTTACTTTGGGTTTGACGCATGGTGTGAAGATAGAAGACGTAGTTGTCCTCAGTTTCAATACTGGGCAACTGTGATGGCAATAGTATTGTGCATACTAGTCTCTGTGCGCTCACTGTGAGAGGCTTCCTTCACCATGTATCTGCACACTTTGACGGAGCTGACTCCCCTTTTCTTCACAATTGTTCATATTAATTATGCTTGCTGGATCCAGTTCATCTGAGAGATATGGCTGAGTTATCAACAAAGCATCCCCAAGTTGCCAACGAATTTGACGCTGGCCACTTCACTGTGCAGAAAACTAAGTGAGTGTTCTCATCGATCCCTATTGATCAAGCTCATAAGCAGAACAATGCTTTAATCAAAGATGGAGGCATGGTCAGCCTCACAGACCGAGAAGAGTGGGAACTTACTTGACCTCCATACAAAGGAAATTGCAAATCCTTCTGCTTCTGAGACGCTTAAAAACATGGAGAAAATTGGCCAAGACCAATTCAATGTGTTCATAAAAGTCGAACGGCTGATAGAAAGAACCAAGCCAATTGATGTTATAAGTCATAACAAGTTAACATTATTTGGTAGCTCAATGACCAAGGTGTCAATGAAAGGAAAACAGCTCACCTTAATGAAAAAAGATGTAGAGCTCTTTTTGTGACTGTATATTGGCTACCAGATACAGGATGGGAATCTTGATGATTTCTTCAAACTGAAAAATCAGGTATGTCCTCTTTCACTATCTGATGAGGGAAGACTGTACCTAGGTGCCAAGAGTGACTTGATGAAATGCCTAGAAGACCTTTTGGAACCACAGAGTGAACCACCCACTGTTACATGTGTAGTCATTGATGGAGCTGCCATCATTCAGATTCTCACTACTGGTACTGCCAAAACATTTAATGAGTGTGCCCACACAGTGTTTATGCCATATGTCTCAGGGCAACTATGCAATGTATCACACGTAGATCTGGTGTGGGACCGCTATATAGCAGATTCCCTGAAAGGTATAGCCAGAGCAAAGCAAGGAAAGGGAATGCAAAGGTATGTTGTAGGGACTTCAACCATACCTGGAAAGTGGAAGGATTTCCTTCGTGTAGACAGCAACAAAAGTGAGCTATTCAGCTTCCTCTCAAAGACACGTATCCAGTCATTTGATGAGGCAGACAAGGAATTAGTCACAGAAGTGGTGCAGGTTCTTAGTATACCACCACCACCACCACGTGATCTCTACTCACTTTCTCCATGCAACCACAAAGAGGCAGGCACCTGTGTTAGTACATGCTGCAGAACATAGTCATCACAAGATACTCATATATGCTAGAGGTGTGCACCAGGGCCACATGTAGTTTTTTGTTTTTGTTATTTAATAGTTCGTTTTCATTTTTATAAATATCAAATTTTCATTTTTGTTTTCATTTTCTTTTTTGTTTTCCATTGGTTTAAATGGAAAACACATGTTCGGCTGTGACATTTTTGTTTTTCATTATATTTGGATGAAACATGGCAGACTTGTACCTCCAATGGGAGAAATTAAGAGTACTGAGTTCTGGAAAGACTGGATAAAGGAATCTGATTTTATAAGCAGTTGAATTATGCTATTTTGCAAAATTCTGCATATACATTGCTGGCTGTAATGTCTTTGACTTGTGCCTAATGTAGATGCACTTAGTAATATTATAACCCTCCCCATGTTTAATAACTATGCCAAATTTCAGAAGGATTAGATAAAGGGTCCTGGTGGTATAAGCAATTAACTTATAAATGTATGTCTGACAGTAACTTCTTTGTAGTCTAACATGTGTACATGGAATTTGGCAGGGCTGTATTTCACACTTTCAGTATCGTCTCTGCCAAATATCAGAAAGATGTGATAAAGGGTTCCAATTTTATATGCCTGCACAGCATAAGTAGAGAATGAATCTATGCCAGGGATTCTCTTACGTGTCACTGTGGTATAAGATTGGTTTGTGATACCAATTGGTCAGCAGAAATGTCAATCAAATATCCTCATTCTGTGCTGTGACCATCCCAACTTCTCTCCCACACATGTTACTGGGAAATCAGAAGCATCTGTTTAGGAAAGAGCCAATAGAGATTCTCTTATGTCCTCTGTCACAGTGCTGCAGGATGCGATTGTGATGATAATTGACTATCCTGGATGTGTAAACTATGTCTCCTGATTTCTTGGATGTTATCCCCAAAGTCCCAGTTATGTCTCTTCTATGCCCACCTCACGGCCGCTCCCTATCCCTGCCTCGAAGCCACCACCGATTGGTCCTGAAAAGCTGGAAGCATGCAGTAATTGGCCAGTGAATATTTCTGTCAGTCTTTTGGGTTACTCCCCATTCTCCCTCCTACAGCCTCCCTTCCCCTGCCATGCCATGTACCGGCTTCTGACTGGCACTGTATGTGCTGCTATTTACCTGAATAATGGTCTTCAAGGGGTCAACTTCAATTGCTTATAAAATCGGTTCCTTTATCAAATTGTCCTGTAATTTGGCACAGATGACAGAGAAGGTGTGTTATAAATGTCTGTCAAATTACTTGTAAACAGGATGGAATATAAAAATGGTAGAGCCAGAAATGTATTTCCAGGTTAATAGCTTATCACGTCAGGACATTTTACCAACTCTTTCTGAAATTTGGTAGGATTGGTTCACTAGTGCAGAGACATAATCTTTCCAGATTTCATGCAAACTGGATGGAAGATAAAAAAATTGTAGCCAAGAATGTGTATGGAGGTTTTCTTAAAGTCACAACATTCAAGTGCTTCTAAAATAGGTTCCCTTTATCCATTATTTTTGACATTGGGTGCATACAGTGCCCTCCATTGGGGGTACAATCTCCCCAAGTGTCAAAAAAAAACGTTATAACTGGAAATGCGTTTTTCAGTGTTTCCCCATTATTTCAAAAACAAAAATTTGTTTTCCTTTTTGTTATTATTTGTCACTTTTGTTATTAGAATAATGAAAATGAAAATCAAAATTTTTATTTTCATTATCATAACAACAAAAACAAAATGCACACCCCTAATATGTACTGTTGACATTGATGCTGTGGTGTTGTATGTAATGGTGGCGCAGACACTTCCAGATGATGATGAACTATGGTTGGCGTTTGGATCAGGGAAAAGATTCTGTTACCTGTCCGCTTATGAAATATCCACTTGCCTTGGACCTGAGAAATCACATGCCTTTCAAATGTTCCATTCACTTACAGGGTGTGACACTGTATCAGCATTTGCTGGTCATGGAAAGATAACAGCCTGGTCCACGTGAAATGCTCTGTCAGAGCTTACTGATACAGGCTAAGATTGGCATGTGCCCCATGTAGCATCCCAGAAGAAACTATGCCATACCACTGAGAGGTTCTTCATACTGCTCTATGACCAAACAAGCACCTGCACTGATGTGGACTTTCTTTTTCAAAGAGGAACTCTGTGGAAAGAATTTCACCAATGCGAGCTGCTCTCAAGCAGCATGTAAAGAAGGCAGTCTCCCACGGTGGTCACATCTGGGGCCAGACACTAGATGTTTTTACACACACATTTCTCCTGGATGTTTGCTGTTACATCCTAAACTTTATGTGTGTCTAAATCACTCACCCAGATCTTAAACAGCCGGATCTTTGAACTTCTTCATAGAACGTCTCCCAGAACTTTTGTGTGTAAAAGGTTCTCCTGGTAAACTGCTTTGCTCCAGGCAGCTGTGGTCACTTGGCTTCCATGGCAGCCTGTCACATCTACAGCTGTGGCTACTTTAGGCTGCCTCAGGGCAGTGTTTGTGTGAAGAATGCATCTAGGAACTGGCT
Source organism: Sphenodon punctatus (assembly GCA_003113815.1). NCBI lineage: Eukaryota > Metazoa > Chordata > Lepidosauria > Sphenodontia > Sphenodontidae > Sphenodon > Sphenodon punctatus. The sequence goes on along the minus strand of QEPC01003823.1, from coordinate 1,839,090 downwards.
CAGGGCAGCGTGTGTGTGAAATATGAATCCAGAACTTACTTGTGGACTTGTAAACCCAGAAGACTGAAACATCTGAAACTTTAATGTGTGTGTAAAAATGCCCACTGCTTCCAAGGCCTGCCCTTCCTTCCCCGACAAGCTGGGGCTGGATTCAGATGGATGATGGACTATATGGGCCCCTCTGGACGACACTCCCTGAAGCTTCCCAGACTTGCTGTTAGCTGTTCTCTTGTGGCTGCATGCAGGGATGTCAGAAGCGCTGCAAGTGCAAAAGCGCTGCACATGCACTGACTGCTCTGTGCTCTTGTGAGGGAGAATGCTCTAGCAATTAAGTTCGATAACCTGGAACAATCTTGTTCAGCATGGATGTTTGTTAAATTAAAAACTAATATCACTTTTTAACTACATATGTCCAAATTTCAGTTTGAGTTCTATGAATCTGTGTAGTATTATATCTGGCTAAAACCGACATATTATTTCTAATTTTTGTGCATGTGCACACGTGTATTATCAAAAATGTCTAAAAATTATAATTGTTCAAAGATATCCCGGTGTTTTTAATGATTTTATGAACTGAGCTCATATAATCTTGTTTCATACATGAGTCACTGTGTGTTGTACCGTGCTCAAATAGAAACATTATTTCAATTGGGTACGAATGAGCACACATGTGCAATATCACATGCCCCAATATCTGAAAATGTTCATTATGTATTAGTCCACATATGTTGTACGTTTGGTGCTTTTATCAGGAAATGCACAATAGATTTGCTATGGTGCCTCGCTATAGCCCTCAGCCCCTTGACCTGGCCCTAATTGCCAGCTGACTTCATGCTGGTAGAACATGGCCTTTGGGCAAGCTCCAGCCTTCTGACCTCTCCAGCTAGGCATGGAGGTCTCCTGAAGTCACGGATTCCATGACAAATGAGCCTCAATCAGCTCACCCTCATCCAGTCCCCGACAGCAGCCAGGCAATGGGTAAGCACTGTGATTGGAGGGCCTGGGCCGGAAGAAAAAGAGAGGTAGCGTTGGGTGTCATCAGCATAATGATTGGACTTAACCCCAAACCTCCGAATGACCTCACCCAGCAGCCTCATATCACATTGAACAAATATGTATAAGCAACAAAATTCTCTCTCTTTGGGCACTTAAGATAGGACTAGGAATAATGGCTTTAAATTAAAGAAGGAAAGATTTAGGTTAAACATGGGGAAGAATTTTCTGACTACCAGAACAGTTAGGCAGTGGAATAAGTTGCCAAGGGAAACTGTGGACTTCTTTGGGTGAAAATAAACAGACAATAGCCCGCAGGAATCCTATGTTTGGTCCAGACAGCCCCCACTCAGGGGGATTCACATGGCAAACTCAATACATGTGCAGATGCTGTGCTCTACCACACCAGCGTTCCCTCATGTCATATGGAATTCTGGGTCCAGGAAGCCCACCCCCAAAGTTTGCTTTCTAGGTCCCTTCTTTTTGGAAGTGCACTTTTTGATCACACTAAAGTGAAATGAAACAGTAGAAGCCCCAGAGAGAGTAAGAGTAGCGAGCGTGCTCGCTACTCTGATCACTGGGACTGCTCTAGGTGTTTTGCCTGCACAGAGGCTGTATGAACCCTAATAGATGGGGGTGGATACGTGGGGAAATGTTGGCCTGGACTGGCCCATCTGGTGAGCTGGCAATGCCCCAGGATGATGCTGTGAGTGGAGGCTCTGTGGAGCACAGGAATGTGCATCTCATAGCCACCTAATACATGGGCAGTGAACACGGACTGAACACTCTCTTGGTGTGGGCTGTTGTATTGTTTGTGAATACCCTTTGTCTCCAATTCTTATATTTGGGATTCACACAGCAACCACCAGGGAATCATGTTCACTGCATTTTCCCTATCGGCAACAATGGAGGAAACACAGTGAACATGGGGCCTCAACTACAATAAACAAATACATAATTGTCAACTGTTCAGCGATGACTAGATTTAAGTGCAAATTAAGTTAGTTGACACTGATTTGGTTTATATTTCTATAATATAAACAACGACAAAAAGTGTAGTGCATTAGGTTCTAGAGTAGAATAAAAAGGTTGAACCAACCGTGTGGTTTCAAAGTGATATTTCCATAACACCTCCCATTTCAGGGCTTCAGTTTTTACTTTGAGTGACAGTAGTTTAGTGATGTGAATTTCAGTAGCAGAACTGCAGGGAAAAGGCTCTTTGGACAGTGAGAAGTGCAGTTATATTTGGCTAGGAAACGTCTGCATTTGAGTGAAGTGTGATAAGATGAATCATCATCATATGCTTTTAGTAGAGACACATCGCATAAAATTGATTAGTTAGGGTTGTGCCACCTGCACACAAATTCTCTTTATGTAGCAGATCTCTGTAAAAGGGGTGTGTGGGGGGGAGGGAATCAATAGAAGGATATGCAAGTAACAATAATCTCTGTAGTTGCAGGTTTGCTCCTTCCTTATTGCCCAGTTTGGGAGATTTGGAGATTTGGAAAACAGGAGGAAAGTAAATCTGACCAATATGAAAAATAGTCCCAAGGCTACACATTTTAAGAATATAAGAACATAAACCCTGTCTGCAAGGGTGCAGCTAACCGGAGCAAGACCCTGCAGGATCAACCTCCCAAAGTCACTGTGTCCTTGGGGAATTTGCTCACAGTTACTTTATTGACACAGAATTCCACTCTTCAGGATACAGGCACACACTTCGAACATTTCTCAGTCTCTCTGCAGTCTCTCAGTATCCTCGCTAACTGGAAACAGCCCTCTAGCACCCTAGACTCTAGCACAATGCTCAGCCAGCCTCCTCCAGAACCTTGGAGAGCAGAGAGTGTCCACTGTTTCCCCGAGCCCAAACCCAGCCAGCTCAGGTATCCAGCTTCCTTATGCCGCTCAGCCTGGGAGTCAGTACCCTGGAGAGGGTGCTTCTGCAGCCCAGGTCTCCAGCAGAGATCCTTCCCTCTCCACTGCCAGGCACAGACTTGCTCTCTCTCAGGACTCTGCCTCCTTTTAGATCCATATGGTGGTCGGGGCCAGGACTTCAGTCCTCAGCTCTTAAAGGGCCAGTATCTCCCCACTCCCGTTACTGTATGCTAAGCCACTGCACATTCCTAAGGGCTGGCTTTGTCAAGGCCTTACCCAGCAGCTTCTCCTGGGTGTTATCCTAGTCACCTTCAGCCCAGTCAGTCCAGTCCTGCTCACTCTCTTAAAGGGCCTGCAGCTCTCTCTGTCTGTACCCTGCCACAGTCATACCAAGTCAAACTAATGGTCCATCCCACCCAGTGTCCTGTCTCTGATAGTAGTCAGTGTATGCTGACAGAAGCAGGGTACAAGAAACAAGGTGACTGAATACCCCCCAGTTTACCCCTGTTGTTCATTTCTTTCCAACTTCCTTCCAGTTCTTAGGGCTCATTCAGACATGCTCCAAAGAGGACTTATAAGTGCTGGTGACGGGATGTGAATGTGAAGAATGCACGCCCAGATGACGTCTGAAAAGGCGTCGCTCTCATGATTAAAGCTTGTCAGCGCACTGACAAGCACACTCTACCGACCTGAAAAGGCCAGGCCATAAATACTCAAGGTGTTTATAGACACCTTGAGTAGGATATGGTTGCATCTTCTTGACTAACCACCTTTGATGTCTCCCCCTCTCCATTATAAAAGGGAAACAAAACAAGTTAGATGTGAAAGATACCTATGCGCTTACTAGCTATATGCCTGAGGAAGGGCCTTCTCTGGCCCCAAAGTTTGCATATTCTTACCAACAATAGTCAGTCCAATAAAAGAGATAATCTGAACTACTTTGTCTCCATCTCTTACATTTGGGAACAGTATGGCAACCACATTGTCTCTAGACTACCAGTTTATCTGTCATATGTCATGGGCAATGCAGTACGCTTGCTAAGAGACAATTAATTTCAAATAGATGTCTCTCCAAAATGCTATCGCTTAACAATAAAACCTAAATTTCAAATTTAACATACCAATATCTTTTAAAAAGATGTCATACAGCAGTTTATTTAATAATCACATAAAGGAAGCTCCAACCATGACTCATCCTGATTTTACTGTATTTCTGAGAACTGGCATTTTGAAAAGGCCATTTTCAAAGATGCCAAGAAAAATGAAGGGACAATAATAATCAAATATATAGAACAAAAGTTCCCATACTGGGGGTCACGACCCCATCTAGGGTCATGCCTTTTCATGCCTCATGAAACCCATGCTGTACTTTGTATGTCTTTGCTGATGTCTGGGGTCGTGGGATTATATTTAAGTCTCAAAATGGGGTCATGTAAGCAAAATGTTTGGGAATTACTGATCTACAGGGAATTGTAAAAGAAAGGAGTAGCATTAAAGGTCTGCTCTGCTCCCACTGAAGTCAATGGCTGTACTCCCAGTTACTTCAGTGGGAGCTGGAACATGTCATGGAAAAATTAATGGACACCAGAATTGTGTATTTCCATGTTCATTGCCCTTAGGTGACTTTGGGGTTTAGCCATATCTTAAAGAAGTTTGGAAAAGTAAGTGTATGTGGTGCTATGATGGGTGTAATCCTCCAATAATTGACTTCAATGGGATTAAGATCACAGCTTGTATCTTTTTAGGAAAGATATACACTCTTATGCTACAGGATGTAAGCCAATCACTAGAGCATATTTATTTATTTAATATATTTATATCCCGCCCCTCCTGCAAGCAGCTCAGGGCAACTAACAAATTTCAGTTAAAACAATTTAAAAAATATTAAAACAATCATAAAAATCTTACAATAGAACAGGGAGGACAGAAATTTACAAAAAATAATAAGGAAGGGTAGGGTGATAAAAACCCATGAGTGGGAAGAAACCTCCTTTGTAGGACATTCCTTACTGTAAATATCCAATTATCTGAACTGCACATCCATGTAGTTCAGATTCATGGGTGTTCAGCTATGTATTTTTTTATTTATATAAAAACTTAATACTTTGGCCCCTCCTGCCAGCAGGCAGCCCCAGGGCAGCTTACAATATTCAATAAACATAAAAGCAATATAAAATCCAATATAAAATCATTTAAAACCACAAATAATGAGGACATGAATAGCCATTAAACAAATGAAAAACAACTATAAAACAGCTACCCCCCAACCACCCTCCATCCCCTCACACTTCTCCCCCGCCAAACGTCAGTTCTTACAACTTTTCCAAAAAGAGGAGAGATCTGGGGCCAGGCACACCCCCACTGGGAGGGAGTTTCACAGCTGTGGTGCGGCCACTGAGAATTCCCTCTCCTGCTTGGCCCCCTGGAAGACTCAGGGGACCTCAAGCAGGGCACCCCTGGATGACCGCAGAGGCCAATCCAGCATCCAGGGGGTGAGGTGGTCCTGCAGGTAGGCAGGGTCTAGCCAGTTTAGGACTTTATAGGTTAAAACCAACCGGAAGACTACCGTTAGCCAGTGCAGAGAACGGAGCACCAGTGTTATGTGCTCCCGTTGGCCCAGTCCTACCAGAATATGGGCCACCACATTCTGCACTAGCTGCAGCCTCTGAGCTGTCACCATGGGTAGCCCCACGTAGAGCGCATTACCATAGTCTAGTCTAGAGGTGATGAAAGCATGGATGACTGTGGCCAGGTCAGAGTCTGAGACATACGGTCGAAGTCATCTCACCAGATGTAATTGGCGGAAGGCACTCCTCATCACAGCCTCCACCTGGCCATCCAAGCGGAACTGTGCATCAAGGAGCACCCCCAGACTCCGTACCTGGGGAACCAATGAAGGACAGACCCCGTCAACAACGGGGGCCGTCACTTCCGTCGCCTTACCCACCAACATCACCTCCATCTTATCGGGATTCAGCCTTAGTCGGTTGGCCCTCATCCAATCCCCCACAGCTGTCAGACACTGGGTAAGCATCAAGACTGCCAGGCCTGGGTCTGTTGAAAAAGAAAAGTACAGTTGGATGTCATCAGCATATTGATGACACTGCACGCCGAAACTCCTGATCACCTCACCGAGTGGCTGAATATACACACTGAATAGGAAAGGGGAAAAAACAGAACCCTGCAGGACACGACAAGAGAGGTATTGGTATGATGAAAAACATTGTCTGAGTACCACTCGCTGAGTTCTTCTGGTCAGGAACGAGTGGAACCATTCAAGAACAGTCCCGCCACCCCCGCACAATCCCTCAGGTGCGTCACCAACATCTCGTGGTCCTATAAAGGTATGAAATGCAGCCAAAAGATCTAACAGCACCAACAGGGTCGAATGACCCTGGTCCAACTCCTAGCATAGATCAGCCACAAGAGCAGTCTTGGTGCCATGTCCCGGACAAAATCCCGACTGAGAGGGATTGAGAAAACCAATGCAGTCAAGATGCCCCTGCAGCTGCTGGGCCACTATCCGTTCAATAACCTTCCCTAAAAAGGGAAGGTTAGAGACCGGCCGATAGTTGGCAAGGGAGTCAATGTCAAATGATGGTTTCTTGAGCAGAGACCACACCACCTCCTCCTTGAGACAGTCTGTCACTCTGCCCTCCCAAGGGGAGGCATTGACCACCCCAGCCAGCAACGGCCCCAGTGTTTCCCTGCAAGATTTAATTACCCAGGATGGGCATGGGTCTAATTCACAAGAGGTGGCCCTAACTTTCCCAAGAACCCCACCACATTGGTGGGCACCACCAACTGAAATTGATCCCACAAAACCGGACAAGATGGGGCTTCCATAACCTCTGGCACCCCTAGTGTAATAAGAGCAGCATCAAAATCGTGGTGAATGCGAGCAATTTTATCCACAAAATAGTCCACAAACATGTCACAGCGTGCTGTGGATGACTCTACTCCCAGGTGGAGGATGAGGAGCAGGTGAGGAAGGAAGAGGGGCAGGAATAGCAGTGTGGTCCTGTGGATAGCATATGGGACTCTAACTTGGGAGTCCAGATGTTAGGGGGAATGCAGTCACACTCCAGTCGCAAGGGCACATGTGCTGTTCAAAGATATCCCTCAGGGTCTTATATTGGCAAAGGGAATGAGCTCCACGAGCAGTCCCACACTGAAGATCATCACAGGGACTGGGGAACAACACGGTGCCCACACTAGGCTTCTTCCTCACACACACACACACGGAAAAGGGACGGGGGTGAAGGTTCAGTGGTGGCTCAGCAGAGGGGAGTAGGGAGCCAAGGACCCAGGGAACAAAGGAATCCGGAAGGGACAGAGCACTCACACTGGGATAGAGGATACAGGAAGGATTTCTAGGAACAATGATCCTCACGCATCAAGCACTCTCTATAATACGTCACTCCTTCACACATTCACCTTTCACTCGTGATCCTTGCACTTTCTCACTCACACTCAAACTCGTACTTCATCAGGCTATCGCACAACAATTCTCAAGGGGCCAGTCTCATGGCACAAGGTCCGATCACCAGCAATGGGTGCTGCCTCTGTCAGGTTTAAATAGCAGTGCCTTCTGATTTTGCCAACAAGCATGTGGAATGCCGCGGCTCTACTTCCGGGTCTGGGTTGCACATGCGCAGGGGGCTCCCAGTTGCCTGGTTACCCCCTGACACTGCATCGCTGGGTGGGTGCCCTGGGTTCCCCATTGATAACAAGGGTGGGGGTGCACCCAACGGCGACACCGTGAGGCGCTGCTGGGGGCGAGTTCCCCGGGAGCACCAGCGCAACCATGAGCCTCTTCTCCCCAACCCTCCATTCCTGTCAGTACCCCCACTCCAGGGCCGTGACCGGGGCAGTGCAAGGGCCTCGGTTTAGAGGGGAACCGAGCATGAAAGGCCCGAAGAAGGCGAGAGGCAGAAACAGGGGAGGCAGGCTCCCAGGAATGCTCCAAGGGGCCATAGCCCTTCCAATCAATGAGGTAAAACAACGTACCTCGGCGCCACCATGAGTCGAGAACGGCTTCAACTTCATACTCCGGGGCGGCCACCACGGATGGTTCTGAGGAAGATCCTGGAGAGGGGGAGGGAAACAGTGGGGGGTATGCAGTCTTCAGGAGGGAAACATGAAAGGAAGGATGAATGTGTAATGATGGAAGCAACTGCACCTGAAATGTAACAACATTAATTTTGTGGGAGATAGGGAAGGGTCCAATATAGCACACATCAAGTTTAGCAGAAGGACGGGTGGTAGGGTAATGTCGATCAACCCAGACCAAATCCCCTACCTTAAAGTCCAGAGCTGGCCTACAGTGTCAATCGGCGTGTTGTTTATATTGCTGCCGAGCTGCAGCCAAAGAGCGTTTGGCTTGCTAGTGTGTTTGTTGAATTTTTTGTACCAAGGGCTCAGCTGCTGGGACTTGTACGTCGGACAGTTCGGGGAAACATAGTCGCAGGTGATAACCATAGGTGATGAAGAAGGGGGATTCTCCAAGCGATGCGTTGGGGGCATTATTGTAAGCGAATTCTGCAATGGGGAGGTATTGGACCCAATCATCTTGTAGATAGTCACTATAGCAACGGAGGTACTGTTCCAAGGTCTGGTTGATGTGCTCGACCTGGCCGTTTCCCTGCGGGTGGTATGCTGTCGTAGGGCTGAGGGCGGCGGACCTATAACATAGAAAACAAGGCTTTCCACAATCGGGATAAAAACTGTACTCCCCTATCTGTTATAATTTCTACAGGGAGTCCATGCAGTTTGATCACATTCTGCAAAACAAGCTGTGCGGTCTGTGCTGCCGTCAGGAGCCCTTTACAGGGAATAAAGTGTCCCATTTTACTGAAATGGTCTATGTCCACCAATATGGTGGTAAAGGAATTAGAAGGAGGAAGTTCCACAATAAAATCCATACCAATACGCTTCCAAGGCCCATGAGGTACATCGGAAAGTTGTAACAATCCTTGGGGGCATTGGCAGGGAATCTTAGTGCAGGCACAGATAGCACATCCCTTAACATACTGTCAGACATCGGCTTGCAACGATGGCCACCAGTAATGTCTCTGGAGTAGCTGAAGGTGCCCTGCCAGGGGGACATCATGATGGGCCCATAAGAGTCCCCGTTGTTCGGATTCGGGGACGGCTACCTTTTCCTGCAAGTAGAAAAGATTGTTTTTATGTTGAAGGCAGGAGTCTTGATGCAACTCCCTATTTTTACTGGAACGCACCCGAAGACGTTTCAGGGATGGCTTCCAGGTTCCTGCGAAGATCTGTGGTGGTAATAACAAGGATCCTTGGTCTGCAGGCCGATCGTTGGTGTCTTGGCATCGGGATAAGGCATCTGCCAGAATGTTTTGATGTCCTGGCCTATATTGAATAGAAAAATTAAAGTACACGAAGAACAATGCCCAGCGAGCGTGCCTGGCATTGGTAATGCGTGCGGTCTGAAGAAAAGTTAAGTTTTTGTGATCAATAACAACCACCACAGGGTATTGAGCCCCCTCTAGATGATGACACCAGGCCTCGCAAGCTGCCTTCACGGCCAGCAATTTTCTATCAAGGATAGTATAGTTTTGTTCCGCACTTGTGAGCTGGCAGGAATAGAAGGCACAGGGTAAGAGATGGTAGTTGTTTGGCCCAGGTTGTAAGAGTACGGCACCAATGGCCATACTTGAAGCATCTGTTTCTACCGTGTAGGGTTTAGACGGGTCAGTGTGTTGCAAGATTGGGGCTTGTATAAATGCCCTTTTAAGGGCGTTGAAAGCCTGCTGTTGCTCTGCCCCCCATACATATAGACACCCCCTTTTCAACAATTTTGTTAAGGGGGTCGTTAAATAGGCGTAGTCTGGGATGTATTGATGGTAATAATTGGTACTACCCAGGAACCGCTGAAGGGCCTTTACATTACTTGGAGGGGCCCACTGCTCTATTGCTTGTATCTTTTATTGTTCCATCTTGATGCCCTGTGGGGACATGATAAACCCCAGAAACGCAACAGAAGTTACATGAAAGGTACATTTTTCTAGTTTGCAATACAAGTGGTTCTGGCACAAGCATTGTAACACTATTCGCACATGCTGTACATGTTCCTGCTCTGTAGTTGAGAAAATCAAAATATCGTCCAGATAAATAATCACAAATACATCTAAGATATCTCGAAATAAATCGTTCATCAAATGTTGAAAGGTAGCAGGGACATTGGCCAAGCCGAACAGCATCACCAAGTATTCAAAATGGCCATAACGGATGCGAAAAGCCGTTTTCCATTAATCCCCTGCTCGAATTCGCAGTAAATTATAAGCCCCACGTAGATCCAATTTTGTGTAGATTTGAGCTCCTTGTAATCAGGTCAACAACTCAGGGATGAGTGGTAGCAGATACTGGTTCTTTATAGTTATATGGTTACGGTCCCGGTAATCCACACATGGCTGGAGGCCTCTGTCCTTCTTGGGCACAAAAAAAATAGGGGCCCCCGCGGGGGATACGGAGTGTCGAATAAAGCCCCGATGCAAATGTTCGTCAAGGTAGGCTTTTAGTGCTTTTAATTCGAGGTCTGCGAGGGCATAGATCTGTCCATATGAAGGTTCTGACCCAGGAAGTAAGTCTATGGGGCAATCATATGGATGGTGCGGCAGTAACGTGACCGCTTCCTGCTCACAAAAAACATCAGGAAAATCAGAGTAGACAACTGGGAGGCAAAAGGATAGAGGCATGGTCGATAAAGCTTTTCCCTGCTCGCCAGCAGGCGATGGGGGAATCTGCAAACAATGACTTCTGCAAAACGGGGATTGAAACCCCACACTCCCAGTGGTCAAATCAATCTGCGGGTTGTGGCACTGGAGCCATGGTATCCCCAATACTATAGGGAACAGGGGGGTTTGTACCACATCAAATTGTAGGGCCTCCCTATGTGTACCAGTCTGTCCCATTAGGCCCTGAGTACAATACGTGACAGGCCCTGAGGCCAGCGGGGAGCCATAGATCGACTGTACCACCTTGGCATGAGACCGAGGCTGTACAGGAAGGGCCCACTTTTGCGCTAGCCCTCGATCAATGAAATTACTAGAAGCCCCTGAGTCTATTAGGGGCCGCCGGATTAATGAATGGTGCTTACCCCATGTGAGGGCTAAAGTTACCTGGAGGTGCCCTGCTGGAACGGGGGCGATCGCAACAGTCTTCAGGGGTGACGTAGCGCTTACTGAGGTGCCCCCTGGTCGTCTCAGCCCTGGTAGTTTCCCGACTGATGGCAGGATAAGGGTAGTTGAGGACAGGATCGGGAAAAATGTGAGGCGCCTCCACAGTAAAAACACAGATGGCCCTGACGTCGTCATTCTCTTTCTTCTGGAAGCAGAGGTCCCCGTGACGCCCCTAATTGCATAGGTTCGCCGGCGTCCATTCTTGGAGTTTCTCGGTGCAGTGGGGTTGGTACATAACGCCAGGGGGGCATTCCTCGGGTTCCTTGCTGCTCTCACTGTCTCTCCGCCAAGCGCTCGTCAATCTGGATTGCAAGGTTACCAGTTCCGCCCATTTTCCTGGTAGCGGGGTGTAGGCTAACTGGTCTTTGATTTCGTCATTCAAACCTTTCCTAAACATCACCTTGAGTACATTATCTGGTCAAGCAAGTTCTACAGCTAGTTGTTGAAAATGTGCCACGTACTCCAATAGGGACCCACACCCCTGTCTTAATTCCAATATGGCAGTTTCTGCATCCCTAACCCTATGGGGGTAATCAAAAAGAAATGTGAATTCCCTCTTAAAGGCCGCATAGTCCCGAATCAAGGGGTCTTGAGTTATAAGCAAGGGAGTAGCCCATGACAGGGCTAGCCCCTTCAAGTGCCCTATAAGGAATGCTACCTTAGTCTGATCAGAAGCATAGGTGCGGGGTTGTACGGAGAAGGCCAACTCACAAAGGGCTATAAACCCCTGAAACATCTTTCAGTCCCCATTAAACTTAGTAATCTTGGGCCCCTTAGGTTCTCGGGGGGTGAGGTCCTGGGAATGTTCCTGTAAATCTCAGATGTTCATGGCTAGGGACTGTAAGCCCTGAATGATATCAAAGACCCCCATGTCCTCGGGGCCTAGTTCCACAGGTGTGGGCCCTATGGGTGGTGCTGTGTGAGCCCCCTCACCCGGAGAAGAGTTCACGGGTGACGAGGGCTCCGTACTCCCCACAGCCCCGGAAGGCAACGCACCGCTCCCTGTCCTGCGCTCCATGGGGCACTAAACCCGCCCCAGGGGTTAAAGGGGAAAGGGTTCCAACAGATGTTGGTGATATTGTTAGGGGGAACGCAGTCTCACTCCAGTCGCAAGGGCACACGTGCTGTTCAAAGATATCCCTCAGGGTCTTATATTGGCGAAGGGAACGAGCTACACGAGCAGCGCCGCACCGAAGATCATCACAGGGACTGGGGAACGACACGGTGCCCACACTAGGCTTCTTCCTCTCACACACACCCACGGAAAAGGGACAGGGGTGAAGGTTCAATGGTGGCACAGCAGGGGGGAGTAGGGAGCTGAGGACCCAGGGAACAAGGGAATCTGGAAGGGACAGGGCACTCACACTGGGATAGAGGATATAGGAAGGATTTCTAGGGACAATGATCCTCATGCGTCAAGCACTCTCTATAATACGTCACTCCCTCACACACTCACCTTTCATTTGTGATCCTTGCGCTCGCTCACTCACACTCGAACTCGTACTTCACCAGGCTATCGCACAACAACTCTCAAGGGGCCAGTCTCACGGCACAAGGTCCGATCACCAGCAATGGGTGCTGCCCTGTCAGGTTTAAATAGCAGTGCCCTCTGATTTCGTCAACAAGCATGCAGAGCGCTGCGGCTCCACTTCCAGGTCTGGGTTGCGCATGCGCAGGGGGCTCACGGTTACCCCCTGATGCTGCATTGCCGGGTGTGCGCCCCGGGTTCCCCGTTGATAACAAGGATGAGGGCATGCCCGGCGGCGAGACCACGAGGCGCCGCCAGGGGCGAGTTGCCTGGGAGTGCCAGCGCAACCATGAGCCTCTCCTCCCCAACCCTCCATTCCTGACACCAGAGTTCAATTCATAGTTCCATTTGGTGGCCTGGGTCAAGACACTTTCCTGTCTATGAAAAGGGACTGCAGACATCAGGCCCAGCCAATAAATGAGAGGCCCATTAACAACAGAGTCAACTTTTTCTATCTAATAAGTCACACAGGAAGCTCATCATACGAGTGTAAATATGCTAAATTATAAATAGAAATGGAAAACAATTGAATAATTACATTAGTTTTTGCCATATCTGAAATGGAAAGTCATAAAATACCCGACAATAGAAGTCAGGTGTGTCAATATGGTGAAGCTGGTCACTAGGGAGAAAATTGTATTCTGCAATAGGAACACCCAGGGTTTGTTCTGAAGCATATGGGGTGAATTCTTTGAAATTACTGAACAGAACTTCTATAATTTGTTCTGACCCTTGTCTTTTTTCCCCACTCACCTCTCCTTTTGTCTCTTTCTCCATTTCATCTTTCTCTTCTCTCCTAGGTTACTTCCTTCTTTCAGGTCAGTTCATGATATGCAATTCATGTCATTTCTTATGAGAAATGATGATCAAGAGCATTAAATATAATTAGTTATATTTTTGAAGATGCCTTAAACCATTTGACTATTTTGTATAGTTCAAAACTCAATAAAAAGTTAATCTTTAAAATGTTAAGGTTTATGGAGGAACACAAGTTCACAGTCCAGGTGAAGACACTAGTCAAATGAATCCAAGTGGTTTGTACTAATCAGGCAATATGTGTTTCCCAGCCTCACTGGTTTTTGTTTTTCTTTAGTAAAAAAGTTACTCTGACCCACTCACACTCACCACTCACACCCACGTCCTATGTGGCCATGAGGACAGCAAAGAAGGAATTGTATTTTTTTAATGGTTTTTAATTGTTTTATTGTTTTTTATACTGTTGTTTGCTGCCCCGGGCTGCCCTGTGGGCAGGAGGGGCGGGGTATACATTTTATATAAATAAATAAATAAATAAAATTCTTTGCCGCCCTCATAGCTGCTGTGAAGTCACATCCAGTGGAGCTCTTCCGGGTGGTGAGGGGCCTGGTTAGTCCGGCCTCCCTCCGCCTGGAGGGGGAGGTTTCCCAAGCCTGCTGTGAGGAGTTTGTAAACTACTGGTGAAAGCCTCCAGGGAGACTTTGGGACCAGTGCTGGTGGGAGGGATCAATGCCGCCCTTCAGGAGGGCAGGGTGCCGGACTGCCTCAAGAAGGCGGTGGTGCGGCCCCTGCTCAAAAAACCATCATTGGATGTTGATTCCCTTGCCAGCTACTGGCCTGTCTCTAACCTTCCCTTTTTAGGAAAGATTATTGAACAGGTGGTGGCCCAGCAGCTCCAGGATCATCTGGATAGCATTGTTTTTTTGGACCCTTTTCATTCAGGTTTTCATCCAGTATATGGCACCAAGACTGCGTTGGTGGCCTTGGTAGACGACCTCCGCCGAGAGATGGATTTAGGACATTTAACACTTCTGGTCCTATTAGATCTCTCGGCAGGATTTGATACAGTGGACCATGGGTTGCTTCTGAGATGGTTGCAGACCCTGGGGTAGTGGTGGTGGACGGGACTGTCTTAAGATGGTTCCACTCGTTCCTCTCAGGGAGAAGCCAGCAGGTGGTGCTGGGGGAAGAAACATCTGGCCCCTGGGATTTCGCTTGTAGCGTACCCCAAAGTTCAATTCTGTCTCCACTTTTATTTAACATCTATATGCAACCCCTGGGTGAGGTCGTAAGATGGTTTGGTGTGCGCTGCCACCAGTATGCTGATGATACCCAGCTTTACCTCTCTTTTTCAATGAACCCAGGTCCTACAGTCTTGGTGCTTTCCCAGTGCTTGCTACCATTGAGTGACTGGATGAGGCTGAGCAGACTGAAGCTGAATCCTATTAAGACGGAGGTGATGTTGGTGGGTAGGGCAGTGGAAGTGATGGCTCCCCTTGTGGAGGGGATCCGCCCTCCACTGGCCCCGCAGGTGTGGAATTTGGGGGTTCTGTTAGACCCTGGCCTCCACCTGGATTGTCAGGTGGCGGCAGTAGCAAAGGGAGCCTTTTGCCAATTACATCTTGTGCGGAGGATCCAGCCATATGCTTCAAGCTCTGACCTGGTCACCCTCATCTATGCATTCCACCTCAAGGTTGGATTACTGCAACACACTATGTGGGGCTGCCCTTGGTGATGACTTGGAAGCTGCAGCTGGTGCAGAATGTGGCAGCCTGTCTCCTGATGGGGATGGGCTGTAGAGAACACATTACGCCAGTGCTCCGGGCTCTGCACTGGCTGCCTATAGCATTCCAGGCCCGATTCAAGGTGCTGGTTTTGACCTTTAAAGCCCTACACGATCTGGGCCCCTCCTATCTGAGAGACCGTCTTACTCCCTGAGCTGTGGGGCAACCTCTGTAGTCTGCCAGGGGCACTTTCTTGGAGGTCCCCTGGGTGAACTGGGGGGCCATGATGGAGAGGGTGTTCTCGATGGCCACACTATGGTTGTGGAACTCCCTCCCAGAGGAAGCTCACCTGACTCCCAGCCTGCTGGCCTTTCGTCGGGCCTGTAAGATCTGGCTGTTCGTCCAGGCCTTTGGGGGAGAGGGGGGGGGATAAGAGGGGGTGTTTACCAGTGGTTTTTACCTCTTTGCTGTTGTTTTTATTGTTTTAGTAATCCCTCGATGTATTGTTTTTATAAATTGTTTTAAATATTTTGTAAGCCACCCTGATCTGCTGTAGGTCTGGAGGAAGCAGGATATAAATCTTTGAATACAATAAATAAATAAAAAATAAATAAGAAAGAAGAGTCAGAGCCCTCAGATCTGACTCGGCTTGAATTCAGCTTTGATTGGTGCTTTCTGCACATTTAGTAGGAATGGGCGAACAGAACGCCGTTCAAATGTTTGGACGTTCGGTTCGAAACTCGAGTTTGGGTTCGGTTCGATGGAGTTCACAGCCATTGGGGTCGTGATGGGCCGGGGAAATTATGGCCCTTCTGGGAGGCGGGTAACAATGGTGATATGGGACAGGTACTTGGTGCCTGTCCCTCTCTCAGGCCCCCGGACAGGTAATGCGGTGATCAAGAATGGGAGGGCCCCTGGTCCAGGACTGCTGCCGATTAATGCAAGGCCGGTTGTTAATAAATCCACAACAATCCGGGAGTTGATCTTGGATCAAGCAGCTGAGCTCGTGTGAATTATAGAGACCTGGCTGAACATTGAGTCGGGGTCAATTCTGGCTGACCTTGTTCCAGCCGTGTACTCTGTACAGCACCAGCCTAGACCAGAGGGGTGGGGAGGCAGTGTAGCTGTTATTTTTAAGGACACCTGGTCTGTGAGGAGGTATCCAGTGCAGACTATCTTGGGCATGGAGGATATCCATCTGGTGACTGATTTGACTGGAGACAGATTGGGGCTGCTGTTGATATACCACGCACCTACCTGTACGACAGCATCCCTACACACCCTAGCTGAATTGGTGTCAGAGGTGGTCTTGTGATCTCCAAGGACTTTGGTCCTGTGGGATTTCAACGTACACGCTGACGCCAATCTTGGGGGAGTGGAGCATGAATTCATGGCCTTCATGACAACCATGGGACTGTCTCAGAAGGTTGTGGGTCTGACACATGATGGAGGACATACCCTTGACCTGATATTCTGCATTGGCCTTGAGGCGGGGGATCCGGTAGTGGGGGATGTAATAACTATGCCCTTGTCATGGACAGATCATTATCTCCTCCAGGCCGGTCTCCTGGCGCATGCCTGCCTCCATAGAGGTGTAAAACCAGTTCAGTTGGTTCGCCCCCGGAAACTTATGGAACCAGAAAGGTTCTGGAATGCTCATGGGGAAATACATCCTGAACCTGATGACCGTTTGCTTGATTATCTCATTGTCTTCTGGAACAACTTGTTGACTGAGGCCATTGACTAAACGGCTCCCAGGCGTCCGCTTCTGGAATGCCGACAATGCAGGTCCCCTTGGTTTACAGAGAACCTGCGCCTGATGAAGCAGGAAGGACAGCAGTTGGAGCAATGATGGTGCCAGACTCTTGCTGAAGCTGACTGATTACAGTATAAAGCTATTTTAAAAGCTTATGCTGTAGCGGTGCGGGCAGCAAAGAAAGAGTCCTTTCCTACCCTCATAGCATCTGCAAAGTCATGTCCAGTGGAGCTTTTCCAGGTGGTGCAGCGGCTGATCAGTCCGGCCTCTCTCCACCTGGAACTGGAATCTTCCAGTGCCTGCTGTGACATGTTTGTTGACTTTTTTGTGGATAAAATCGCCCAGATTCATCAGGACTTCGATGCTGCACTTATAACAGTCGGAGAACCTGAGATAGTGGAGGACCCGCCTTGTCTGATTTCATGGGATCAATTTCAGTGGGTTTTGCCTGCTGATGCGCCTGGTGTCCTGGGGGCTGTAAGGGCCACCTGATGTGAATTAGATCTGTGCCCGTCCTGGCTATTTGAGGCTGCCGGGAGACATTAGGGCCATTGCTGGTGGGGGCTGTGAATGCCTCCCTTAGGGAGGGCAGGGTGCCAACCCGTCTCAAAGAGGCGGTGGTACGGCCCTTGCTCAAGAATCCATCTCTTGACATTGACTCCCCAGCCAGGTATCGGCCAGTCTCTAACCTTCCCTTTTTAGGGAAGGTTATTGAATGGGTGGTGGCTCAGCAGCTTCAGGGGCATCTGGATCAGATCAGTTTTCTTGATCCCTCGCAGGATCCAAACCCAGGTTTTCATCCTGGGTTTGGCACAGAGACTGCACATGTGGCTTTGGTTGATGACCTGCGCCGTGAATTAGATTGGGGCAGATCTTCTATGTTAATTTTATTAGATCTGTCGGCTATATTTGATACCGTTGACCACGAGATGTTGGTGGTTCAGCTGTGGGACTGGACTGGGGTGGGTGGAATTGTTCTTGAATGGCTCTGCTCATTCCTGGCTAGGAGAACTCAGCATGTGGTTCTCGGGGAATGTACTTCATCTCCCCAGGACCTCACGTGTGGAGTCCTGCAGGGTTCTATTCTGTCTCCCATCCTGTTCAACATGTATATGCAGCCTTTGGGTGAGGTTGTGAGAGGGTTCGGTGTGCGTTGTCATCAGTATGCCGATGACACACAACTCTACCTCTCTTTTTCTGCAGACCCAGACTCAGCAGTCTTGGTGCTTACCTGGTGCTTGGCAGCTGTGGGGGACTGGATGAGGGTGAGTTGTCTGAAGTTGAATCCTGACAAGATGGAGGTGATGGTGAGTAGGGCCGGGGTGGTGGTGGTGGCTCCTGCCATTGACGGGGTTTGCCCCTCTTTGGCCACACAGGTCTGTAGTCTGGGGGTGCTCCTCAACCCACAGTTCTGCCTGGATCTCCAGGTGGAGGCTGTGGGGAGGGGAACATTTTGCCAGTTACATCTGGTTCGACGGCTGCGGCTGTATGTTTCGGACTTGAATCTGGCCACCATCATCCACCATGCCTTTATTAGGGATGTGCGAACACTGGGGGGTTTGGTGTTCGGCCCAATCAGGGTTTGGCCGAACCTGAAACCGTCTGGTTCAGCCTGTTCTGGTGAGGGGGGATGGTTTTCCCTCCTCCCTCCAGGCTGCGCAGGTGGAAGGGGCGCCGGGGACCACCTCCCCCCACCCTGCCCAGCCTCATAATTATTTTTTTTAACCCTCCTACCCCAGGGATCTCCCTACCTGGTGGTGCTAGGGCTCCGGCCCTGGGTCCAGCAGTGGCGGGTCCAGCGGCGGCGGCACTCCGGAGCACTTCAGGCTGCTACTAGGCCTTCTGGGTCAAATCGGAAAGCCTAGTAGCAGCCTAAAGTGCTCTGGAGCGCCGCTTCTGCCACTGCCGCTACTACCACCACCACTGCTGCCGGACCTGGAGCCCGACCTACTTGATGGTCTGAAGGTTGCAGCTGGTGCAGAATGCAGCGGCCCGTCTCTTAATGGGGATGGGTCACCGCGAGCAGATTACACCAGTGCTCTGTTCTCTGCACTGGCTGCCTATTTTCTTCCAGGCCCAATTCAAGGTGTTGGTAATGACCTACAAAGCCCTAAACAGCTTGGGCCAAGCTTACCTGCGGGACCACCTCAGGCCCTGGATTGCATTGCGGCCCCTGCGGTTGGACAGGGACGCCCGACTTGAACTCCCCTGGTTTCACAGGTGGCAACGATGAGGAGGGCGTTCTCTGTGGCCGCTCCTAGGCTGTGGAATTCCATCCCAACCGAGACCCACTTGGCCCCAGACCTCCCCTCTTTCTGAAGACAGCGTAAGACCTGGCTGTTCTGCCGGGTCTTTGGAGAGGGAGACGGGGGGAGGAGGGGGATTCTGCTCTTTGTATATTTTTAGCATTTTAAAGATTTTAAAATTGTATATTGTGTTTGTTTTTTAATTGTTATTATTGTATTTTTTGTAAGCCGAGCTGCTCTGTGAGCAGGAGGGGTGCGGGGTAAAAGAGTAGCGAAATAAATAAATAAATAAATTATGGCTGATGTTCCTTCAAAAGCCCAAGACTTTTTGGTTCTGTCTAAAAACTAAGGGTTTTCGTTGTGGTTCCAGTTTTTTATAAAAAAATTAGGCAACTGAAATAATTTTGCCTGTACTACAGTCAAAATTTGACAGCCAATTGGGTAATCTAGGTGTGTTATCCATTTCATCTGAAAACTAGGGGGCATGGTGCAATTTGGGTTGAAACCTGACTGAAAACTTACCCTAAATATCTCCATTAAAGTTTTCTAATAGGGGAACCCCTAACACTCCTGGACCAAAGTTTCCTATTCCCACTTGGTACAATTCACTTCAGTTGCTGGGTGCTGCTGTCAACATTTCCCCCTATCCTTACTCTTCCATCCAGTCCATATTCTTGTTTGTACGACTGGTTGGTTTTTTTTTTTGGGGGGGGGGTTGTATTTTATTTTATTTTATGGATGTTTATGTTTTTATATGTTGTTAGCTGCCCTGAGCCCTTTTGCGAAGGGCATGATAAACATTTAAATAAACATTAAAATAAAATAAAATAAATAAATAAATATATAAATAAATAAATAGTAATCCTACTGAAAGTATGCATCAGAGAATACTTCTCTTCTTTCTGGCATGTCTGAGTTGCAGTTGGGTTTGGGCTATAGCCAAGCTGGTTTTGGTGCAGCTGGTGTGTCCGGAGAGGAGAGGAGAGGAGCAGTATCAAGGATGTTAATGGGGAAGGAGTGAAACTGAGAAGAGCTATGTCATGAGAACCTGTCAGAGCGGTTTCTTTTACAAGACCTTAACCAGAGGCAGCTCAAAGTCATGGAAAGGTTAAATCTGGAGGATCAGGGAGTTCTGTGTGACCTGTTTTATGATAACTACTTGTGGTAAGGGTTCAAAACACTATACTGGCAATAAAACCAGATAGTGCTGTAGACGTGCTCAGCACCAGCCTACTGCACTGCCTTTGGTGGCAGGCTTGGAAGGTGAGATTTAAAAGGAGATGATGGCTTCATTGGTGCTGGCTGGAGGTGAAAACACAGGGTAAAAACAGATGTGACAGCGGACCACTGTGACCCACTCTAACAAGATCTAGGCCTGGACCTCACCTGAATGTATGTGCAGGTGCTGCCAGATGTTGGCCCAGGATTGCCCTGGACCACATCAGTGACTAGCTCAGACTCTCATCTCGGTACACCTCAGAGGTCACAGGTTAAAATTTGCCTGATTGGGCCACAGTAGTGTCATGTATAGTTTGGCCTGCCATGACCTGGCTGGCCGCCATGGCTGCCTATCATGGCAGGGCACTAGGAGCAGTGCAGGGGTGGAGCTGGCCACCTGCATGTCTGTTGCTGTCCTCCCCCTTCCCAGGTGTGTGGGCAGCGCGACGGTGGCCTGGCTGCGGGAATATATGATTGGTGCCCTGACACCGCCTGGACCATATCTGCTGTGGACTTCCGCCCTGGGCCAGGTTGTGACAGTGGTGGTGTTTTTATCCTCAATTTTCTCTCTCTACATAAGGGAGCAGAAGACTTGAGAGAAGGACCCAGGACTTGGGGTGAGAAGTACTGGTACAAGGACGATTTGAACTCATGGAAGGACCGAAGGACCTGCCTTGACAAACAGACCCTTCAGGGGAAGCTTAACTCATCTCATAGCTGTGTGAAAAGTGGATGGAGACCTGGGGAGGAAACCGAGACAAGGAATAGGTTGGTTTGGAGGAGAGCATCCACCTCACTGTATCCCTTTACCTGCACTAGGCAGAGCTCTGCTGCAGGAGAAAATTAATCATTTTGCATATCTTGCCTCTGCCCAAGACTCAGTCTAGCTGAAAGAAGAATATTTTAAAAGGGGAAGCGTGAATAATCAACCTATTACTACGTGCCCTATCTTTGACGTAAACTACTTTCCAATGCAGACACTAACTCCCTTGGAAAAGTACTTCAAAACCCATTGTTTTTCACTTTAGCGCCTACAGAGGTCATTAATTTGCTGAACTACAAATGCATAATGAACACTTATGCCAAGGGCATGATAATGAACAGCCACCTAACAACTCTGACAATGTACGAAAGAGCCTAAAAGCTAGCAGCTCCCCAGTGTACAAGGTGATTAAAATGAATAAAACCAAATAAATCAGTTTCAGGAGCTGCTCACTTAAATCTCTTCAATTGTGAAAACTTTTTATTTCTGCTTTCCATCCACGGCACAGTGTTTTGATCCTTCACGCATTTGGATTATGATTTTCACAACTGGTGTCAGCTTCCATTATAATTCCCTCCTAACAACAGGTTTGCTGTCTAGCTGTAATAGGTTTGTTTTAAATTCTCCAGGCTAGATATGGACACACTAACATACGGTTAAATGCATCTAAAACTCCTACTGACTTCTACACAAAGAGTGCCTCTTTTTGCTTATTAAGCTTGTTTCACAGGGTTTAATATTCTCTATAGGCAAAACTCATATTGGATACAATGCTGACTCCACTGAAGCCAGTAGCAAAACTCCCAATGATTTCAAATTAGTGATAATTGCAACATGGAAACTTGGGCAAGAAATGCAGGATCCAGCCTGATATTAAAGTCTCAGTAAACTATGAGCAGCAGATATACTTGTTATGCCCCTCCTCTTCAGCTGTTTGTAGTGTTTTAGTATTCAAGGCACTAACAACTTAACCCAGTTGGACAGGCAGTGGTTTAAAACCAACAGTTGATCTGCAGAACTCAGTGCCATGGGATGTTGTGAAGAACAATATTATAACTGAGCTCAAAAAAGGACTGGTTAGTTCATGGAGGGTCGGTCCATCCATGTCTACGAGCTGAGATGATCAGGGGACCTGACCACAGGGGTGCCTTAACTTCTGACTACTAGAAACTCAGAGGGAACGAGGTATTCTCCTAGACCAGTTCCATCCTATTTCAGGCTTCAAATTGTGAGCTTAAATTGCTACTAAATGAACAAATCAAAATAATTTGAAATATTGGGAAAACTGAATTGCTCTTAAACACTTTCAGGGACCAGAGGTCAGACATTTTATAGGAATAGTTGACTGTATCAGAAAATTGTCCATTCTACCATTTTGATAAATCCCAACTGTTGACATGTTGTAGAGTTGTTTCATATTTAATGGAGAGTAGTACACACTAGTGTGCGTGGATAATTAAGTATCAAACATATGATGCTTATTCTCTCAGAAAATTGTTCCATTATCTAACTATGGAAGGATTAGCTCCAGGGCTAGCTAGCACTGAGCCACTAACACAGGTGTGGCGCTAAGGAACCATTAATGCAATTAAACCCAATCAAGGTATGTAAGTAAGAGGAAGCTCTGAGGAAGCTGGGGGAGTGTAGAGACTGCTTTAAAGGACAACAGTGCACAGTGTGTCTGTAAATGGGCAAGATGCCTACATTTTTGCCGAGTTTAGACCTTTTTACACAGGGCCAGCCTTACCACAGGGTGACGACCCCAGATCCCACTATTTTCTCTACCCCTGGAGGTCCTGCAGTGCCCCCCCACCCCCCTTTTCACCAGGGCAGGGTGTGGAGACACAACCACCTCTAGGGCCCCACAGAGGGTGCCCTTGGAGGGGTGGGGTTACCAAGGGAACCACATTTTATCTTTGCCCTGTGTTCCGTAAATTCTAAGGCTGGCCCTGCTGCCATGCCCTTTCCCACTTCATCACTAACCTACCAGACTTACGCAGTCTCTTCACCTTAGTGCAGGCTTATTTTACAGTGACAACCAACCAATAACCTTCTTTGGTACATGTACCTCACAATCCTCTTCCCAGTCCACATCTCTTGCACAGCCCCCTAGCCATCTCCTTCAACTCTGGAATACCCTGCCTCCCAGCCCTGATAGCACATGACTACCAACCCACTGCCTCCTTCTGCTACCCCTGAATCCTTTTCCTGGCAGTCATAAGAACATAAGAAATGCCATACTGAGTCAGACCAATGGTTCATCAAGCTGAGCATCCTGTCTCTGACAGAGGCCAATCCTGGTCGCATGGGAGAAGTACCAGCAGTCACAGTGGGCAATCCATTCCCTGTTGATTGCTCCCTGCTCCTGGGAGTAAGAAGTTCCCATTTCGTAATCTACTTGGGCTAGTAGTCATTAATGAACCTATTCTCCATGAACCTATCCAGTCCTTTTTAAAACCCAGCTATACTACTGGCCCTGACAACCTCCTCTGGCAACAAATTCCATAATTTAACTGAGTGAAAAAATACTTTCTTTTATTTGTCTTAAATCTGCCACTAGTTAGTTTCGTGGAGTGTCCCCGAGCTG
This sequence comes from Sphenodon punctatus, assembly GCA_003113815.1. NCBI lineage: Eukaryota > Metazoa > Chordata > Lepidosauria > Sphenodontia > Sphenodontidae > Sphenodon > Sphenodon punctatus. Next base: position 1,815,437 of record QEPC01003823.1, on the reverse strand, counting down.
CGTTGCAGGAGGGGCGGGGTATAAATTTGGAAAATAAATAAATAATTCTAGTGCTACTTAAGAGGGTAAATAGACATTCCTTATCATATCGCCTCTTAGTCTTAGGGATGTGCGAACAGAACCGAGTTTGGAAATTCAGTTCAGTTCGAAAATTGAATTCGGTTTGAAAGTTTGGTTCGATCGACCGAACTATTTGAGTTTGGTCGAATTCGGAACTTCCGAACCGAGTCCATACATTCAAAACCAGGTTTTTGGGCCTTCCGAACTGGTTTGGATTTGACCGAACAGTTCGGTCAAATTTGAGTTCGGTTCGAAAGTTCGGTTACATCGACCAAACTATTCGAGTTCGATTCGAACTCCGAATTTCCAAACTGCGTTCGCACATCCCTACTTAGTCTTCTCTTCTCCAAGCTGAAGAGCCCTAACCTATCAGTTCCAACCAATTTCTCCTCCCCCCTCTCTCTCCTTCCATACCTTTGAGGCTCACTCCGTGCGCCTCTACTCCCCCCTCCATCTACGTGTTGCTGTCATCTACCGTCCCCCTGGTCCTCTCTCTTCCTTTCTTTCTGACTTTGAGTCCTGGCTCACTTTCTTCCTCTCTGTTGATATCCCCACTCTCATCCTTGGTGACTTCAACATTCATGTTGATGACCCATCTCAGCCCTCAGTCTCTCGCTTCCTCTCCCTAGCCTCCTCCTTCAACCTCCACCTTTGGACCAACTCCCCCACCCATACTAATGGCCATTCTCTTGATCTTGTCCTCTCTAGAAACTGCTCTGTCGCTGATCTCTCCTTCGATCCTCATCCTATATCAGACCACTTCCTTGCCTCTTTCAACATTTCCCACTGTCCCCCCTCCTCTTCCCCTTCTCTACGCCCCTTCCGTGACCTTCAAGCTATTGATCCCCTGGACTTTGCCTCCTCTCTCTCTCCCCTTCTTCCTACAGTCTTCTCTTCCTCCTCCCCTGACTCCGCTGTCTCTGCTCTCAACGCCTCTCTCTCCTCCACACTTGACTCCCATGCCCCTCTCTCTTCCCGCCCTGCCTTCTCCCACAACCCCCGTCCTTGGCTCACCCCTAGTATCCGCCACCTCCGTTCTTGCACTCGTGCTGCTGAACGACTCTGGCGCAAATCCCATTCTCACGCTGACTTCCTTCACTTCAAATTCTGTCTCTCCACCCTTACTTCTGCTATCTCCCTTGCTAGACAACACTACTATGCCTCCCGCATTGAGTCCTGTTCTCGGGACCCTCGCCGCCTGTTCTCTACCTTTGACTCCCTCCTCAAGCCTCCCTGTCCTCCCCCTCCTTCTTCCCTTTCTGCTCAGGATCTTGCCTCCTTCTTCACCTCCAAGATAGACAAGATCCGCCTCGACATCGCTTCCCACTCCTCTCTTCCCACTCCCACCCCTCTCCCTCCTCCCCCTCCTTCTCTCATGTCCTCCTTCTCCCCTGCCTCCCTTAAGGAAATCTCCTCTCTGCTCTCCTCCTCCAACCCTTCCACTTGCCCCCTTGATCCCATTCCTTCCCGCCTCCTCACCTCCATTACTCCCACTGTCGCCCCTTCCTTCCTGCACATCATCAACCTCTCCCTCTCTACTGGCTCTTTCCCTTCTGCCTTCAAACATGCCACAGTCTCTCCTATTCTCAAAAAGTCCACTCTTGACCCCTCTGACCCTTCTAGCTATCGTCCTGTCTCACTCCTTCCTTTTGCTTCCAAGCTGCTTGAACGTGTTGTCTACTCCCGCTGCCTTGACTTCCTATCCTCCAACTCCTCCCTTGACCCCCTCCAATCTGGCTTCCGCCCCCTTCATTCTACTGAAACTGCTCTCGCTAAGATCACCAACGATCTTCTGGTGGCTAAATCTAAACGTCTCTATTCCATTCTTGTCCTCCTTGATCTCTCTGCTGCCTTCGATACTGTTGACCACTCACTCTTGCTGGATTCCCTTCACTCCCTTGGCTTTTGTGGCTCTGTCCATAACTGGTTCTCCTCCTACCTCTCTGACCGCTCCTTTAATGTGTCTCTCTCCAACTCCGCCTCCTCCTCCTTCCCCCTCTCAGTTGGTGTTCCTCAAGGCTCTGTTCTTGGCCCTCTCCTCTTCTCGATCTATACCTCATCCTTAGGCAAACTCATTGCCTCCCATGGCTTCCAATACCACCTCTATGCTGATGACACTCAACTCTATCTCTCTACTCCCTCTCTCTCTCCCTCTGTTCAAGCTCGTCTCATCAACTGTCTCTCTGACATCTCTACCTGGATGTCTCAACGTCAACTCAAACTCAACATGGCTAAAACTGAACTCCTTATCTTCCCCCCTCATCCTTCCTCTCCTTCCTCACTGTCAATAACTATTGATGGAGTCACCATCCTGCCTGTCCCCCAAGCCCGTAGCCTAGGCTTCATCTTTGACTCAGCCCTTTCTTTTAAACCCTACATTGACTCTGTTGCTAAATCCTGTCGCTTCTCCCTCCATAACATTGCTAAGATTCGCCCTTTTCTCTCTGTCTCGTCTGCCAAAACTCTTGTTCATGCTCTGGTCATCTCTCGCCTCGATTACTGTAACCTCCTTCTCACTGGCCTTCCCCGGTCTCACCTTTCTCCCCTCATCTCTGTCCAAAACTCTGCTGCCAGGGTCATCTACCTCGCCAGTCGCTTCGACCATGTGCAGCCCCTCCTCTCTTCGCTTCACTGGCTTCCCCTTCCTGAACGAATCCTGCACAAGCTCCTAGTCTTCACCTATAAAGCTCTTCACAACCTTGCTCCCCCCTACCTCTCTGCACTTATCGCCCTCCATACTCCAGCCCGTGCACTTCGCTCCTCCTCTGTCCCTTCTCTCACCCTTCCACGCCTTCCCTGCTCCCCTAAGCGCCTTCGTCCCTTCTCACTTGCTGCCCCCCATGCCTGGAACTCCCTCCCTGTCCACATCCGCCTTGCCCCCTCCCTTCATACCTTCAAATCTCTCCTTAAAACTCACCTCTTTCGCTCTGCTCTGTCTGACTCTTTATCCTGCTGAGCCACTATTCCTATACCTACGATCGGTTTACCCTTATCCTTGCAACATGGACCTGCCTGCTGTCATTCTCATCGTAACCAAGCCAAGTACGTGCACTTGAGACCTCGCATCTTCATGAATGTTAGACCCCTTGTCTCTCCCTCTGTTCCCCTTCCTAAGTCTCTCCCCCAGCTCCTGTCTCTCAGATTGTAAGCCCTAGGGGCAGGGACCATGTCTATTTTATTACTTTGTAAAGTGCCAGGTACACTGCTGGCGCTATATAAATGTTTGTTAATAATAATAATAATAATAATATCAAGCCTCTCTTCATATGGAAGCTGTTCCAAACCCTTGATAATTTTTGTTGACCTTCTCTGCACCTTTTCAAGTTCTACTACATCTTTTTTGAGATTGGGAGACCAGAATTGCACATAGCATTCCAGGTGTGGTCACACCATCAATTTATATAGGGGTATTATTATTTTATTCTCTTTGCTTGAGCCCCAGCTTAGCCTTACATCCCAGGCTCAGCCTTCCTTCTGCTCCCAGCTGGCCAGTTTCCCACGCTGGCTACATAATCATTTAGACCCTTGAAGACACAGACATCTGTCTTTGTCTGGACTGCTCCTCACAGGTTTGCACCCTGTAGTGAAATTTGAATTAAGTTTATTTGGTGCGGGCTTTCACCATGGCCAGACACGCTGTAGTGACTCTTGGACATCCTGCTGTCCCCTTCTCCTTCCCCACTTAGAAAGAACCAGTTGGGGCAGTGACTCCAGGGACAGAGGAAGGGAAGACCTAGGAGTGTGTGGGGAGAAGAGGGAGGCAAGAGAAGAGAAGCTGGAGTTACCAAAACATGGGGTATTTTTAGACAAGCACCTCCCCACCCATCATGCATGTCATTCTGAGCTGCCTTTGGCAGGAGGGGGACAGAAAATGTATAATAAAATAAATAAATAAATAAATGCATGTTGCAGGGCCACATTGGCACCCCATGCAGCCCTGCAACATGTATGATGGGTGGGTAGTGGGTGAGGAAGCACTCATTTAAAAACACCCATACACCAACCCACCCACAAAGAGACAGACACAGTGAGTGATACACGTACATAACGCACACACAGGAGAACTCTCAAATCTGGACATAAACAGGGACATACAGACACATTTGTGCTTAAGGCAGTTGGTGGCAGATGCCACAGAGTAGAGCCCTGCTCCCATGCTGCTCAGCCACCATGCTACTGGAGGGGATGGGGAGGAATACTGTGCTGCCCAGTCCCCTGCCTTCACCTGCACTACCTGGGGAAATCTGCTGCACTGCCCGGAGCCTTCCTTACAGAATGTACAGCTCTTTGTTTTGAAGCTGTGCAACCCATCACCCTGCGATCACCTTCTGCTGCTGAAATGCTGTGCTCAGCCAACACCCTTACCCTCTGTCAGGGCCATCTAGACCATGTCAGTTTTCTGGATCCATTGCAGTCCGACTTTTGACCGGGTTTTGGCACAGAGACTTCTCTTGTGGCCTTGGCTGACGACCTCCACGGTGAGTTGGACCCTGTTAGATCTCTCGGCTGTATCTGACACTGTTGACCATGGGATGTTTGTGGGACTGAGCCAGGGTGGGTGGAACTGTTCTTTAATGGTTCCGCTCTTTCCTGGCTGGGATAACTCAGCGTATGGTACTGGGCGATTATTCCTCTTCTCCCCAGGACCTCACGCGTGGAGTTCCTCAAGGTTCTATTCTGTCCCTCTGCTGTTCAACATGTACATGCAGCCTTTGGATGAGGTTGTCAGAGAATTTTGTGTGTGGTGTCATGATGACACCCAACTTTCTCTCTCCTTTTCAGCTGACCCCTGAGTCAGTGCAGTCTCAGTGCTTAACCAGTGATGACTGTGGGGGATTGGATGAGGGCAAGCCGTCCAAAACTGAATTCCAATAAAACAGAGGTGATACTGGTGGAGAGGGTGGAGGGTGTGGTGGCACCCGTCATTGATGGGGTCTGCCCTCGATTGGTTTCTGAAAGTCTGGGGGTACTCCTAGACTCACAGTTCCACCTGAATGATCAAGTGACGACTGTGGCAAAAGGCGCGCTCTGCCAATTACACCTGGTATGTCAGCTTTGGCTGTATGTCTCGGACTTCGACCTGTCCACCATAATCCATGCTTTTATTACCTCAAGACTGGACTACTGCAATGTGCTCTACGTGGGGCTACCCTTGGTGATGGCCCAGAGACTTCAGCTTGTGCAGAATGCAGCAGTCCATCTCCTTATGGGGATGGGTTGCCGCAAGCATTTTACACCAGTGCTTCGATCTCTGCACTGGCTGCCTATAGTCTTCTGAGCCCAAGTCGCGTCCAGCGGAGCGGTTCCAGGTGGTGTGGGCTGGTCAGTCTGGCCTCCCTCCGCCTGGATGGGGACTTGTCCCAAGTCTGCTGTGAGGAGTTTGCCATATACTTTGCAGACAAGATCGCTCAGATCCAGAGTAATTTCAACACCGGGTTGGATGTAGTAGATGAGGAGCGTGAGGTTATGGATGCACCATCTGGTCGATCTTTCTGGGAAGAGTTTCATGATGTGACGCCGGCCGATGTGGTGGATATCTTGGGGTCTGTTTGCGCCACAAGCTGTGAACTAGATCCGTGCCCGTCCTGGTTGGTAAAAGCTTCCAGGGAGACACTCGGGTTGGTTCTGGCAAGGGTGGTTAACACGTCCCTTCAGCAGGGGAGGTTGTCGATCCAGTCTCAAGCAGGCTGTGGTGCTGCCCCTACTGAAGAAGCCTTCGTTGGATGTGGATGCACTCATCAGTTACCGTCCTGTCTCTAATCTTCCCTTTTTAGGGAAGGTTATTGAATGGGCAGTGGCTCTGCAACACCAGGCGCATCTGGACCGTATCGGTTTTCTTGACCTTTTTCAATCTGGGTTCTGCCCTGGCTATGATACTGAGATGGCGATGGTGGCTTTGGTGGACGATCTCCACCGGGAGATGGATGCAGGATGTTCTACATTCTTGATCCTGCTAGATCTCTCAGCCGCTTTTGACATCGTGGACCATGGGCTGCTGCTGAGATGGCTGTGAGACCTGGAGGGTCTGGACGGGACTGTCCTTGGGTGGTTCCGCTCACTCCTCTCAAGGAAAAGTCAGCGGGTGGTGCTGGGAGCTGAAACATCATGCTCCTGGGTTTTGACCTGCGGCGTTCCGCAGGGTTTGATCCTGTCCCCGCTTTTGTTTAATGTGTATATGCAGCCCCTGGGG
>QEPC01003823.1:1732215-1799976 GCA_003113815.1 Sphenodon punctatus | reverse complement strand
GACCTCCTGGGTTCCTCCTCTGGGAGTGATCAGGGCAAGGCCCCCTCGGAGGAGGGGGAGCTGGAGGAATCTTCCTCGTCTGACCAGCTAGACACCCCTCAGCCTCCACCTCGCAAAAGACACCGGGTTAAATCCCCACAGCGGCCTTCCTCGTCCTCGGAGGAAGCCGTGTCAATGGAGGAGGAGTATTCCTCGGCAGGGGAACAACAGGGAGCCCCAGAGTGGGAGGCTATCCTGAGTTCCGGTCACAAGGAGGCAGGCAGGGAGCTGCCCTCCGATCAGGATCCTAAGCTGCTTAAGAGAGCCCAGAGGGTACTGCGTATTACCCCAAGCTCCCACAAAACAGGGGAGTCTGATTCCTCCTCCTCAGAGGAAGACTCTGATTGGGAATAAATCCCTAAGCTCTCCAGGGGGAAGAAAGGGGTGGTACTGGACCGGGCTTTTGAAAAAATTATTAGGGCCCAATGGCGGTGACCCACCAAGGCGGCTAAGCTATCTAAAACTCAGCAGGCCCTGTACGGGTTTTCTAAGCAAAGTAACCCTATTTTCAAAACGCCTAGGGTAGATGAAGCAGCCGCTTCCCTAGCCCGCCAATCTGTTTTTCCATCCTTGGAGGACCTTCTTCCGAAGGATCCTACTGATAAGGGCATTGAGATAGGCCTCCGCAAAAACTATGAGGCGCTAGCTAACACCTTACAGATGGCCACCACAGCAGCATATGCTTCTCGGGCCATAATGAAATGGTTCAAGCTGTCTAACGACCCTGCCATTTCTGAGGCCATGTCCCGCAAGCTGGCGGCGAACGTCACCTTCGCCCATGCTTTCTTAATGGATGCCTCAGCAGACATGGTCACCTGGGCGGCTAGGGAAATGGCGGCTAACGTGGCAGCTCGCCACCGCCTCTGGCTGTGTTCTTGGCGTACTGACTCACATGCCAAGAATCTCCTAGTGCATGGCAAATTCAGGGGCCGTAAGCTTTTCGGCCCAGCTTTGGATAAGGCCCTTGCACAAGCATCGAGTAAGAATAGAAAGCACACGCTCTAACAAGTGCAACCCTTTAGGACCTTTTTTCACCCCTTTCACAAGCCCAATCAGGGCTACAAGTGGCCTTACTCATCTTATAACCCCTGGTACAATCAGCAGCGAGGCAAGGGGCATAGGGGGCGTGGTGCCAAAACAGGCAGGCCGGCATCCCAATCCAGCTCATACAAGCGCTCGAGTTCCCCCGCCCGCAGACAGGATTCCTGACTCCTGCACTTCTTCCTTCCCTGACTCCGGTCGGTTGGGTGGAAGGCTCCTTTACTTCTTGGAGCAATGGAGCAGAACCGTATCCGATGCCTGGGCCCTTCAAACTGTAGCAAGGGGATATGCCATAGAGCTCAAGGCCCAGCCAAAACAGTTTTTTTGACTATCCCCCAGATCTCGCATTCCCAGCAAGCACCGGGCAATGCTAACAAAGCTACACAGGCTCGAGGCGATAGGGGCAATAGAGAGGGTGCCGTCTCACCAAAAGGGGCAGGGGCTTTACTCTCTTCTGTTCTTAGTCTTAAAGAAAAGCGGAGAGTGGCGAGCGGTGCTGGACCTCAGGAGGCTGAACAGGTGTGTCAAGCGGCAGAAGTTCAAAATGGAGACAGTGTCGTCCATCTCCCTCGCCATAGCGGAAAACGACTGGCTATGCTCCATAGATTTAAAGGACGCGTATCTGCATGTCCCTATTCTGCCAGTACACCGCCACTGGCTCCGCTTTGCGTACGATGCCCAACACTGGCAGTATCAGGCCCTTCCATTCGGCCTCACCTCAGCCCCACGGACATTCATAAAGATATTGGTTCCCCTCATTGCAAATCTGCGCCTCGAGGGCATAGCGATATTCCCCTACCTTGACGACATTTTGATTCGCGCAGCATCAAGCGATTTGGCCACACTGCACCTGCAACGCACCATTCTCTACCTGGAAGAGCATGGCTTTCAAGTAAATCTAGCCAAGAGCCACTTAGAACCGGCCCAACAACTGGAACACCTGGGGGTAATTTTCAACACCTAGCTCAACCGGATTTTCATTCCGCCCGCACATCAATCCAAGATCAGAGGGCTAATAGCTCATGTGCAAGCGCAACCACAAGCCTCTCTCCAGTCCTTGATCGCCCTGCTGGGATCAATGGTGGCATGCACTCACCACCTGCAATGGGCGCGGTTTCATGCTCATCCCCTTCAATGACTTCTCCGTCCTTGGCAGCGGGAGGTCATCAACAAGGTCCCCATGTCCTTGCCGATTCAGGACAGCATCCGTCAATCTCTCAAGTGGTGGGAAGATCCAGACCGCTTTCTAGAGGGAGTGCCTCTGATGGAGCCAACCAAGGTAGTTCTGACTACGGATGCCAGCCTGTTGGTGTGGGGGGTGCACGTAGGGCCCAGCCTGGCCCAGGGAGTTTGGTCAGCCACGGAGGCCAACAACGGCATAAACTGGCTGTAGTTGAGAGCCATTCGCCTCGCACTTATCAGATTCCGGCCAATCCTAGAGCGGCGTCACATGGTGGTGTTCACAGACAACACCAGCGCCATGACCTACGTGAATCATCAGGGCGGATCGCAGTCACAGTCTCTGCACAGGGAAGCATCCCACCTCTTCAAGTAGGTGGAACACCACCTTCTTTCCCTGTCAGCCCTACACATCAAGGGGTCGCAAAACATCAAGGCGGACTGGTTGAGCTGGCAAAAGCTGGAACCGGGAGAATGGTCACTGAACTCGACCGCCTTCCAGCTGATCACAGACACTTTCGGGCAGCCAATAGTGGATCTATTCGCCTCCCCGACAAACCACAAGCTCGCACGCTTCTTCACCAGGCACCCCTGGCCCGAGGCGGAGGCCACCGATGCCCTCACCCAGGTGTGGCCTCAGGGCCTCCTGTACGCCTTCCCTCCCTTTCCGCTCATCAGCAGGACTCTGCACAAATGCATGGTGCAGTGGGCCACAGTCATCCTGGTGGCACCTTATTGGCCTCGCCGGCCTTGGTTCCCGGACTTGATCAATCTCTCTCACGGGCACCGTCTCACCCTCCCTGTCTCCCACGATCTGCTGACGCAGGGACCTGTAGCTTACCAGCAGCCAGAATTCCTGAAATTGACAGCCTGGCTGTTGAATCNTTCTAATCTGTCAAAGGCCTTGTTCGCATCCAGTGAAATCACAGCCGTGGGTATTTTATCTTTATTAGCTTTATATATTAAGTTTATCGCCCTTCTGATGTTATCCACTCCCATTCTGCCATTAATAAACCCTGTCTGATCTGGTCCTATGAGTGTTCTAATAATCCCTTGCAGTCTAGTAGCGAGACATCAAGGTGGCTTTCCTGATTGCAATTACCACTGCTAAGCAGATTTCTGAGCTGGGGGCCCTATCTATTGACCCTGCCCTCTGTTCCTTCAGGAAGGAGTCAGTCTTGCTACGCCTGGATCCAGCCTTCTTACCCAAGGTCGCCTCCCTTTTCCACTTAGCACAGGACATAATCCTGCCCTCCTTTTGCCCCCGTCCGCACCACCCGTTGGAAAAACGGTGGCATTGCCTGGACGTGCGGAGGGCTCTAAAAATCTATATGATGCGGTCAGCCCCTTTCCGGCGATCCTCTAGCCTGTTCATGAGTTACCATCCACGGCACGGGGCAAGAGGGTATCCAAATCAGTCATAGCTGGCTGGATATCGTCCTGTTTTTCAGAGGCCTATAAAGCATCGGGGCTGCAGCCTCCGGCCCCAATTCGGGCACACTCCACTCGGAGTGCGGCCACCAATTCGGCATTCTTTTCCAGAGCCCCCTTATCTGAGATTTGCACGGCGGCTACCTGGAAAAGCCTACATACTTTTACTAGGCATTATAAAATGGACATACAGCAATCCGTGGAGGCTGCCTTCGGCAGACGGGTTCTCCAAGGGGTGACGGGCACTATCTAAACTGGTCCCTCCCCTTCCGAATAAACACTACTGCTTTGTGACCTCCCTGGATCCGAATAAATGGACCTAGGGCTATAGAAAGGGCAATTGGGATTCTTACCGGTGAATTGCCCTTCTGTAGCCCTCCAGGGAGTTTATTCGGCCCGCCCGGGCTGTTTTTTAAGTTTTTCAAGTTTTTTAAGTTTCGTTATCTGTAAATGTTTGGGGGTTCAACCCCTTTCAGGGGACCCCGTTCAGCTAACCCCGAGGTGTTGGGAAAAGTTTTTTGTTGTTATTTCAGCTCTAGTTCCTTGGCTTGGATACTCCTGGGGAAGCGAGGGCGCGCTCTCCCTATGCATGCCCAGTCGAAAGTCAGTGCTGCCTCCTACTGGTCGGAAGGGAGAACGCTCCCTGGGTCTGAATAAACTCCCTGGAGGGCTACAGAAGGGCAATTCACCAGTAAGAATCCCAATTGCCCTTTCTCGGTGGCTAGGCCGCGCCTTTAGAACTCCCTTCCAGAGGAAGCTCGCCTGACCCCAAGCCTGTTGACATTCCAGCGAAGTTGTAAAACCTGGCTGTTCGCCCAGACCTTTGGGGAGGGGGGGAGGGAGGGTTAGTGGGTTTTTATCTCCCCTACCCTATTTATTGTTTTACTGTTTTCCCGGGCCCTGTTTTAATACCTTGATGTGTTTTAAATTGTTTTATATGTATTTTATATATATTTTTATTGTTGGAAGCTGCCCCAAGCTGTTCTCAGGAGGGGTGGGGTAGAAATCTAGAAAATAAATAAATAAATAAACAGCAGCCCATAGTCCACTGTATCAAATGCAGCCGAGAGATCTAGCAGGACCAGTAGTGTTGAACGTCCTGCATCCATCTCCCAGCGGAGATCATCCACCAAGGCCACCAATGCCGTCTCCGTACCATGGCCGGGATGAAACCCAGATTAACACGGGTCGAAAAAAATGATGCTGTCTAGATGAGCCTGGAGCTGCAAGGCCACCGCCCATTCAATAACCTTCCCTAAAAAGGGAAGGTTAGAGACAGGTCGGTAACTTCCGAGTGAGTCCACATCCAAGGATGACTTCTTCAACAGGAGGCGCACCACGGCCTCCCCTGCCGAAGGGATGCATTGACAACCCCCAGCAGCACCGGCCCCAGTATCTCTCTGGAGGCTTTGACCAATCAGGACAGGCAAAGATCTAATTCACAGCTGGTGGCCCTAACCAACCCCAGGATCTCCACAGCATCGGCTGGCATCACTTCCCGAAACTCATCCCCAAAAGATGGACCAGACGGCGCCACCATCACCTCATGCTCAGTTACTACTGTCTCTAATCCAGTGTTGAAGTTGCTCTGGATCTGAACAATCTTGTCTGCAAAGTAGATGGCAAACTCCTCACAGCGGGCCTGGGACAAGTCCCCATCCAGGCGGAGGGAGACCGGACTGACCAGTCCCCACACCACCCGGAACAGCTCCGCTGGACGCAACTTTGCAGACGTTATGAGGGTGGCAAAGAATTCTTCCTTTGCCATCCACACAGCCTCAACATAAGACTGCAAATGGGCCCTACGGAGAAGTCGGTCGGATTCAGCGTGAGTCCGACGCCAGTGTCGCTCTAGTCACCTGCCTTCCTGCTTCATACCTCACAGCTCCTCAGTAAACCAAGGGGTCCCATGACGTTGAGACAGGGGCAGGGGACGTCTCGGCACCACCCTGTCAATGGCCTCCCCAAGCAAGATGTTCCAAGCCCAGATGAGTTCATCAACAGAGCGGCTGGTGGGGCCCAGGGTTAACTCCTCCAGGACTTCCTGGAATCGTTGAGGTTCCATCAGCCTCTGAGGGCAGGCCATCCTAACTGGTACCTTCCCCTTCTGGGGGTGATGCACTAAGAAACTGGTCGTAAGGAGGTAATGATCCGTCCATGACAAGGGCATAGCTGTTAGTACATCCACCACTACCCGATCACCCGCCTCAAGGCCAGAACAGAACACCAGGTCAAGGGTATGCCCCCCCACATGAGTTGGGCAGCTAACAACTTGGGACAAATCCATGGTTGCCATGGCGGCTATGAATTCTCGCTCCGTTCCCACAAGGCTGGTGTTGGTATGGGCACTGAAGTCCCCCAGAACCAAGATCCTAGAGGAGCTGAACGCCACCACCAAGACTAGCTCCATTAGAGCGGAGAGGGATGCTGCTGGGCAGGAAGGGGCTCGGTACACCAGCAACACCCCCAAATTGCTCCCAGCCAAATCAAACACCACATGAAGGGCCTCAATCCCAGGAATATCTGGAACTGGATACCTCCTAACTGACCATGTCTCTTTAAAAATCATAGCTATGCCACCTCCTCGACGTGAGGCTGATGCTGCATGGCATACCCAGCCAGAACGAGATTTGCCAAAATTGGCCCCACCTCCTGGTCCAGACAGGTCTCTGTTATATATGCGAGGCCCGCTGCCCCATCCAGGATCAAATCCCGGATTATCGGGGCCTTGTTAACTATGGACCTCACATTCAACAACATCAGTCCCCGCTGAGGGACCCTGGACCCGACTCCCCAGGACCCTCAGGTGGATGGCAGGCTCTCTGAAGCCCCACAAGGACCGTAGAGCCCCATGGCACCCAAGCCCTCTGCCCCCATCGACCATACCGTCCATGACGACCCTAATGGCCATCTCTTGTTCAATGTGTACATGCAGCCGCTGAGCGAGGTTGTGAGATGATATGGGGTGTGGTGTCATCAATACGCTGATGACACCCTGCTCTACCTCTTTTTTTCATCTGACCCAGACCCAGCAGTCTTGGTGCTTACCCAGTGTCTGGCGGCTGTGGGGATTGGATGAGGGCAAGCCGTCTGAAACGAAATCCTCACAAGATGGAGGGTGGTGGGTGTGACGTCCCCCATCATTGATGGGGTTTGTCCCCCACTGGTCTTTCAGGCTTGGAGGCTGGGGGTACTCCTCGATCCACAGCTTCACCTGGATCTCCAAGTTGAGGCTGTGACGAGGAGTGCTTTCCGTCAATTACATCTGGTGCCACAGTTTCAGCCATATGACTCCACTGTCATCCATGCCTTCATCACCTCAAGATTAGAGTATTTTAATGTGTTCTATGTGGGGCTACCTTTGGTGATGGTCTGGAGACTGCAGCTGGTGCAGAATGCGGCGGCACGTCTCCTTACTGGGACAGGTTGCCATGAGCACATTACACCAGTGTTCCAAACTCTGCTCTGGCTGCCAATAGTCTTCCGGGCCCGATTCAAAGTGTTGGTGCTTACCTATAAAGCCCTATACAGTCTGGGCCCCTCCTATCTGCGAGACCGCCTCACTCTCCATGGCCTGGATCGACCCCTGAGGTCCGCTGGGAGCGCCCTTCTTGATGTCCCTTGGGTGGTGTGGAGGACTACAATGGAGAAGGCATTCTTGGTGGTGGCACCTAGACTGTGGAACTCCCTCCCGGTGAAGACCCGGATTGCCCAGGACCTTGCCTCATTTCGACGGCAGTGCAAGACCTAGCTGTTCTGCCAGGCCTTTGGTGAGGAAGACAGGTAAAGGGTGGGTGAGGATGGGAGGGGAGGATGGGTTTTTTATTTTCTTATTCTTATGCCTCCCTTTTATGTATTTTATGTATATTTTAAAATATTTTAACTTTTGTAAGCTGCCTCGAGCTGCCTAGGCAGGAGAGGCAGGATATAAATAATGAAAATAAATAAATAAATATATTTCTACCCAGACCTGCAAATATACTAGTGAATGGAGAGGCAGATGCTTTAATCTATATTTTAAACATATTTGCCCTATGTAGCCCTTTGTTTTTGGTATCCAACAGTTACGAACTTTAGTTCCCAGGTTTGTCTTTTAAAGGCTGACCTCTTATATGCCTGAGGAAGAGCTCTGTGTGGCCTGAAAGACTGCATACTCCCATGAGCCAAAGCTGATCCAATAAAAGACATCTGAACTATTTTGTCTCCACCCATTACATTTGGAACCAACATGGCAACCACAACTCTAGACTTTAATGGGAGATATTGAAATTCACTGCTTAAAAACGAAGGGAGTTATAACTCAGAAGAATATGAAAGACAGTGACTACTGGGCTGCTTGCTGGGACTGTGAAGCACATGATCCCATCCCTTGATAAAGGCTGTTCCTAAAAGCATGAGGTAGCCCATAACAACATTTCATACGGTACTTGAATAGGCTGAAGAGAGAAATGTCACAGGTGAGGATCAGCGGCATAACCAAGGTGCCTCAGATGGGGGGATGTTGAGAGGCAACAGTAGACAGAGAGAGGAGAGAAATTAATGGTGGGGCATGAAGGAGGACACTGGCCTTGATTGGAGGGGCACAGCTCTCTCCCCTTGGTTACCCCCCTGCTGAGGAAAACAAAAAGGGGGAAATATTTGTGTAGAATGTTGCTCTTGTGAGCATGTCTGTGGTATCTAAATTTGAACGATCTCCACTGCATGGCAAGCCTGGAAATCACAGAATTTATCATAAAATTTTAGGGATGGAAAGAACCTCAATCAAGGGTCATCAAAAGATGATAAAACGAATTGCTTTCTGCTTCTATATGCAGCCAACCTACACAGAACCTTCAAGCTCAGCATCAAAAATATCAGGAGGTTGCTTGAGTTATACTGTAGAAAGGACAAAAACCCTGTAGTCTTCAGGCGGGACGAGGGAAAAGTAGTAACAACAAAGACGTGTCTGGCCTGAAACTTGTATAGCATGACAGGAAACAAAAACAAGAAATTCTTTTCAAAAAAGATGCCATTTAAAAATGCAATAGTACAGCTCATCAGCATGAAACCAGTGCCTTTGGATCTGTATTCAGTGATACAAGGTGATACACGCTGTAAATTTGTACATGCCTGATAAGCATGTTAATTAGCCCAGCTTTGACAGAAAAATGGATTTTGAGACTCAGGTGCCAGTCCTCAAAGTGCTGTGCCAGTGCCAGCCTCACTGAGGTGAATGAGGCTTAGGTATGTACAGCGCTTTGAAGATTAGAGCCTCAGATTTCTTTGACACAGATTTGCTCTGTGCTGCAATAAATTAATGCTCCCCCTCCCTCCCGTCCCCCACCGCTTTTTCAGAGGAGGATTTTTTCTTCCTACGACAGAGATCAGTCAGAGCTTTTAAAAACTCTGTACAATTAAATTCAACTGGAAAAATACAGTCCAGCGTGGTGTCAAATGCAAGACAAAGAGTAATGAAAATACAAAATGATTAATTTAAGGGATTCTTTGAAAGCTGTTTTTACATTTTGTTTCTGATGAGATGAGCAGTTATCCGAAGCCAAGATAGCACAGGAGGATGGATGATGATGATTGGTGATGGGTTTGGAGTTTACCTGATTATTGTCTCAGGGGAAAGAAAAGTGCTCTCTGGTAAAGATCAGGAAACACATACGTTTTTATTTTTTTTCTTAAGCTACCTATATGTTCATAAATGGGTACACTGTTAACATTGTATGCCCATGTTTGGTGTCATAACTCAAAAACAAGAGAGGAATGTAAAACATTATGAAATATTGTGGACCTGCCTCACGACACCACATCTAGGAAAACTCTGAAAAGACGGAGAAGGGTATTTAAGAGATTCATCAACTGACAAAGGACAGATTCCTTCAGCCATCTTGCAGGTTGCCATTGGGGTCGTGATGGGATGAACAAATATGGTCCCTCCAGGAAGTCGGTTAGATCTGTGAGAAAGGACAAGTGTTTGGTGCCTGTCTTCCTCACTGGCTCCGGCAGGCATCAAGGTGGTCGAGAACTGGAAGATCCCTGGCCTGGGTCTGATGCTGCTCAATGCGAGGTCGGTTGTAAATATGTCAACAACGGTCTGAGCATTAATCCTGGACCAAGCAGCTGACCTCATGTGTATTATAGAGACCTGGCTGGACACTGATCAAGGTCAAGTCAAGTTTATTTAGGCACCAGCTTTTGCCATGGCCAAGGTTAAAAAATAGAACAATAAAGCAAACAAGAGTAAAAAGTTTTTAAAAAGTAAAAAAAACATGGAATAAAGACAATAAAAATTATTACATACAAAGAAACAAAAAATACAAAAAATACAATACAAATAGAAAAACACAATCAAATCATACGTTGCTTGAATCTTATACATTCAGCTTTATAAACAAATCAAAAAATTTTAATTTATTTATTTATGGATACTAGCCTACGCCATGATCCAGCATACAATTAAAATATTACAACATGTAATAAAACTTGATACAACAGGAAAGGTACCACTACATACGTTTTAAATATGCCATTACATTCCTCCATATCTAAAATCCCCACTTGCTCTCTTATACACAAGGCTTCCCTTTTATGCCTGCCTGTCCTTACTCCTTCATGTAAGTTCACTATCATACCAGATTACGGTAATTTCAGTCTGGGTTAGCTTTCACTAAATTTAATCATATACATAAATCAGTCCTTAATTTCTATGTTAATCCACAAATTCTTCTTCTATTCTTGCAGCTAGAAGCGCGAAGGATGCTACCAATCTCATACCTTTCTCTGTGTAGCAATTCTATTTTTTGGTGCAATAACAGATGCTCCTTCCCTTCCCACAGCAGCTTTATCCAAATTTGTCTTATATTCGCATAGAGGGGACATCTAAATAGGACATGTTGTAAATCATCTACTTCCTGGGTAGCACAGGGGCAGATTCGCTTCTCATAGAGTTTGCCGGCATATCGTTCAAAATTAACTGCTGAATTATACAGTTGGAAGCGCAACACCACAAAATTTCTACGTAGCATTGGTTCATTCAATTTATCTAAATATTCTTCAAATTTATGCTCCTGCTTAAATTGATGGTACCAAGGAGCAACTTTCCAAGAGGCAACTATTGCCATGTCCTCTTGTCTGGCTATATCGGCCACTCTAACAGTCACCAAGTTTTTTTGCTGGAGTGCATTTTCCCCCCAGAAACATGAGGTCAATAATCCTGTGCTCCTCAGATGGAACAACCTTTGAATTAGCCAGGGGTAATGCAGTGTGCCTTGACACTCCAACTCTTCCATCAGGCATTGGGGGGTCAAGGCGTCACTACTCTGGTTGTACAACCTGATCCAGTATCTGAGACAGGCCCGCCTTCTGATAGTATATAACCGATCGGCAGCATGCCTGTCTCAGCCCTTACTATTGCCCCAGGCACTTCCGGTGGGACCCTCAGCAAGCTTCTTAAAAAATTATTTTGAACTACTTCAAGACAATCAAATCTATCTGCCAGTATTACTTCAGCGCCATAGGTCAGCAGTGTCTGCACCTGGGCCCTGAAAACTTTCAAAATAGAAGTTTTAACAAAATCTGATCTTGCTACCAGCCTTAATATCCCTTTAGAAGAGGCAGCAGCTTTTAGTACCATTTGCTTTTTATGCCTTTCCCACAATCCGGTACTACTGAAAGTAATACCAAGGTAAACATATGATTCAACTTGAGAAAACTCATTTCCTTTTATATTCCAGACATATTTCTGAGGTTTTCCCCCCATAACCATAATTTGAGATTTTTAAAAATTTATATCAAGTTCATTTTCTTCACAATACTCTAGAAAATTCTCTAGCTGATTTTGTAATCCCCTTTTGGTCTGAGACATTACTACAATGTCATCCTCATATAACAATACCATTACTGCCCGATCTTTGACCTTTGGTGGGTAACTCTCCTCATTCAGCAATTTTTTGATAAGGTCATTCAAATAAAAATTAAACAGTAAAGGCGCTAGCACACAGCCTTGCCTGACTCCTCTTGATGCTTTTACGGAATTTGTCAGATTCCCACAGGCTCCTGATCTTATTTTTGCTTTGTTGCCAGTGTGAACCTGTATTATTAATGCTTCATTATAGTGCTTCATTATAAATGCTTCATTATGCCAAGCTGGTGCATTTTGCACCATAGTTTCCCTCTTGGTACAGAGTCAAACGCCTTTTTGAGATCAATGAATGCGAAAAATAATTTCCCAGCCCTTATTTTAATATATTTAGGACATTATAAAACAATTGTCCATCGTAGAGCAGTTTTTATGAAATCCAAATTGTTCTTCTGGGATCAGGCCTTGGCCGTAGGCCCAATTTTCTAGATGCCTAAGAAGCAACTTGGCGTACAGTTTTCCCATTACTGGTAACAGACTTATAGGTCTGTAGCATCCTGGATATTTGGGGTTTCTCGTCTTAAATAGCGGGGCAATGACATTTATACCACATCCCCGGCGGACCTTCTTTGTTTTATTTATTTGGGTGAAATAATTTGCCAGCATAGGGGACCACCAATCTGGACTAACTTGTAAAACTTCAGAGATTATATAATTAAAACCGGGAGCTTTGTTTTGTTTTAAGGACTTAATTACTTCTGAAACCTCAATCTCCCTTACTTGTGGGTCAACCCCCAATTTCTATTTGTCTGTGTTATATGGGAGAGTTCAACTATTTCCACCTCCTTACCATTTTTGTTATAAAGCTTATCAAAGAAAGCTATCCAAGTTTCCTCCTCTATTGGTTCTACTGAATTAGGTAAGTTGGGGTTCAATCCAAAATTTATTATTAACCAAAACTGCCTCGAACAATTCATGCTTGCAGCTACCTCTAGTTTGGCCCATATAGAATTCTTGTAGTGGAACTTTTTTGTTTTAATTAGGATCTTACAATTACGTCTTTCTGCCCAATATTCATACTTAGTGGTGTCCGAGTATACTTTTAGCCAGTTGACCTTGGCCTGAGTGAGTCTGCCCTTGGCTAACCTACACTCTTTATCATACCACTTATTGGACTAAGTCCTTATCTGGCTGACTTCACAAGACAGAATATTGGCACCTAGTGTGGTCATTATTTTAGAGAAGTCTTCATTCAAGGAGTCTATAACTTCTTCTCCACCTAATATGATTTGCTCTCTTAAATTAAGAAGTTCTCACCTCCATATCTGTTCCAATGTCTCTACAGCATGGGAGGTTGTCCACCTAATACGAGTCTTATATGTACCTTCCCTTTTCATCTCTGATCTAGTGACATTTTGGGCAATTGTCTTGTACAAATTAATATCTACACTCAGAACCATGGGATCACTTTCAGGTCTAACAATTATGCTAAATTGTTCAAAGTTTTCCCAGTAGTGTATGGGAACTATTATATAGTCAACCACACTTCTCCCATTGGTGTTAATAAATGTAAAGTCACCTTCCAGGTTTTCTATCCTGCTCCTATTTAACACAACCATGCCTCATGTTTGCATCATTTTTATCATAAGGGTCCCAGTTTCATTTCTTACTACATCTCTATTTTTTCGTTCGGGGATCCAGTCTGGGATGTTCAGACTTGGACTTAAATCACTGTTAAAATCAGGTCCTATTCTAGCATTCCAATCCCCAGCTATAGCTGGCATTGCCTTAGGGTACAGGCTATCGAGTTGATCTATGAGATCTTCCAGTGCCACCCAAACATCCAATTTATAATATGGGGAAGATTAAGGGGGAATATATAAATTTATCAGCAAGATATGATCTCAATATGGGGATTCCCAAAGCCCCACTTGGAATTCTTGTCTCTTAGTTGGCACAATTTTGCACATATTCGGGTATTTATTGGCAATTAGTACAGCCAGGCTGCCCGATGTTCGGCCTTTGATTTTTAATTTAGTACCTGCTTGAGAAGAAACTTGAAATCCTTGTGCCTCAAATGTCTCCCCCTTTTGCAGCCACATTTCCTGAAGACATATCAAGTCATATTTTCCCAAGAAATTGGACCAATCTGGGTCAAGAAGTTTGGTTTTACATCCTGAGATGTTCCGCGAGGCTAATTTTAAAACAGCACCGCGGGTTAATCCTATCTCACTGTGCATTATCTACAGTTGGTGGAGTATCAGCTCCTCCAGGGTCCCTTGGTGTAATCATCTGGTGATTTATTGCTTCCAATCTATTTTGGGAACTTGTCCCTAGACTATTGCCTTCTTGTGGCCTTTTACTTGCTGAGGGTGTACCGGGCTAGATTAGATCCCTCCTGGTGCTTCCTACGTGTCATTTTTCAAAGCCCTGCAACTTTTGTGATGTGGTTACTGAATCCTGTGTCTGCAGTTTATGACCCGGGACTTCCCCCTCACTTATTTGGGGGTTTCCATCCTGAACCAGACCCTGTCTTTCACTCTCATCTACTAGCCCTGGTATGGTAGTTATTAGATCCTTCAGATCTCCATCTACTTTCTCTAGTATTTCCTTTCCCAATGGAGGATGATGAATGTATCCTTCCTTCTTCGAAGGCTCAGTCATAATGCCATTCCGTGAGGGCCCAGAGGAGGGAATATATTCTCCCAATTCCTATGGGGATAGGTAGCAAATGGCAGTTAATAGTCCTAAACTATGTTCAGGCTGATAGATTTTACTGTGTTCCTTCATACATTTTGCCTGGTAATCCAGGGTGGTACTTGCGAGATTATTCCTAATGCTATCTAGTTTTTGAATCAGAATATCTTGATCTATTACTGTCATTTCATCAAAAGGGGCCAAAATAGGGACCTCACCAACCCCCCCGAATTATCCTCTAAGAATGTTTTTATAATTCCAGCCATAATTCTGGGGCCTTCGTACTTCTTGCCCCCATCCTCTCTCTGTGCGGCAGGACACTATTTTTGCAGTGTCATCAATTATTCGGCTACCTAATCTTCCAGGGGACTTACTATGCTTTGCTTGTCTTCTTACTACCCCTAGTACAGCTTGGATTTCTGACTTGCCTGACGAAGGACCCTGTGAGGTCCGAAAGCTTGCAAACCTCCACCAACCCAAGTTGGTCCAATAAAAGATATCTCTACAACATTACTTTGTCTCTACTACCCCTGGTGAAACTCTCATTTCACCTCTCCCTAAAGGAAGGTTAATGTTCTCTGGACCTGAATTTATGTCCATCTCCTCCTCCGCCATCCTATTTTCTAAAATCCTTCCAGGAGGACTAATGTTGGCCAATTGTTTTGGACCCAAAGAGATACAACTGGGAGATGATAATTGTATTATTGGGGACACCTCCCTATAAGATAAACTCTGCTCTTTTTCACTATAGGAGTATACTCTATCTATTGATAGCCCTCTTGTTTTCAAATGTTTCCTAGCCTGGAACATTTTCTTGACCAGGTGGCTAGATCTAATGCAGATACTATTCTTACCATGACTTGGACACTAAGTCCAAGCCAATCTTGGTGGACCTTGTTCCAGCTAGGTACTCTGTACAGCATCAGCCTTGGCCGGAGGGGTGGAGGTGGGAGGTGTAGCCATTATTTTTATAGACACGCGATCTGTGAGAAGCTATCTAGTGCAAACTGTGTCAGGTATTGAGGGCCTCCACCTTGTGACTGATTTGGCCAGAGACAGATTAGGGCTGCTGCTAGTATACTGTGCACCTGCCTGTATGGCAGCATCCCTGCACACTCTAGCAGAAGAACTGGTTTCGGAGGTGGTTTTATGGTTCCTGAGGCTAGTAGTCCTGGGGGACTTCAACATCCATGCCAATGTCAGCTTTGGGGGAGTGGAGAGTGAGTTCATGGCCACCATGACTACCAAGGGACTGTTGCAGAGGGTTGTTGGCCCGACACATGATGGGGGGCACACCCTAGACCTGATATTTTGCATTGGCCTTGAGGTGGTGGATCCATTGGTTGGGGAGATATCAGCTGTGCCCTTCTGGATGGTTCATTACCTCCTTCAGGCCATTCTCCTGTCTGCCACTGGAGAGGTGTAGAATCAGTTTGGTTGGTTTGTCCCCAGAGACTTATGGAACCAGAAAGGTTCTGGAATGCTCTCAGGGAGTTACCCTCCAATCTCGATGACTGTTCACTTAATGACCTCATAGCGCTTTAGAATGCTCTGCTGACCAAGGCCATCGACCGAATGGCTCCTAGGAGTCTTCTCCCTGGGTGCCAACAATGCAGGTTCCCCTGGTTTATGGAGGACCTGCGATGGATGAAGCATGAAGGGCAGCGGTTGGAGCAACGGTGGCACTGTACCCGTACTGAAGCCGACCAATTGCAGCATAGAGTTAGTTTAAGAACCTATGCCATGGCTGCATGGGCAGCAAAGAAGGCATTCTTTGCTACTCTCATAGCATCCGTTAAGTCATATACAGATGAGCTTTTCTGGGTGGTACAGATGCTGGTCAGTCCGACTGACATCCACCTGGAACTGGAATCTTCCAGTGTTCGCTCTGACATGTTTGTTGACTTTTTCATGGACAAAATAACTCGAATTCACCATGACTTTGATGATGCATTTGCTGCAATGGGAGAACTGGAGGTAATGGAAGCCCTGCCTTGTCCTGTTTTATGGGATCAGTGTCATTGGGTTTCGTACACTGATGCGGCGGATGTCATTGGGGCAGTTAGAGCTACCTGTTGTGAACTAGGCCCGTGCCTGTCCTGGCCCATGCCTGTCCTGGCTGGGAGACGTTGGGGCTGTTGCTGGTGGGGGTGGTCAACGCCTTCCTTAGGGAGAGCAGAGTGCTTGGCTGCCTCAAGGAGGAGGAGGTGGGCCTCTGCTTAAAAAACCCATCACTTGACACTGACTCCCTTGTCAGCTATCAGCCAGTCTCTGACCTCCCCTTTTTAGGGAAGGTTATTGAACAGATGATGGCTCAGCAGCTTCAGGGGCATCTGGATCATATCAGTTTTCTGGATCCCTCGCAGTCTGGCTTTCAGACGGGTTTTGGCACTGAGACTGCACTTGTGGCCTTGGTCAATGATCTCCACTGTGAGTTGGATCCGGGTAAATTGACCCTTCTGATCCTGTTAGATCTGTCAGCTGCATTTGATACCGTTGACCATGAGATATTGGTGACTCACTTGCAGGACCGAGCCGGGGTGGGCAGAATTGTTCTTGAATGGTTCCGCTTATTCCTGGCCAGGAGAACTCAGTGGGTGGTGCTGTGGGAGTGCTCGTCATTTCCCCAGAACCTCACGTGTGGAGTCCCACAAGGTTCTATACTGTCCCATCCCCTGCTCAATGTGTACATGCAACCTTTGGGTGAGGTCGTGAGAGGGTTCGACGCACGTTGTTATCACTCAACTTTATCTCTCATTTTCAGCTGACCCAGGCCCGGAAGTCTTGGTGCTTATGCGGTGTTTGGTGGCTGTGGGGGACTGGATGAGGGTGAGCGTCTGAAGCTGAATCTTGACAAGATGGAGGTGATGCTGGTGGGAGGGCCTGAGGGAGTGGTGGCCCCTGTCATTGATGGAGTTTCACTGTAGCCTGGGGATGATCCTCGACTCACAGCTCCTCCTGGATGTCCAGATGGTGACTGTGGCAAAGAGTGCTTTTCGCCAATTACACCTGGTGCGACTGCTTCGGCCATATGTCTTGAACCTGGCCACCATCATCCATGCTTTCATCACCTCAAGACTGGATTGTTGCAATGCGCTTTACGTGGGACTACCCTTGGTGATGGTTCCGAGACTGCAGTTGGTGCAGAATGCGATGGCCGATCGCCTTACGGGGATGGGTTGTCGCCAGCACATTACACCAGTGCTCCGTCTTCTGCACTGGCTGCCTATAGTCTTCTAGGCATGATTCAAGGTGTTGGTTTTTTACATGGCCTGGGTCCTGCCTAACTGAGGACCGCCTCACCCCCGGGTCCTGGATCAGCTCCTGAGGCCAGCCAGGGGTGTCCAACTCAAAGTTCCCTGCATTCCTTGAGTGGCGACCATGGGGAGGGTGTTCTTGGTGGCTGCATCTAGGCTATGGAACTCCCTCCTAACCGAGGTCTGCCTGGTCCTAGACCTTCTCTCTTTCCAAAGACAGTGAAAGACCTGACTGTACCGCCAGGCTTTCGGTGAGGGAGATGGGTGAAGGGTGGGGTGTTGGGTTAAGTGGGTAGGATTTTTAACTCAGCCTTTGCTTTTTGTTTTGTTTTTTTTATGTTCTTTTTATTTGGTTATAAAGTCATAAAATGCACATAAACAAACCTGAAAAAGAGCTGCCATTGACCATCTTTCATATCCTTTCCACCTTACATTTTTGAAAGGCCAATTCTACATTTTACCATACTCTTATTTAAACATTTTGTTCTCACTATCTACATCAGTCAAAAGAATCATGTCTTGTTCAGTTAGGCAACACAGAAAAGTACAAAAAAAATTTCTGAGTGTCAAAAATCTTGTAAGATTCTTTTTCTAACGGCTTTAAGCATAATAGCCAGACACTGGAAAGAGGTGGAGGATTTATCTGAAGAAGAATGGATCAAGAAGATTTGGTTCATATTTACAATGGAGACGCTGCATGCAAGTATGCTAAACAACTCTGCTGAATTTGAGAAAACCTGGGCTCCAATTGTCCTGACTTTAGAAAGAAACAAGATGAACCAAGGAAAGTACAAAAAAAGTTCGAGTTTCGCGTTTTTCATGTTTTGTTTTTTTAAATATTTGTAATTATTTTATTTTTAATCATTATTTTAATTATTTGTGTTATATTTATTTATTTGTATGTTTTTACAAATACATTTGTAATTATTTGTATGTTATATAATTATTTTATTTGTAATAATTAAATGATTTGTATGTTTTATTTTATTACTGAAAATTCTTGTAAGCCATCCCGAGTGCGGGTTAAAAGTACAACTAACCAACTAACTAAATCTTCAGTCTGCCCTGCAACTACAAGCCAGAATCCTGTGCCCAGCGAAGATCCATCGTGGCTGTGAAGGAGAAAGACTTTAAGCAGGAATCGTTGACTGATTAGGGTAAGATTAGTTTAGAATGAACCAAGTAAGTTAGAACTGGGTGATCTTTATGTTCCTTTTCTTTTACTGCACTTGACATAATCTTGCACTATATTTTAACATTGATACACAAATTAAGCTTCATTTAACTAAGCCTAATGTGTTTATAAGTGGGTTCTGAACATTGGAGCTTCATAGTGGAGGGATTCTGGGTTTCTAGATCCAGGCAAACCTTGTTGTTGTTATTATTTGTTATTATTTATTCTTTAGATAACACCAGTAATGTACCAGCACTGTATAATCAATACTTACAGACAGGTCCCTACCCCCAAGGGACTCACAATTTAAGAGACAAAGAAGGGGGAGACAAGGGAGAGGTGAACATCGCGAGAGACAAGAGTACATTCATGAGGTTGAGAAGTTGCAGACGCACGTGTTTCACTTAGTTACAGGGAACTAGATTCTGAGTGAGGGGAAAGAGGATGCAGTTTCACTCATGACAAACGTTTACGTGTAGTTCTGTGTTTTGGAAAGTTCTGTGTTTTGGGAAGGTGACAGAGTGTTAATCCCTTATGGGCTGGAACAGTTCTAGAGAGAGCTGGTCCAGTAGGTGCTGTAAATGGAGAAACGGAGTCACAGCTAGCCTAGAGTGTGGCAGAGAGGTCCCAATCCCATGACCTACTTCTTGCTTCAACCTTGCTAAATGTTCATCTCCTGGAGTGAGCACCCAGCATGTATATGTGCAAGGTGAATGAACCACAGAGTCTGATGCCTTGGATGATGAAGGACAGGGGGCCAAAACAAACAAGACAGTAGCCTGTGAGTCACCTACTCATCAGTTCAGTGACCGCCGGATGTTCACCCACTTCTTCCTCTGGGTAGGTGGGTGGCTGCTACTGGATGTGTTGTCTGGAGAAGGCTCGCAATGTGGGGTGGGCTATGACTTGCCCAGCCAGGCTAATCCAGGCTAACGTGTGTCCTCCTGTCTGCTAACGTGGGCAGTGAGGTGAGGTCTGAGGATTGAGCCCGGAGGACAGCACTCACCCTGGCTGATCAGGGGGTGCCCAGAAGAGCATGCTCACCAGGGCTGCCAAACATCTGTTCGTGGGGTGGAGGCTGGAGAAGGGCACTCACCCATGCTGCCAAATCCAGGCCCCCCCAATCAGCTATTTGGCAGCCTGGGTGAACGTGTTCTTCCAGGGCCCCACCCACCCAATCAGCTGTTTTGTGGCAGCTCCACTTGGATGCCTGATCCTGCTGCACAGCAGGGGTCCGAGAATCCTGCCCTGTGTGGATGGCTCCTTGGCCAAGTCATGGAATGGAGGGACTTGTGACGGCAGCTGCCCTGCTCAGATTCCCTGGTGGGGCTGCCCATTTGGACTGCCCTCCCCACTGGCCCAAGGTGTGGCAGCTGCAGTGTTCTCCCTGGGGCAGGGATCTGGCTCACCCCTGTGTTTTCATCCAAGGAGAGTTCTGCTTCTGACTCTGGTTCCAAGAAGTCACCTTCCATTGGAAGGGCGAAGTGCTACTTCCCCTTGGAAGCCTAGGAATTCATTGTGGCAGGGCCTTCTAGGACACAATTCTCCTTTAGCACCCTTATATGGGGAATTAGCTGGGTCACTGCCACACAATGCTTCTGCACGTAGTCCGTTAGGTCTGAGTCCTGCTTGAACTGGGCAGGTTGGGTCTTTACAGTGGCCTCCTTACAGCCAGTCCCAGTCCTCACAAGCTAGGGGCTTATCCCACTAACTGGTGGGACCCCAGGTTTCCTCCTCAGTCAGCTCTAGCCCAGCCAAGAAAAATACATTTAGCAGCCCAGTTAGATTGCACCTGATACTCCAGGCTCTGTCTCCAGTTGGGCTTGCTGGGAAGCTTCTCCATTCCTGAGCTCTTAGCTCTTCTTCCAGCTGCCTCCACACTCTTGTTTCTCCCCAAAGCCACCATGTCCCAAGAGCTACCGCCAGACTTCCTGGCTTCTGGGCTTTACAGTGTTTCAGCCCAGGTGCTAGTCACATGATTCATTAGTCTGGCTATTCCAGTCTCTTAAAGGGCCAGTCTTCTAGTTCACTACCCCCTTCCTAGGGTCCTGATTCTGCAAGTCGCTGTAACCCAGATACATTCATAACTGGCCATGTGATCATCAGCTTTGGGTCACTTGGAAGGACAAGAGGGAGGTAGATAGTACATGTGCTAGGGTGACTATCAGGGAGAGTGTGTGTGCTGGAGGGACCTGAAGGGACTGCAGAGCTGACAGGGGTTGGAATAGGGTTGTGGATAACCCAGAACTGTAGCATAAGTGCTGTAGACAGACCCAGGAAACTGCCACCATGAATTAGTACCACAGGTAAAAATCCATGGTGAGCCCATGCCTTGAACATTGTGTGCAGTTCAAGTCTCCCCATCTCAAAAAGGACATAGAAGAACCGGAAAAGGCGCAGAGAAAGGCAACAAAAATGATCAAGGATATGGGACAGTTTCCATATGAGAAGAGGCTCCGTAAGCTAGGGCTCTTCAGCTTAGAGAAGAAGACCACTGAAATGAGGACATGGGAAAAATTTACAAAATCACAAGTAGTGCAAAGCAAGCAAATAGGGAGCTGTTATTTACCCTCTCTCAAAATATTAGAACTAGGAGAGAACTGATGAAATTAACTGGAAGCAGATTTAAGACAAATACAAATGTTTTTCTCTCAACATACAATTAATAAAATAACAATAACAACAATAACAACAGTTTATTAACTATTTATTATTATTATTATTTTATTTATATAGCACCCCCCTGCCTTACATGGCACTCGGAGCACTTTAGAAAAATACATTTAAAAGTTTAAAACAATATAAATAATACAGAGCAGTTTAAAGCAGTCTAAAATAGTTTTAAAAAATTTAAAAATGAGGTAGGAAAAAAGGGAAGTCAAAGTACATTGAGGATATAAATCCATCAGTGGATCCTAAAAGGACATAGAGAATAAATACGTGTTCAGGTGCTTTTTAAAGGTAAGGAGGGAGGAACTGAAATGAACATCCGGACGGAGCAAGTTCCACACCGAGGGGCCTGCCAAATGGCAGAACCCCAAAACAGCAAGTGGTTCCTGAACACAGATACCCACCAGTGTGAGGTTCCAAGAGTAGGTCTCAAATATGGCCAGGGCTTAAACTATCCAGGGCCCTAAAAAACAGCAGTGTGATCTTAAACTCAATCCGTTGCTCCACAGGCAACCAACGTAGAGAACTCAGGGTGGGCATGATATGATCACAGCTGCCCAGACCAGTAGGAACTGTACTGCTGCATTCTGAACAAGCTGCAAGCGACAGATAAGCACTGCCAGCAGCCCGTTGAAGAGGGAATTACAAAAGTCAAGCCTCATAATCACCAGAGCATGGGTTACTGTGGCAAGGTCAGCCTGGGATAAATAAAGGCGTAACTTACACAAATTGTGTAGTTGAAAAAGGCATTTCTGAACCATGCTCGACACCTGGGCTGTCATGAACAGAACGTGGTTGAAAATGATTCCCAAGATCTTTACCTCCACCCAGACTCCAGCCACATTCAGGGGTCCGAAGCATCCTCAAATTGACTGCCCCTTCCCACCATTATCACCTCAGTCTTCCCCAGATTGAGCACGAGGGATTTAACCTATGGGATTCATTGCAAGAAGACATTGTGAAACCGAATAGCAAAACTGTATTCAAAAAAGGATTGGCCAAGTTCTTAGAGGATAGGTCCATAAACAGCTATTAGACAAGCCATACAGGGGATGAGACCTCTGGCTATCAAGGGCTGGAGTGAATAGTAGGAAATGGCTTGCTCCATTATGAACTGTTATGCACTTGAAGCAACCAAAGCTGGCCACTGTTGACAGGATGCTGGGCTAGAGGAACCATTGGTCTGATCCAGGTTGATACTTCTTATGTTTCTACTTTAGGAAGTTAGAATTGCAGTGAGGTTGGATGAACAGAACCCTAATGTGGCTGGAGGTTTATGTTGCACATGATTATCATTTTCACCGGCATTGGAGCTCTCTTTGTAATAGCAAGCATGTTTTAGTGCACTCGCCCTCAGGCCAGGAGCACTGTCCTGGGTCAAATCACATACTGCATGTTATATTCCAAGGAAATCACTTTGGAATTACTGCATATTAAGTCCATCTTTTAATTTATAGCTTGTCTTCAAGTGTGCAGCCTGCCTGGTGATTACACTTCAGTTACTGCATAAATTCAGGCACAGTTATTTATAGTGCAAGTTATGGCAAGAGACCAAGTATTGCAGGCATAAGACCGAAAACGCTCTGTGGCTTTTGGCTGAGATCTTGTAGAACACAAGAACAGCCATGATAGAGTTCAGTGCCTAGTTCAGGCAGCCGGGGAAAATCTGTGTCCAGTACCAGGATACACAGCTTGCTCTCTCATGTATGCCATTTTGCAAGTGTTGATAACACTTCCATTGATTAGCTCTAGCTAAATGTGTAGTTTAGTGCTACGTCATTCCCTTTTCCATTGATTTTACACCACATCGATACACTGCCCAGCAGTTTTATAAATGTAGTGCCCAAATTGTTCCAAGGTAGCCAGAGCAGGACTTTCTAATCTTTCATCGAGTCAGATACCAAACTGTTTTAGGAACTTGATTGTGTGAATTTGATTGCTCTACTTTCCACAGACTGCAGTCATCTCTTCTCTTTCTCTTTTTAAGATAAACTTTTTATTGAGTCTTGAACTGTAAAAAAAAGACAAACATTGATTTTTACAGTATCTTAAAAAAATTATATAACTGATTATAAGAACATAAGAAGTGCCATACTGGGTCAAACCAATGGTCCATCTGGCCCAGCATCCTGTCTCCGACAATGGCCAATCACGGTGACTTGGGAGACGCACCCAAGTCACAATGGGGAATCCATTCCCTGTTGTTTCCCCCCAGTTCCCATCATGTTCCCTAATCATGTCTGGCTAATTTAATTTTTCATCCTGCTGCGCAGCAGTGGTCCGGGAGTCCTGCCTGTGTCGATGGCTCCTCAGCTGACCTGTGGTGTAGTGATGGCAGTCTGGAAGTCCAATTCTGTATTTGGAAGTGAGCGGGGTCAGAGGTAGCCATCACTAGCACCTGGGCAACTTCTGGGGGTGCGGGGAGGGAGGAATGTGTACACACACACACCCCAACACACACACGCGAGTTTGCCAAACCTGGACTTTGACATCCAAGAGAAAGATGGTACGTCTAAAAACACCCAGTGTCTGCAGGCCTCATCTCTACCTGCTTTGTAACTTTCTCCGTGCAGCTTTCTGGCTGGGCTGCAGGATGGCTGAATTGCTTTTCCTTCTCTTTCTTTAAAGAGATGTATTGCTTGACCTTCCACACCTACATTTGCTCCATGTTCTGGCACAATGTGGAGTTTACAGAGAGCCTGAAATGCCATATTGAGCCCTCTGGTGGTCCTTCCCCCATTTACAACTAACACCACAGGAAGGACCAGGGGGGACCCTGAGGTCAGAGGGAGCTCCACAAGGAGCGGAGGACAGTCCTAGCAGCCTCAGGACTAGTGCTCCTGAGGCCCCAGAGGGGCTATTTCCCCCTCCCCACCTGTAGCTGTTGGATCCTGAGGTAGCCACCCACATCCTCTCTCCTCACATACTAGAGTGGGAGAGCACTAAACTGCCAACTGCTAGGAGGGATGGAGCTGTGGAGGCTCGGGCATGGAGGCCATGTATTTTATTTTTGCCCTGAGTGAAATTAAGGGCAGCCCCGGCTGTGGATCTGCATAAGGGTCTTCTATGTGTGCGCACGTGTTGTTGGTTTCTAAACTCTGACTGCAAGAAGGGATGTAAGTAGACTGTGGTGCTCTAGGAGGCACAGCCCCAGATTTTGTCCTGGCACTGGGACTTGACAGCTGCAGGAAGGCATCTGGGATTATAGTGGAAGAAGAGGGCACTGGCAGTTGGGAGCTGAGCTGGAGGCATGGCACAACACAGAGACCCTGTAGCTAGTGCTGTTGAAACAGAGGGTGCCTGGGACACTGCACCAGTGATGGAGGTGCTGGATGTGAGAAGCATGAGCCTGGCCCTCATTCATGTGGTTATTCTTCTCCTTTCAGTTTGCACCTATCTCCCAGTGTTCAGAAGTTTTAATTTTATTTATTTATTTATTTAAAAACTTGGTATCCCGCCCATCCTGCCACAGGCAACTCTGGGCGGCTTACAGTTAAAACAAAAATAAAACAACATTATCAGCTAAAACAACACATAAAAGGGAGGATAGAAATATCCCTCATCACCCACCACCCTAATCCACTCCCTCCCCACCCACCCTCCCCATCCTCCCCATCAAAGGCCAGGCGGAACAGCCAAGTTTTTCAACTGAGTCAAAAAGAGGGGAGATCCGGGGCCAAACAAGCCTCCACTGGCAGGGAGTTCTACAGCCATGGAGCAGCCACTGAGAAGGCCCTCCCCATCGGAGCCCCCCACCAAACTTGGGGGACCTCGAGGAGAGCAGTCCCTGATGACCGCAGGGGCCGATCTAGGACCTGAGGGGCGAGGCGATCCCATAGATAGGTTGGGCCAAGGCCATTAACGGCTTTATAGGAAAGCAGCAACACCTTGAATCAGGTCTGGAAGACTATAGGCAGCCAGTGCAGCAAACGAAGAACCAGTGTAATATGTTCCCGGCGGCCCAGTCCCACCAGGAAATGGTCTGCCGCATTCTGCACCAGCTGCAGTCTCCAAACCATCTGTCATGGGGGCCACACACCCATTTGGGGGAGATAACCCACCCATTTGGGGGGGATATGTGTAAGGTAATATAAAGAGTTAACAGATTGTAAGCTCAGTGGGAGCAGAATGCTGAAACCAGTTGTCAGAGTGGGGGAAGGGATTCCCTTTGTTATGGCAAGTGGGCAGTTTGTTGCCAAGCAACGGCCAGGTCACCCTGCCACCTTGATAACAATGACAATGGCCAGGAGACTCAGGAAGTGACCTCAGGCCTCCTGTGAGGAAGAAGGAAGTTCTTCTTCAAGATTTAACTCTCTTTCATTTTGGACTTCAACAAGTTAACAGCTCAGGAGAGGAGCTGTTGCAAGATTGCAAACTATGGACTAAAGACTTGACTATGAACTAAGATTTGAACCCGGTCTTCAACTTCCAGTCCGAGACAACAACTGATGGACCTGTATTGTACCTCTTAGGGTAAGAGACAGTCAGGAAATATCAGTGGATTTAGAATGCGTGGACCTTATGTTTGATTTATTGACTTGCACTCTCTGATCAACAGCCTTATACTTGTATGTACTCAATATATGTTTGATAATCAAGCCTAGCATGCTTGTGTCTTTATTTGGCCTTGGGGAATTCACTTGGGGGTACTCCTATCTAGGTGAGAGCCTAGACAAACCTTTTTCATATAAGACAACCCCACTGCAAAGTCTTCCAAGCCACAGGTGGCCAGAGAACATTCTCTGCATTATGGCTGGCCTGGGAGATCAAAGGGAGGCTTGGCTAGGGGTGCAGACCTCTGAAAGCTCCCTGATTGCAGTGAAGATTTTCTGATCACGTGGGGACCTACGCGGGCACAGGCAACTGGTTTGTGGCTGGCCTGGTGGGCAAACAGGGGGACAGCCTCTAAATGAAGAGAGGGCCCCAAACAAACCAATCCCTGGTGACAGACAAACCAATCCCTGGTGACATCATCACCATGGGTAGCCCCACGTAGAGCATGTTACAGTAGTCTAGCCTGAAGGTGATGAAAGCATGGATGACAGTGGCCAGGTCAGAGTCTGAAACATATGTCCTAAGCCTTTGCACCAGATGTAATTGGCAAAAGGCACTCCTTGCCACAGCCTCCACCTGGGCATCTCTGGGAAGTGAAGTCTGTCTCACAGATGTGGTAGCATATTTTGTATCTAGGGTTGCCAATTTCCCCCAGGCTTTGACTCAAGTGATCTGGGGTCTCTCTCTGGAAAGGGGCAGAGCAAAGGGACTCCACATCCCTTTTTGACGGGACCTCCTCCATGTTGTTACTCCCCAACTTCTCCAGGTGCCCTTAGATAACTTGGAGAAAATTGGAACTTCACCCAGAGACTGGAGATGACAATTTAAAATTCAGGGACTCTGGATCAAACCCAGAGGGGTAGTAACCCTAACAGTACCACTGCTCACATACAAGTGGCATACAAGTCGCCTAGGCGAGAGAGTGTGGGATACAAATAAAAAATGAAATGAAAAAATGCATGACAAAGTACCTCAAGGGTCAGCAAAAATCTTTACCTCCATTTTAGATTGAAAAACTGAGGCACAGAGAGGGGGGCTGCAGAGTGCCAGTTAGGGAGCTGAGAATGGGGAGTTGGACTGGAAAAAAGTTTTTTCTCCAGGGTGACAAAATAGCTACAATGGTCATCCCTGCATTTACTGAAATGCTGCTGAATCATTTATTGTCTGAGTTTAGCATGTGGAAAGATCAGTCACTGCAATACTGCATTCTCTCCTTTCTTTAACTCCTTCCTGTATCCTAGAGGGAAAGGAGGTTGGGGTTGGCCCTACCAGCTTACTGACCTCATAAGCATAGTAGCAGATGTGTCAGGAGAAGTATCAGGGTGTGCCTGCACACAGCATGCCCTGAGAGGAGAACTGAGCTCAAAGTGACTTATTAGCATTTCCTCTCCTGCTCCTCCCTCCCCTCTTTCAAAGCCTATTTTTTTGTCACCTCAGTGCACAGCAATCATGTGCATGTGTAGCAAGCAAGGAGTCTTTACGTGGTGGGATTTTTATAGGAGACGGCGGTGAGGGAGAAAGCTTGATTAATGCAGTCTAGTATCAGAACTCGGAAGCAAACTTAACAAGTAAATAAAAAAGAGAAAAGTCTTACAATTAATGATATTGACTGTGACATAAGTCAGCCAAAAATAAATGTGAAAATGAAGCTGACATTTTCCGTCAGAAAGTTAAATTACATTCTAAAAATCACATCCACATGGAGAGAGAAGTGGGAGGAAGAGTACAAAAAGAACTCGGAGGTCAGGATGAATAGCTTTCTGGCTAGATCCCAGTCTCCATTTAACCATACATATTGATATTTAATATATTCTTCTGGATTTGGGTTTATATTGAAGCTCTTCTGCAACGTTAATCAGCTAGGCAAATGTGTAGCCATTTCATGTTCACAAGTAATTAACAGACGTTACAGATCTTTTAAAAACAACATTTATGTAGAAGATAAGAACATCCAGAGCTATAGTCATGACAAAAAAGAAATCCTAGAGGTTTGGAAGAGATATATAAATGCAATGTTCATGTTTTGGGGCATAAGACATCCTATGGGACCTAGGAAAAAGCACTTCTGTGGTAAGTAGGTCATTCTGTTAAGTTCATAATACAGTGGGGGTTTCATCTTTCTCTGAGTCAGCTGATGCTGGCCTCTCTCAAAGAAGGAACAGGGGCCTGGATGGACCACTAATCTAATCCATGAGGATGACTTCTGTGCTCCTATATAA
This sequence comes from Sphenodon punctatus, assembly GCA_003113815.1. NCBI lineage: Eukaryota > Metazoa > Chordata > Lepidosauria > Sphenodontia > Sphenodontidae > Sphenodon > Sphenodon punctatus. The sequence continues at coordinate 1,771,869 of QEPC01003823.1, read as the reverse complement.
AATACCATGGATATTGTAAAAGAGGAAAGATCTGTTAAAATAATCTATTTTAGTAGTTCACAAAATTATTGGAGCCATGGACCACTGTGTGACAGGGAGCTGTGGTAAGCAGAGCCCTGCTTGGGCCATTCCAATGTGGCCAGATCGCCTACAGAACACCTTCGACAGCATGGCATTGAGGGGGGCGGGGGGTTGGGGCCTCTCAAGTTAGGGAGCTTGTGGGTTTAGTCGAAGGGTACATCTGGCCCAAGCCCAACGGGACTAGTCAGGTCCTGTCCGTTATGGGTCTCAGGCCTCCAGTGGTACATCCTCGCAGGAGCTAAACCTTAGTGGGACAGCACCATAGTAGGCCTGGACACAGAAGGGAAGGAACAGGGAGAATCAGAAGAATCCCCACAACAGATTGAATTCCACTTGGCCAGCACTGATAGGGAATAGGGATGCCTGCCGTTGCACCCATGCACAGGCGTTCACCCACAGTCAGCTCAGCTTCCTGTGCCGTGCTCTATGGCCACCAGCAGCTTTGCACTCCAACTGCAGGATGCGGAGCTACTGTTCTCTTGTGTTAACACCTTTTGTTGCCTGCTGTTACACTTGGAGCAAAAAATATCTTCTGCCCAGAGTCTGGGCCTGCCTACCCACACCTGCCCAGATTCTATTGACTCCACATGGCCAGGAAAGCTAAGCTCCTGGTGCAGCTGGGTTAGATGGTGAGGAATGTCTCTAGCGTGGAGAAGCTGACTGGAAGCCACAAACTCGAGGCTGGAGCCCAGAAAGGAGCTCACCTCAGTGGGGAGAGTCTGGTGACTTTTGATGAAACCATGGCCATTTCTGAGGGGAACGCCTGGGCAGTTTGACAGTAATGTGCATATGCTATAGCTCTTTCTTGCCTTGCCTGTCAGACGTCTTTTAGTGCTTTCATAGCTTCTAGCTGGTCAACTGTTCTCCTAGTCAGGTACAAGACAGGAGAGGTCTGACTAGCTGGCCAGTATTTTCTCCTTCAGTCAATCCAAGCTTGTAGGCCTAAAATGCCTCTATCTAAGCAAAGCAAAGCAAAGCAGATTACAGACTACAGCTTTAACAATAAACAAACACAGAATGAAACAAACTCAGAATATATGGAGTAGTACTTCCTCCTGCTAAAAGAACGCTTTTCCCAGCCAAGGCAGTGGTGTTACACCCATATAAAACTAAATATAAAAGAGATCACCATCAGCCCTCTGTAAATATGAGATTGTGCTGCTACAGGATGTCTAGGATTTCACTAAAAATCTGTGTTTCTGGAGATTAGGGGTTTGCCTACGTAGGTTGCCTATAACAAGAGAGATCACTTAATATAAATTATTGAAAGAACTAAGGGGTGAGACAGTGGTGACTTTTTGCACCCCTATTGTTTAACATTTATATTAATGATGTTGCTTATCATCCATCCATTCAAGATTTATTGATGTTTCAAAGTTGCTTAGCATCACATCAAGTGCAGTACTCTTGATAATGGGCCCAGCTTTCTTCAAAGACTTTCAAAAGATTTTCAGAAACTTTTGGTTTCCATTACACCACATCAAGTCCCCCTTTCCCTTAGAGCAAAGAAAGTAGAATGTGCAGTAAAGACTCTCAAGCAGCTCTTTTCAAAATCCTGGAGCCTTCTACCTTGCTTGAGAGAAGACCTTGAGTCAGTTCCTGTCTGCTGCTATCCCAATGGCAGCACCGGAAGCCACTTAGCTGCTGTGCTCCTGTTGAGGAGCAGACTGAGGCAGTGAGGCTGCTCTGGGCACATCCTGCTCCCCACTGAACTTAACTCCTCACCGGGTGCTTCTGCACTTGCCACTCTGGAATGAGGGTGAGGAGGGGACCTAGCCTGGGAGAAATGCTCACTGATTCCCCTCAGCTCCAATCTCTGAGTAGCAGCAGCAGCAGCAGCAGAAACTGCCATGTAGAGTGAACCAGACTTACAAGCTACCTGCCCCCTCCCCGCCCCCGGTAACAACTTGGTGAATGGCCACTAGCCACCCACTAAACTGCTCCATGTTAGCATTAGCCACCCACCATTTATTTTTAATTTTATTATGCCTGTGTGCTCGAAAGCAAAAATAGAAATAATCAGAGACTAATGTCACATTTTTTTCCCACCCTAAGTCTGGCTACCCTTGTGGGCATTACGATTCTGTTGTAAATGTTGCATTCCATCCCCTCACACGTTTCCAAGTGACTTTATGAGTTCTGTGAAGTGAAGTAGTGCTGGATCTGCCAAACCACAGACTTTAGAGATGAGAACGCTTTACTGCCTTGGTTTGATATCTGAGGATTTTTATAGTGTGATCCATGAGGCATGGTGTCCTTTCTGAGAAATGACATTTTTGACCTCATCGTACTGACTCCATTTGATTTCATTGTTGAAAAAGGTAAACACCATGTGGGCTGCATCAGCAGAAGCATTGTATCCAAGACACGGGTACCAATGGCACTGCTTTACTTGCCTCTTGTTTGTTAGGCCTTACTTGAAAAAATGTGTTCAGCTCTGGGTAACACATTTTAAAAAGATATGGACAAACTGTAGAGGATTCAAAGGAGAGCATCCAAGAAAATTAAGGGTTTGGAATGCAAGGTGTATGAAGAAAGGCTGAAGGAAGTGGCTATGTTTAGGTTGGGGGGAAGAATATTAGTATGGGGGCGAGGTAGGGGAAAATGATAACATTTGTCTATTATTTATTTAAAAGGTTGCTAAAAAGCAGATTCAGAGCAATTGTTCTCCACTGACATTGATGGTAGAACAAGAGGCAATAGTTTAAGTTCCAGAAGATACATTTAGGTTAGATATCAGGAAAAATTTCCTATCTGTTTCTCTGCTGGGCAATGGAACAAGTTGCCTAAGGAAGTTGCGGAATCATCTCCATTCTGTGTTTTTAAGCAGCAGCTGTATAGACATCAGTTGATTTAAGCAGAGCTGACTGTATGTAGGGGCAGCAGGGCTCATGCTTCAGGCCCAGTGCTCTCAAAGCCCCCGTTCCCTAAAAGTTTCTGCAGGCAGCTGCATGGTCCTAGGAGCTTCTAGGCAGTGGAGCCCATGGGCACCTCCAGAGCAGCTGCAGCAACAAGGCTGTGGAGGCAATCTCCTGGAGCAGGTGGGAATTGCATCTTGCTCTTTTCTCTAGTGACCTCCACAACGCCTTGTATGTTTATAAATGTAGTGAACATTTAACACAGGGATTGGAGGACCACGTTGATAAGAATGGACCCCTAAATTCCCCCAAAATGGGTACTCCCCCCACTCTTGCTATGTAAACTGAGGCCAAGGGACCTGAGAGAAAGGGCATGCAAACAGCCCCCAGGGACCAACAGAGGCCGGAGAACATGGGGATAGAGGCTTGACAGGGAAGCCCCCCCCCCATATGAGGTGCACAAGCAAAACAGGAGGGGAGGGGTTTGCAGGAGAAAAGTAAAAGGAAGGATCGGGCCCAGCCACCATAGCTCCTAGCAAAAAGGGACCACTCATGTAAAGATACTAGCCTAAGGTTGAGAAACAGATCGGACGGGAGAGCCCTCCGAATAAAGAATGGGGTCGTTAAGGAGAAGGGCTCACCCTGTTGTAACAAGGAACTGGTGGCCATGACTCAGTACAGAAACCCCCCAATCCCTGAATTCCCCAAGAGAAACCAGACACACACCCATTGTACCCTAAAGACCATCGTTAGCCTTACCTCCCCTCCCTGTGTCTTCTGTTTATAGTTTCCCCCTGTGACAAAGATATCTTGGGCATCTAGTATAGCCCTCTTTGTCATGGAAGTAACCTCCCCTCGTTAGCCCATTGTACACCCCAAATGACCCTTCATAGCCTCACAAACTCCTTTGTCTGCACCCTTTAACTGCCCCTGGTTTTTTCCTCAACCTTTGAGAAGTCTTGAGACCCAGATACGTGCAGATCACTCTCTGTGTGTGTCTGAGTTAAGATTTCTTCCAGACTCTGGTCTGTCCCTTCTTTCTTCCTCCATATCCCGAGCTCCGCTGGATCCGTGGGCTGCCTGTCCCGTCTCAACAGGCCAGGAAAAGGTAACTGCAGGTCCAGACTTTCCCAGCCAACTGGGGAAGCCCTTTTTCCCTCCCTGTCTCTTTCTCTCTCCCTATCGCGTTCTCTTGGGCCGTTTTTAGACGAGCGCGGCGGCGCCCGCGCTTGTTTCCAAAAAAGCCGGCAGCCCATTCCACACGAGACGCTGCCGCCGAATACGCGCATGTGCGGCCCGACGCGCATCCATTTCCAGCCGCGTCTGACCAGCCTCGATCGCCGACCCGGTCAGTTCGCGCACGGAAATGGATGCGCGTCGGCCGCGCATGCGCGTATTCGGCGGCAGCGTCTCGTGTAGAACGGGCTGCCGGCTTTTTAAAGAAACAAGCGCGGGCGCCGCCGCGCTCGTCTGAAAACGGCCTTGCTCACCCTCACTGAGCCAACACTGGAATACCCCCCGCCCCTCTTCTCCTACTATCCCCGCAAACCGCTTGTGTTTTAAACCCCACCAGCCGGACCGGGGCTGTGTTTCTCTGTGTTATATACCAATAAACCTGTTGTTTTTGGATACCTGTCTCCTTCTCTCTCTTTCTATTTGGGGACGGTACATAAACTGCCTGTAGTGCGTACTGTCCTCGGCTTGATCCTTTGAACACGTGGAGACCCCAGTTTAAGTCTTTAAGCCAATTCCCCCCGAAGTTTAAGGAACAGTGATTATTGGGGCACATCGTACCCAGAGGTCACAAGTGGGAGGGGGTCTCCTGTTAACAACGTGGCCCTCGAGATCCTTTCTAGCTGTACAGTTCTGTGATTCATTGCTAAACAGTCAGTCCTATATATGTGCAGGCACTGAAGGCTAGAGCAAGTTATTAGTAATGCTGCCCCTGCCACTGTTCTCAAACCAGTGATTACCAAGTGTAGTTCTGTGAAGTGAGCAATTTGCCTACTGCATAAAGAAAATTATCACCTTTGGATTACAAGCCTTAAAGGGAGGCAAATATCTGCATTGCTATGCTCCTTGTGAAAGTGACAATTATGAGTGCAGATGCACAGACAAGCATATTAGACCTGAGCAGCAGCAGGGCTATAATTGATAGGTACAGTCTGCAGCTGCTTTGGAATCCTTCCGTATTGTGTCATGGTCCATTTTGCTTTTCCCTTGGCTTTGTTGCAGCTGTTCTTTGTGATCAAACTGCAGCATTAAAAAAAATAAATATTCAGTACCATATTAGAAAAACCTCTTTTGTGGATAAGGAATTGAATACCAGTAGTCAGTAACTTTAAATTAGCATGAAGGTGAGAGAACCAACATGCTTACCTTGGTGAGGATAAGAGTGTATTTTTAATGATCTTACATCAAAGATGGAGATTCTGTACCATCTCAGATGCAAAGCAGCAGCAGCAGCAGCAAAGGCTTCAGACCTACTGCTTCTCAATTCGCTTGCAACCTCAGGAATGTAATGGACACAAATGTTCCTTTTCAGCTAAGTACCAAAAAAACCATGTGCTTGCTTCTGGCACTAACTAGATATTGGAGAACATTCAAGATTCCTCCACCAAGCCCACATGCCCTGCACTATACAGATACCTGGAAGCAGGAGGAGATTGGCATGTGATTCTCAAATGTTAAAAAAACCCAACCCACATACATTCAAAATATAACAGTATAAGAACTGATACTAAACTACTTCTCAGCTTCATGAACATCTCTCCCTATGTTCCTTTCTCCCCTGTAGATTGTAAACCCCTCAAGGCAGGGACTTGTTTCTAATTACAGCTGTTCCACACCAGGCACATTGGTGGCACTATATAAATAATAAAGAATTATTAATAGTAATACCAATAGAAATTACCAACATAAGCTAATAAAAGTGAGAAAAAACCTTCTGGAAAGGAAAATAAGGGCTCTCATATGCTCACATCGCCAGCTTTCTTATTTGCCACTAATTCAGAATGTTGATCATTCTTACAAGCCATAAAGGAACTGTTTCCACTTCTCACAGATTCTGTTGTGCACATTGTCACTAGTATCCAAAATCAAAACCCCAACAGCTTCACTTGATCTGCCAGAGCACCCTTTCTGTCTTAGCTTTCTGGAAGTGGTGTGGTTGAAGGATGGATTGGAATGTGAGGGGGGGGGGGGCTAGAGGTTTGTGAAATGGATGGTTCTCATAGCAGTGGGTATATTCCAGTTTTTAGCCCTATGGAATAACTTGTAAAGAAACCTGGTGCTCTACTTTGATGCATTTTGTGGAATCAAAGGGGTATTAGAAAGGGAGCTCTTGTCACCCATAGACACCTGCAGCTGTTCATTGTGATCAAACTACAGCATTTTTAAAATTCCTTAGTGCCATATTAGAAAAACCTCTTTTGTGGGTAAGGAATTGAATACCATTTTTTTTTACTCTTGAATACCAAGAATTTTACTATGGCTGAGTTATAGACCCTCCTTTATTTAAAAGCATGGGAGTATTTTTTGTAAAGAAAAATACATTGCAGGCAATTCCTTTTTTTAGAACATTTTCTATAGTTAGAACATAAGAGCCATACTCTTATCCCTTCCCTTTTGGTTGATGCCACCAGCAAAGATACCAGTGGTGACTGTGATGTCTCTGCTGGGGAACAGACTGAGGCCGTTTTTAGACGAGCGCGGCGGCGCCCGCGCTTGTTTCCAAAAAAGCCGGCAGCCCATTCCACACGAGACGCTGCCGCCGAATACGCGCATGTGCGGCCCGACGCGCATCCATTTCCGGCCGCGTCTGACCAGCCTCGATCGCCGACCCGGTCAGTTCGCGCACGGAAATGGATGCGCGTCGGCCGCGCATGCGCGTATTCGGCGGCAGCGTCTCGTGTAGAACGGGCTGCCGGCTTTTTAAAGAAACAAGCGCGGGCGCCGCCGCGCTCGTCTGAAAACGGCCTAAGAAAACTATCTAATTTCATATAAGCCACCCAATGATTCTGATAATGAATGCATTTCAGCTAATGACCTTGAGATGAATAAGGCCCTATTCAAGCTGTTTGCAAACATGACCCCTTGTACCAATAACATGGTTAGGTAACTGATAATCATTTCAATATATCTAAAGTTCCTGGTCTGCCAAACTCAATATCATTGCTAAAATCTCACTGGTGCCTGCATTCTCGATCTTTACTGAGCCAATAGCTGAAAGATAGTAAGTAAGTACATCATCTGCTGTTAGTATCTAGTCAGATAAACATTATTCAGTTGAATTCTCCAGTAATCTCTGCTTCAAGGAGGCACATGATTCAATGCTGATTGAAGGGGACAGGCAAATTCCTGTAGCAAATTCCTGATTTCCATCATAAACCAGTGTGCATACGTGTTCATTTTTGTTCATGAAAGTGAGTGCTCTCTCTCTCATGTGCACACACACACACACACACACACAGAGTACATTCTCAACTCCTATGCTGCTTTTAGATGTGTGCGCACCGCAGGCACATGAAATCATGCCACATGTAAAAGTCCCATGGGTGGGGTTTAGATGCAACATCTCACATGTTATAGCTGGCCGTGCATTCTTTTCAAACCGTGAACTAACTACCTCAATAACGAGGTATTTAGTTCATGTTGTGAAAAGAATGTGCGACCAGCTATAATGTGCGAGATGTCACATTGCCCACAGGATTTTTTATGTTCAAAACAAAGATATTTGGGGCAATGGGAAGTTCTTCTCTTGAACTTCAGAAAGAAGGGTGGAGAGAAACATGCTTTCAGAGTTGCTATATTCCTCTGGAAAGTGCCTGATTGACTGATAAGGTTGAGTTATGCTCCTTCCAAATGTTTAACGTCTATGTAATCAAGGTCGGCCTTAAGTCAAGATGAGCAAGGCTAGGACTCTGGCTGTGTCTTCCTCTTATTTTAGATTCTAGGGCTGCTTTTAGACATGCACGGTGCACACGCGGTGTGAAATCGAGGCTCCATGGTAGTTAAATCAGTGGGGTGAAGGCGACTATTAAGCACACTGTTTGCTCAAACTGCAGCCCCAGGCACTTAACATTGATGTTGGTCTATCAGGCTGTTGTAGGTAAGGCACACAGATTCTGTGGCCTGCAGTGCAGAAGGGATAGGGCTGCCACCTCGTTCCCCATGTTGTATCTGCTAACATGCCACATGATATCATTAGACAGAACATTGGCCATGTGTTCCGAACCGAACACACAAATTATCCTTGTGATGCAATGGTGTTTACATTGCATGTTCAGCAGGTGGCCAAGTTGGTGTTGGGATTGTTACGGTGCTTACACACAATGGCCAAACACGTGCTTAGGGGTTTTGACACCGGATCGTTATGTCTAAAGAAGCTGCCCCATGAATATGGATATGCAAATTTTAGACTGCTAACTACACAGAATTTTGATAGCATGTCCTTCAGAGACAAGCTGATCTCTAAAAGCTGCTCTTGTTTTCATATAGTGGATGTGACTCAGCTTTCTGCTTTAAAATGAAAGCAATACGGTAAAGGCTCCAGCACTTGAATTAATGTGCGAGACTTCCACTGAGAGTCTGTCCTTTGAGCCCTTTGCAGTTCTGTTTGGTGAGCCTGTCTGATCAGATTAGTTTCAGTACAAATGTCAAGCTGGTTAGAGCTGCACTGCCCCTGCAGGATTCTCAGTGGGCCTGCGAGAAGGTTGAGGTCATTTTTTAATTACAGTCGTACAGGTTAATACAAAGCATGTGTCTGCTTTCTACTCTTCGTTTTTACAGAGCATTTCGGACACATTCTTATTGTCTCTGATGTTTCTTCTGGATCATTCTCTTTCTCTGTTCCAGAGTGCTTACTGCATTTCTTGTAAATGAGACTGCTTGAAGCAGACTTACATATCGGTCTGCTGAGAAACATAATCAAGTGACAGAAAAGATGCTATCACTGACAGTGGAAAGAAAAGAGCATGAATAATGTCTGTCTCTGGTCATATCATCTTGAACTATTATCTAGCTAGTTATCTTCACTCAATTGAATTAACACTGGGCTTGTAAACCCTTGAATAGGATTCAGAGGAGTATCTAGGTGCCTGAGGTCTCTTTGGAATAAGACAATGGATTATGGAGAAAAACACACCGAAATCCTGGACTGGAACAAGTATTAAAAACAAGCGTGAAGAGCAATTCACCAGAAGGAACATGCTGAGAGTTCTGTTACTCATTATTAGGGATTCATTAGCTGATGCTCCAGGTCAGCACTAGAGCCAGTAGTCCTGCATGTTCAGAGTCGGCACTCTGTCACTGCAGGAAGTGCTGTTGCTATACAAGACATAAATCTAAAATCCAGACTACCTGGAGAGTAGCAATTGAACCCTGTGGTATTACAGCCTTAACCTCCCTGTTCAACACCCCCTAGTAGGGGTGCCACCTTTGGCCGTTTTTTACTTGACTCTTCCATTTTGGCCTATGGTAGCGTCTTGGCCCTTCTCCTAGTTACAGTTAACACCACAGCATGAATCCTTCCCTCTGCTGACTACCATCACATGAAAAGAGTAGGGTTGCCACCCTCAGTTGTTTGGTACTTCCATTTTGGCCTATGGGAGTGTCAGGTAAAAAACCACAAGAGTGGCAATCCTAGAAGAGAGTGGTGTAGCAAGGCTGTGGTAGGCCCATGCTCATGTTTCAATTATATGGGCCCCTAATGACAAAGGGGTGGGAGCAGAGTTTACCCATGAATGCAGTGGTGCCCCAGCGCCACTCCCTTCTGGAGCAGCAGCAGCCCCATTGGGAAGAAGGTTTTAAGAGTGGGTGGGGGTGGGGCCAGTAGTGAGTAGGAGGGGCTGGGCCAGAAGTGGGGGTGGGACAGCACTCCACTCCTGCTTACTCTGAGAAAACTGCCTTCTTAGCAGGGCGGCCCTTTAAAACTGCCTGAGCACCACTAGGAAATTTTCAGAGTGGGTAGGAGTGGTACGTTGGCCCTGCTCCCTTCCCTTCTGAAAATTTCCTAGCAGCACTCAGGTTGCTTGCAGAGGGCCCCCTCAGAATCCAGGGCCTTGACTCAGCTGGGTTCCCTTGCTCCATGGTAGTTCTACTACTGCATATCCACCAATTTGTAAGAAAATGAAAATACCCATTTGTCTTCTCACAAAAAAATGAGGGAGTTTATTTAGTTCTTTAAGAGCTCATTCATTCTCCCTAGGGAAGTCCACACATCCTGGCTTTCCCTATGTGTGAGAGAGGTACTTGTGAGACATGGAACCGCAACATCCCCACACAGGGTGCAAATAAACAGACTATAGCCCGCAGGAGTCCCATGTTTGGTCCAGGCAGCCCCCACTGAGGGGTGCCACGTAGCAAACCTAATACATGGGCAGGTGCCACACTTTTCCCATCCCCCTCTGTCATGGCTCACAGCTGCAGGGAACTATGGGTCCAGGAACCTTCCCCTGCTGTTTGCTTCCTGGTTTGTTTCCCCCCACCCTTTTGGAGTGCCATTTTTGAGCACTCCAAAGCAAAACTAAACAGTAGGCGAACATTGGCCCATGATGCCCAGGGACTACGCTGTGAGTGGAGGCTCTGTGGAAGGTCCATGGCACATAGGAGCACACATCTCGCAGCCACTTAACAAACAGGCAGGGAACACAGGATAACACCCTCCTGACTTGCTTATAAACACCTACATACTGTATGTTTTCTCTTTGCTTCTAGAATGTCTTGCTTATAGAATATTTGGTTGGGCTGTTTAAATGGGCCCTCATGGCAAGGAAACCCACGAGAAAGTGGTCCCATGCCATTCTGGATAGATACCACCTCACAGGGCTATTCATGTCAAGCCAGATTTTGATCCCAGCAATGGACTCACAAAGGGACTCAAACTCCCAGCCTCCCAACCCCCCTCGGCTGGCTACTGGCATCACATGTGATGGGACAGAGAGGGGCACCCACTATGGGGACTCCTCTAAACTATGCTGAGGATAGGGATGGGTGGAATTTTGGCTTCCTCTTCCCAGACCCCTTGCAATTTGCTAGCCAGCAAGGCTAAACTGCTGCAGCAAAACAATTGGGCCAAAGGGCTTTGCTTTTGCAACTTAGAATTTTTAAAAATCAAAATATTCATTTTGTTTCAGTCAATTTGTTTCAATCACAACTAGATCTCCCTTGTACTTTCCCTTTGAACCAACAGCATAGTGGTCTCCCCATAGCCACATAGGAGATTTACTATAAATAAATCCTCTTGGACTGTTTATCCCAACAGACTTTTACAATGTTTGATCTCCCCACACCAAGCCTGCCTCCTGCCTTTCTGATCCAGGTGCAGCTCTTGTCTCCAAGCCACTCTTGCACCCCAGCTGGTTTGTGGTTTCCCTACACCAGGGGTGGGAAACCTGCAACTCATGGGCCAAATCCACTCCTGCAGTAGCCACTTTCAGATTCCTGGATTTGGCCATATATGAATTTACTCTCTAACTTCAAGCACTGAAAAAGTGACCTCAGAGAAAAGGCATGGGTATGAGGGCATGCAGCCAAGGTTAGAAAATGGATCCATGGCTTAGATCTGTGACTTCAACCAGTACTTGTATTAATTTTCAAAGTAAGCTACAGAAAAGAAAGAGCACCCTACCCTGCTCACTGAGTTCTGTTCTTTTTATTCTTCACTGATGTCAGCTGCCCTCTCCCAGCCACAGCTGGGCACCATCAGCTTTCACCTGCATTAGCTGGCGGGGAGCAGAAGAACTCAGCCCATTATCCCTTGGATGACCACCTCACCTTTTTGAAGTTTGCTTATTTTCCTCAAAGGGGAATAAACAAAATGTACACAGTGTAATATGAGAACTACGTTTTGAGACCAAATGCAGAAGTGAAGCACTGGCAAAAAAAAGAGGCAGCTTTTCATCCTATGAGCTGCATAGCATTAGCTATTAGCTTCAGACCTATTGGAAACAACAAGGAGAGCAACCATCTCTGTTAGAAATAGCTCACATCTTCCTAGGATGTTCTTTTCCATCAAGACATAGTACTTTCCCCCAACCCCATCACCCCCACCCTCACCCAGCACTCAGGTTAAGTTTCTGAGAGCAGAGAGACCATTGAGGAAGTTTTGTATGCAAAGCAAATAAAAGCAAAAAGAAGATAAAATTAATCTTTACAGACTAGATAATCAAGTTACACCAGGACCTGCAGGGGGGAAAGGGAGAGGGGAGTGCATGAAGGGGTCAGTTGCTCCAGAGTCCTAGGTTTGCCACCTTTTGCAGTTTGACTCTGAGACTCCCATGGGCCAAAAAGGGAGTCTCAGGGTGAAACTGCAAGAAGTGCCAGCCCTACTCCACCCCTCTCCTATCTGATCTGACTGGATCTCCCCGCTATTGCCTATCTCCTTCAAGATTAGGAAGGAGTGAGTTCCCTAGTCACGTATTACGAGGCTTGCTACCTTCATGCAGTTTGACCTTGAGACTCCCATTTTGGTCGATGGGAATCAAACTACAAAAGGTGACAACCCTACCTTTCACTGATGGGTTTATTTATTTATAAAATCATTTCATACTAGCGGACTAAGGCTCCTCTTTTCACTCTTGAAGGAGGTAGGGATGAGGGATCCATTCACCACAGCCCACCCACTACTGCTTATCATTTCTATAGTGCTACTACATGCATGCAGCACTTTACAGTCACAGATTTTCAATGACAGGTCCCTGCCCAGTGACCTTACAATCTAAGATGGAGAAGGGTGAGGGGAACATAGAGACAAACAGACAGATTCCCATTTTACAGATGGGGAACTGAGGCTGAGACTTGCCCAAGGCCACCCAGTGAGTTCATGGCAAGGGTAAGTTTCAAATCCTGGCTTCTCAGGTCCAAGTCCAGCATCTTATCCACTGCACCAGCACCACACTGGTCAGATTGCTGCCACATCTGGAGGGTAGGAGCTTTTGCTGGGAGCCAGGGCAGCACAGGGAGGCTGAGGCTGGTTGGGAGCCCTGCCCCCTTGCCCTTATGGAGGCCCAAAATTTAGGGTTACCATACTTCCTCTTTAAAAGAGGACACTTATGAAAAACACATGTTGCAGCCCTGCACCATGTATTTTTCATAAACATCCTCTTTTAAAAGGGAAGGGTATGGTAATCCTACCAAAACTAGGACACGAACTCAGGCCCAACATAGTACACCACTGGCTGGAGGAGCCAGTCAGAGAGCAAGAAAGTGCAGGGAGATGAGTGATTTTTTTCTCTAATGCTCTAGGAGTGTTCTTCTGGGGCTGGAACAGAATTCCCAGGGGTTGTGGGGTTACAAGGAAAATATTTAAAAGTTGGAGAGGAGGGCTCAAAAATCATTTTCTTGGGGCTTCTAAAAATCTTAAGGTTTGTCAAGTCCCACCAACACCACTTATAATACAATTCAAACGATTCACCAGCAGTAACACCCACAGACTGCATTGTCACAGATAATATACGGTCCTCTTCTTAATAAAGCCCGTTACCTTAATTCATAGTTTAAGTAGCTACAGACTATCGATATAGGGACATAGTTAGTGGCTGAAATCTAAGCAATTTATATTTTGGCTTCTGTCTGAAAAACTACTGCTGCTGCCATAGCTAGGCTTGTGGGTACTTTCTTCTCCCCTGAGCGCTGCCTCCTTCCAAGAAAGGGCTGCCAACATTGCCAGGCCTCCTCAAAGTATTGTTTCCAACAGAGGGGGAGAGAGCACAGTCACTATTACCGCATTCACACCTGACGGTGGTGCAAGGGCGGTGCTCCCGTGAGGCAAAGACATGGCGGGGGAAAGGAGGTGGAAGCCGGAAGTACCTCTGGTGTGAACGGGGTTCTGCTGCGACTTCACTCCTGAATGACAGGACTCAAAATCCACCCCTGTCATTCGCAAGTGAAGTTGCGGCAGAACCCCGTTTGCAATGGGGGTATGTCTAGTTCCTCCCCCCGCTGCATCTTTGCCTCGTGGGAGTCGCTGCTGCTGCACTGTCATCAGATGTGAATGCGATCTTAGATGGATATCCTAGCAGCTGTTTAAGGACCCCACCAGCCTCTGTGAAGCAGGGGTTCTGCCGAACTATGAATACAATTAGCTTTCCGTGCACAATTCAAGGTGCTGATGTTGATCTATAAAGCCACGTTCATACAGTTAAGAAGTGCAGAGAGGCCTTCCCAGTGACTGCCTCACAGCTTTGGAACTCCCATCCCCTGGAAATTATCCCATCTTCCAGAGGCAGTGGAAGAACTTTCTAGTTGGCCTGGCATTTAGAGGGTGGGGATGGGCTCTAAGGGAGTGGGATTTTTGGTGGGATATTATATTTATATTAGAATTTATATCTTCAGTGTTTTAATTTTGATTCCAACTTCAATTTTGTGTGAGCTGTATTAAATGAGCCCTAGGCACAGGATGGGCTATACATTTAAATAAATATACAATAGAATCTTTACTGGGTGAAACTGCTGTGTATTTATATTGCATTTTACTTTGCATCTGACATCCACATGTTCAGTCACCATGACAACATAGTCATTTGACCCATCAAAGAGGCTTATAAAAAATGTATAACAGCATGCTTTATCACTCTGTTAATTCTGGTCTAATCTTTTTGGAACAATGGGGAAAGGTGAGACTTGTTTTTCCAACTTGAAATGTGGACGTGTCATTCTGCCAGCGCCTCCTGATTACCAAGGGTGCAATATTTCCCAGACAAGATGGTATAAATGAGCCTGAACTGTTTTGCCATTACGAGATTTGAGTTGGTTATAGTTTTCTTTAATTTACCTTTAAAAAAAATAAAAATACCAGCAGTCTTAAATGTATTCACATCGTCAGAGTTCCATTCAAATCAACAGTGTCCCATTAGCATAAGTATATTTTAGATCACAGCTTAATTGATTATTTCTGAAATTGGGGGGGGGGGGAAGAGAAGAATCTAACTACTATGTGGTGGGAAATATCAATAAATATATAAAGGAGACACGTACCATTAAGGGATTAATGGATGACTCAAAATATGACAAGACCAACAAAGGTTTTAAAACAGACCATTGCCTCCGGTGCTCAGCTATAGATTAGTATGCTTTAGGATTTCATAAATTTGTGAAATTCAAGCACCGTTATTTCTTTGTTCATTCTTTTTATATTATATGAAAATCATTCTCATTACAGGCTATGGGACCTTCATAGTTTCTAAATATGCAATCCACTATAGCAAGATCACCACCATTGGCAATCAATTCAAATTGCATATCAACAACTGAAAAGGCAGAAGTACATTTGATGGTCTACAGGCTTCATCATAGAAGGTGCTGAAGCTGATCCAGTTAAGCACTTGAAGCATATGGGCAACCCCATCAGCATCAATGGAACTGCTCGTATGCTTAAAGCTAAGTATGTACTTATGTGCTATTCCTAGATCAGGTTTGAATATTTAGTACCTTGATTGCTTGAGCTCCATGAGCACAATGTGCTACTACTATGTGCAATGGATTAAATGAGCTCTTTTAAAACTGTGCAATTATATAAACACTGCTTTGGAAAATGTGAATACATATGTTCTTCTTACCTAATGGGTGTGTCTTATTGTACTTCCCACGTAGAATGAATTATGAAAAGGAATGCTCAATATACTGTAGCTCCAAGGATAATTTCTAAAGGTAATACTTTTGATTAACAGATGCTAGATGGTTCACCATTGTGCACTGCAAAGGCAAAACATGTTTGCTCTTGAGAAAGTTCTTTCAGCCAGAGAAGAAAGTCATCCCTGCCCAATAAGGGAACTAAATACAGTGTACTGTGTACGTCGTGTATGTACACACACACTCGGAGCTAAATATGGGCATGTCTATATACACACAGGGGTTGTTTTCAAACATGACGGTGGCCCGCTTTACCACACTTTCCCCCACTTTAACCTAAGGGCCACCATCATGTCAGTTCCCAGGGTGCCAGATGTTTGCCCAGGATAGATCTTAGTCGTGGTGGTGGCTAGCCTGGGCTCTGACTTGGGAAAGTCTCTACTCATAGCCTGGGTTATCTGCAACCATGGCCAGAATCCAGCTGCCTGACTGGGAGTAAAGCGGGCTATCATATTTGAAAGCCACCTTTACTGGACCCAGTCTGGAGTCCTTACCGGTTGTGGGCACCATGACATCCATCATTGGCTGCCATAGATGCCTGTTGAGGAGAGGGGGGCAGGCCTCTGGGGGCAGCGGAGGGGTGGAGTGGGGTGGAATGTGCTGGGGTGGCCCAGCCCCAGTCATGTTAGTTTGGGGGCCCGGTCCTAGCTGCAGTGGCAGCTCGTCTCCAGATCAGGTAAGTCCATGGTGGCGCCCAAGTGCCGTCATGTATGAAAACACTCAGTGTAACCATAAGAACATAAGCAGTGCCATACTGGGTCAGACCGATGGTCCATCGAGTCCAGCACCTGTCTCTGACAGTGGCCAATCTCGGTCGCTTTGAAGAAGTACCCAGCAGGTCACAATGGGGTGATCCATTCCCTCTTGTTCACTCCCAGCTCCCGATAGTAAGAAGTTACATCCCCCAAACCTACCTGGCTAATAGCTGCTAATGGACCTATCCTCCAGAGACTTGTCCAACCCTTTCTTAAACCCTGCTATAGTACTGGCTTTGATAACATCTTCTGGAACCAAATTCCATAGCTTAATTGTGGGTTGAGTGAAAAAATATTTCTGTTATTTGTTTTAAATCTGCTACCCGTTAGATTAATAGAGTGTCCTCTAGTTCTAGTACTATTTGAGAGGGTAAATAACTGTTCCCTATTAACTTGTTCCACACCAATATCATATCCCCTCTCAGTCATCTCTTCTCCCAGTTGAAGAGCCCCAAGTTACCCATCCAACCTTCATAGGGGAACCATTCGATACCCCTTATAATTTTTGTTGTCCTTCTCTGTACCTTTTCTATTTCTACTATATCTTTTTTGAGATGGGGCAACCTATCCATGACTAGACGCCACAAAGGACATGACTTTTGGCCATATTAGAGGTGTCTGTGTATGGAAAGGTTATAAAGAATGTCCATAACAAAGAAGGTTTGGGTGTTGGAGGGTATACTTTATATACCAAATGTCCAGCATAATCAGTCCAGTTTACCATAGTATTTAATACAAGTCCACATGAAACTATACAACATGTGAACAGTACCAATTACTAACAGGCCCTAGTCCCAAAGAGGTGATAGCCTAAAGCGGGGTTGGGGAATCTTTTGTCTCGTGGGGGAACTTAAAAAAAAACCTGGGTTGGGGGAGGGTGCTTAAGGGATGTGCTCAGGAAGAGAAGGATCATGGATTTGTGCCATAGAATCTATCCCTTGTCCTTGCCTTCATCTCTGTTCCCTCACCCTGAGCTCAGTTTTTCAGTGTGGCTTCAGGGGCCACAGATGGCCTCCAGGCCTGAAGTTTCCAGCCCTGGTATAGAGTGTATTGGAACCCAGCCATTTACAATAACCAAGGATCTGACCCAAAGTGTGTAAGAACAGAATATACCGATATCTGACAAAGCTGTTCTCCACTGGAAAATGGCTGCTGCGTCAAACATGAAATTGTCTATGGGAACGTCAGTACTATGGGAATGTCTATGGGAACATCACTGTCTATGGGAATGGGAGTTCCATCAAAAATTTCCCACAGATGAGAAGTGATTTCTGTTGAGAGCTGATCTGTTAGACTTCATAACAGAAAGGGATGTACATTAATGAAAAGGGGAAAGGATGTTCCCCCTTCCGTGTCTCCCCTCCCTCTGTCTCTAGATTGTAAGTTCTCGGGCAGGGACCGTGTCTATCTTATTCTTTGTTAAGTGCCAGATGCATCACTGGGGCTATATAAATGCTAATAATAATAATAATTAATAATAATAATAAAAATATCTGCTAATCCTTTATGACTGTGTACAAATGTAGCAAGTAAATACCTTTTAAAAATAGACTAAAATATCAAGATGTAAGCTCTGTTCTATATAGCCCCGGTGTGCCAGGGTGCTTTAACCTAGACACTAGCTCCAAATATCCCAGTTTGGTTCCTCCATAGCCTCTCTGTACAATTGTTTCTGTAAAACATCCTCTCCAGCAGAAACTTTCATTGATGCTCCTACATCCAGTGAGAGCTCTCTTCTGCTTACCAGTGCTCATTGAACTGACATGAACACACAAACCTCCATGCATCGAGTTACTCTCGTTCTAAATTAATCAAATCCATCCAGACGTATCTTTGGGAGATAGCTATTTTTGAACCAGCTGAAATGCTGCAACTTTATTTCCCATCCTCCTCCATCCTTTCCCCTTTTCATTAATGTACATCATCTCAGTAGATATTAATGAATCCATATGGAATGAATACTACTGCTTATAGATAAGTAGTCAACTAACAATCATGGCTAGTGGCAGAATATAAAATCTCCTTTACATTGCAGTACTCAAGCTACCTACTCTAGAGTAGCCTCATTCACTTCAATGGAACTGAATAGTGACTTTTGACTACCATGGAATAAAAACTGCATGTCCAATGTTAAATTATAATTAAAAGTAGGTCTTTAACCTAGTTCATTGCAGCCACTAGACTGTAACATATTCATAATGAATGATTTAAATGATTTTCTCTCTATGAATTAGAAATGTCCCAGCAGAGAAAAAAAATGTTCAAAAAGCCAAAGAGAAATCAAAAACTTGAGTCGAAAAACTAAGATGAGTTGGAAAGGCTTAAATTGGGTCTTCTAAGGAAATGAGCTACAGTGGAGACTTGTGTGCAGCATGTTGAAGAAATAGGGCCAGTATAGAGTCAGAGTCAGAAGGGATATCAAGAATAATCTAGTCTAGCCCCCTGCACTACTCCAAATCCCACCAATAACTACAAGTAGAGACTGGGACTAACAAGTGCATACTGATGCCAGAAATAATAGAGAACAGTTTTAGAAAAAGAAGGATCCAGATGTTCCAAACAGGTGAGCCACACCCATGCTGCAGGGGAAGGCAAAAAGAACCTCAGTTGAACTGAGCAGAGCAGCACAAAGCTGGAAAGATCAGGAACGCCTTGTGCTGGCACATCAACCACAATGCTAGCCCCAACAGCCACCATCAGTGACAGTTTAATGAGTATCAGTGAACTGTTTTAAATGATCTTTTTGTGATATCAGTAAAGAGTTTTTAAATGTTTCCTGTGTGTCACTGTGTTTTCCTCTGGCCCATCTGGCTCCCCACACCCCTCCTCAGCACCAGGACGGCATACCTTCCCTCCTTGACCCCCCCCACCCCCCAATGCTGTTCCCCAATCGTGGCCTTTCCCCATGTGTTCCCTATTGGCATTTGTATATTAGCTGTGTGCAGGCCTGAACCTCTGCATTTCCTATCGGCATTCGCAGGCTAGTCACAGGTCTGGGAATGGGAATACGAAGCACAGAGGGGCACAGGCATGCAGCCGGCTACTCCGCAACTGGCCAGCACTTGGCCTTTGCCTGTGGCTTTCCCATGGTAGTTCCCTTTGCACCCGGGCTTTTCCCTGCTGGGCTACTATGCTGTTCCCTCCCTCAAGTGTAAGTGCTGGGCCAGTGACCTCCCCAACCCCCATTTTCAGTGCACCTGCCACCACCCCCTTCCCTTCCAACCCGTAATGTGGCTTATCACTATGTCATACCACCATTTTCTATGTCCCCTTCTTCCCCAAACTAGAAGCATAGATTATGAAAAATAAAGAACTTTTGGGGGTAATTGGGCATGTTATCTTGGTTGGTGGGATTGGTGGGGGGTGGGGGAGACAGCTTCTTCCTCCTCCTCCCATGGATCTGGCTGTGGAGGAGTGTTCATGGCAGGCATGCAGGGATGACTGGTGGTGGAAGGGGAGTGGGCCTGGCCCAGGAACTGTTCCCTGGCATGAGTGCAATGTCGAGAGGGCTCGGGTGCTTGTACTGGGGGGCAGGGTGGAGTGTGGGGGAACCAAGTCGACGGTTGGGTTCCACGTATGGAGGTGTGAATGGCTGATAGGGGTTAGGAAATGGCCCCTGAGCAACAATGCTCACAGTTATGGCAGCAACACGCTTGAGCAGGGAGTTCTGAAGCTGAATGTACAGGGACAGCCTGCTTTGCATCGGACTCACATCTCAATCATTTCCTTGCTCATCTGCTTCATCACACTGTCCAGCTGCTCAAACTCCTCTCGCTGATGGTTCAGGCGGGTCTCGGCAGCAAAGGCCTTGCGTTCTGTGGCATTCTGTCACACCAGCTGCCTATGCTCCCTGGCCATGCTGTTAATGCCATTGCAGATCTTGTCTCCCCAAGCAGATCCCTTGCCAAATCCTCCCTGCGCCACCTGTTGCAGACCCACAGGTCCTGGTTCCACTGGGTGGTTATGGCACTGGGTTCCATCCATGCCCATTGCACAGGCAGACTTGTAGCAAGGCAACAAAGAAAGTCATTATTTCAGACCACCCCACCCACCGTCCTGCCCTAGTTCACTTGGCATTCACTTACCATTCTCCTCCACCTCTTCTACAAAGGTGGCATCTGGGTCCTCCATGCCCTTGACCAGAACCTTGGGTGGCTTCTCGAACATGGACTGGGTCTCAAGCTGGAGGGGATACACCGTGAGAGTCACAGTGTCTGTGTCTGTTGTTCGACCTGTGCTGGCTCTGGGGTGGGGATTAGAATGGAGGGGTGTCCACAGTGTGAACGGTTGCAGTGGGAGAGCCTTTTTCACCATCTTCTGGCCCCTGGCAAAGGTGCAGCCATACAAAGAGATGAAACAATAGCTCCATCCACACAGAGGAACCGATCAAGGAGCATGTAACAGGGCTCCCACAGCTGGAAGCAAAGTTGTTGTCCCGGATCCCTTTGTTTCCAGGTGTCAAACCCTTGGCCCTCTGCCAACACTGGTTCAATGTCCCATGTGTAGCCCTGCTGTGCCTCAGGCCAAGATCTCTTGGAACACCACCTTATTCCTGTAGTACTTAACCAGGGAACAGTGGAGCTTTTGTCCCCCACATAGAATGAGGGAGGCCTTGGTCTCTTCCTTGGTCCAGGGAATATAGTGTTGGTGGGTGGATCGGTAGGTGGCGAGCAACTGAGATTGTGCAGTGGTGATAGCGGTACTGGTTGTTGCCTGGATATCAGTTTGAGCCATAGCCCTGGTGATGGTAATTCTCTACAAGTCATTACAAATAATGCAATGGCTAGGAAAGGGCAAGCTTTGGGTCCTTACTGCCAACAGGAAGAGCCAGGAGAATGAATGTTTGAAAATGGTGCAGTGGGCCTTTAAGGTGGACATTATGTGCGTGTCAGTGAGAATGAGACTGGGGAGAGAGCCAGGAAGCAGTTGCTCCTCAGAATGCTCTAGGGCTTTTACCCTCAACTCTATGGTGCTGGCAGACCTGTACATGTGCAGGCTGCACGCAACCTGGCACACATTAGCCCACGTTCACGCACATGGCAGGCTCCACATACTCTGCGACCCTGACATGAGTGGGGGCTGCATATTCAGTGGTGGTGTCTGGTGGGGGCGAACAGCTAATTGGTCAGGTGGACACCCACTTGGCGTGGACTACCATCTTGTTTGTTAACACCCATAGATTTGAGGTTACACTGCTCATAAGGTAAACCACAAGACATTCTCAGTTTAATAGCAGACTACAAAAATTATTACAGCGCTAAAAAGCAATGTGCTTCCCTGACTATGCACTGGTCAGCTGGAGAGTGTAATCTTGTATACCAGAGTTTCTTCACTGTCTCTGAACTACTTTTTAAATCCACAACCCCAATTCATTTCCAGGATGCCATTGCAATTGAGCAGGATGAGATGACATTAGCATCCCTAAGGAGCAGTGTTTGAAATGTACATTATGGGGAAATAAACTAGGCTCCGTTTCCCATTCAGCGAATATTTCCTTGTCTTTCTCTGGGTGTTTTTAAACGAGATGCTACCAATGCATGGCCACCTAGGAGCCACTTAGCCAACTTCCTGTGTCAAGGTGATGCAGGGGGTGCACTCTCATAACCATGCAGAACCCACTCATGGCCACTCACGGTGCACTGCAAAGAAATCCGAAGTGCGCTGCGCAGGGCAAGTAAAAAAAGTGTGTGGCAATGGGTGCCCACACATCCCGTGCCCATATGAATTGAGGCAGCCACCCACACCAGCAGACAGGTCCCCACTCATAGGCACCGTGGGTGGGGGACACAGCCTTTGTAAGTCACAGGAACTGGTCACGAGTGCTGTGGAGCCCTGTTTCCCAGCACTCGTCATGCCCGGGATGCATCAGTTTCAAAGGAGAGCCTCGTGCACTTCATACTCTTCCCCCCTGGTTTGTGGCAGGGGAAGTGCAAGGCAGCTGCTGTGGTAACTATGCTGGGAGCTGCCCCTTAGAATTCCTCCCCACTCACTCCACCTGAGTGGCCACTCCGCAGCTGTGCCACTCAGCGGCCACAGACATACCTCCCCAGCCATGCTAGTTTAAAAGCACCCTCTGTAAAGCTCCCAAATACGGTCTTCAGTCTTACCCACAGGTAAACCTCAAGTTAAAAATAAGACAGCTGTCCCACAATGAAATACAAGTGGGAAAAAAAGTGCAGGTAGCTTTTTCTGTAAGAAAAGAGTGATGGCTATGGTGGGTTCACCTCAGTCAAGCACAGGAGTAAAACTACTGCTACATAAGGATGGTTTATTTTGACTAGCGTATTACAGTAAGAGTTTGATCTCCAGGAAAAACATACACCTTATTTCCTAGTGAAGATAGGCCCTCTCGTTCAGTGGTTACAAACTGCAGTCCTATGTATTGGTGGTTCAGGAGGCCATGGGAGATGCTTCACAAGTCATCCACGGTAACAGCAAAGTAAGTTTTATGCCCCTCCTCCCCCCGACTGTTGGTGCCACAACCATCTACTGTAACTTGCATGTGCTGGTTATAACTTCCCTGCCCATGGCAGTCATCTCCCAGTCCCCCCACATTCTCTCCCGAAGATGTCCACGGTATTGGAAGGAACTGAACTATGTCTGGCTGTGGCCAGCTCATACTGAGCATATGGTGGAATGTGTCCTTCTTGTGATGTTGAATGGCAGTTTGTAAGCAGGGGTGTGGTTAGTCCTGGTGAGAGAGATTAAATTGGTCTCATCTCCATCACCTCCCTCCCCCTCCCCTCCTCTATGGGTGATTTCAGACGTGACGAGATCACGCTGAACCACACTGAACCACGGTGAACCCCGCGGCGGGGCGAAAGGCCCCTGAACGTCTGCACAGCGTGCGCCAGATGTTGGCCACGCTGAATCTGCAGATGGGGTCAATTTGAACCACGCTTCCCGGGCTAGCCGGGGGAAGGTCCCGGGAAGCGTGGTCAAATGGACCGCGGGCCGTGGCGAACAAAAAGTAACGTCTGGCCGCGTGCCACGGGCCGGGATCCCCGGCGGGATCCCGGGCCGTGGCACGATCGGCCAGACGCGGCGGCCGCATTGGCCCCGCCGCCCGCCCGTCTCCTCGGAGGGCGGGCGGCGGGGTGCGTGGAGGGGGCGGGGCCGTGCGGCCGCACGTTGCGCCGCGCGGCCCCGGCCCCTCCCACTTTCCCCGCCGGGATCCCCCCGGCACGTCTGTTGGGCCGTGCAGGGGTGACCCCAGCGGGGAACGAAGACGTTCGTTACGGTACGGGGCCAAAGGGCCCCGTAACGTCTGAAAATACCCTATGTCTCTCTCTCTCTCACACACACTCTCACACACAGAGAGATGCACAAACATGCCCTGAGCCAGCTCTCCACCACTTCCAGACTGGTTCTCTACCTTTGGTGCTGGCAGTGCTTCCCCCCCTCATCTTGACTCCTGTTTGAGCTCCCTAGGGATGGGGAAGCCACATTCCTCCTCTCCCTATTTCCCCCAGATCCCCACAGCCCTCATGCTGAGTGACAGAAGCAGTGGTGGCCACAAGCAGCAGACAGGAGTGGATACAACATGGGCAGACAGGGTTGCCCTCTCTTGTGG
Source organism: Sphenodon punctatus (assembly GCA_003113815.1). Taxonomy (NCBI): domain Eukaryota; kingdom Metazoa; phylum Chordata; class Lepidosauria; order Sphenodontia; family Sphenodontidae; genus Sphenodon; species Sphenodon punctatus. Next base: position 1,747,972 of record QEPC01003823.1, on the reverse strand, counting down.
TTTTGTGGGAGTGGCAGGATCAAAACCACAAGAGGTGGAAACCTTAAGTTGGCTGCGTGCCCCCCACCCCAGAGTATATGCCTCCCCCCAGTACAGCTGTGCCGTCTTCCTCTACTATATTTTATGCCCGTTTGTGAGAAATGTTGAGGGTTGACAGTCTATTTCTCGAAAAAAGTTTCTTGAGCCTCCCTGTAGTTGTCTCACCTGCTATCTTGTCCAGAGCTGTGAACGCAGCATACTGACATTTCCATAGCCTTGGGTATATCGCACCACTTCTCTCTGCTTCTGCTTCTTGTATGTAAAACACAGTGTGGATGATTGATTTAAGTTTGCACATTGCTCTGAAGACAACAGGGGTTTGTGGATTAAGCTACCTGTGTGCAATAAAAATTAGCTGCTGTTGGCAGTTGTTGCTCAGTGTAAACCAGAGAATTCCCAGCTACTCAGGTCACTGAGGCAGGTGCTGAATGACAGTGTTTATTTACATTGCATATGTTCTAGATTAGCCTGGAATAAAACACAAACAATTTCCCATCCAGATAAATCTTTTGTTTTTAAGCCTTGTTGGTGTTAGCAATTTTGATTTCCTGTTTCTCTTTGCCAAGGAACAAACACTGGTCTCATTGACAAGAGTTGCATCACAGAGAACAACAATGTGATGCAAAACTAACCTGTTCCTCACAGTTCAAAAGAAGCTGACCTTCTCCTGTTGCCAGGAATGTACAGAAGCCTCATTTAAAGAACAAGTTGATACTCTATGCAAACACGCTGTGAACTTGGAGCACTACAGACTTTTTAACCCTTGAGGTACCAGCTATTCCCCAGGTGTTTAGCACCTTTCCAACAGGATTGCTTAAATAGTCAAAAAGGATCTGGTAGGGAACATTTGTCTAAGAGGAAGATGGGTTTGGGGTTGCCGTACCTGCCAACATTTGAAAATCAAAGGGGTAGAGTTATCCAATAAGTCCACAAACCATTTTCACTAGGGAGGTAGGGTGGTGGTGGGAAATGGGCTAGGGTTGCCACCTTTTGCAGTTTGACCCCGAGACTCGTATTAGGAAATTTGGGATCAAACGGCAAAAGGTGGCAACCCTAGGCATGGCCTCATCAGAAATGGCAAGCTTCTGAACCCTCACAGGGTGACCTTTGTCTTGGGACAAAGCCTGAGGAAAGATGGCTCTGTAACAGCAGCAGAGTCTTGATAGTACTTGGGATTCCCTCTATGCTGCACATGTCGGTGCAGCTCTGTCTGCTCCTGGATTCTGCCACTCCAATGAGTGAAGGTCAAAAAAGGAAGCTTGAGTGCTACCTGCCATGGCCAAGGGGTAGACTAGTAGGCAAAATGAGGTCGCCTTAGCAGGAATGGGTTGTTATAGGCCAGACCAAGTCAGGTTTAAGACAAATCTGAATGGGGAAAGGTGGATCTGCAATTAAGTATGGACCCATATCTGAATATAACCCTGGCAGGCACAGAAAATTCTGCCTGCCTTCTCGCTCCCACCCTTGTAGGAACGCTCTCCCTTGTTTGCTTAATTTGCTTCTGTGACTCCTGAGGCCACTGGGTAACAGCTGCTTTTCCTGAGGGAGAACAGAATGCACTGGATGGTCAGGAAAGAGCAAGAGAGGAACTGGCACAAATCTCCATGGCTCTGTGCGGGCAGACAGGCTCACAGCATGACACTCTCCATTGCACTGTGAGGGGAGAGGTCTCCCACTGTTCAGTGGAAGGGCTAGGGAATTGTAAGGAAAAGGACTAGAAAAAGAAGGCAGCAGGAGCTGCTGCTGGGGATAAAAATGGGAATCAAGTTGACAGCTCCTATCTGCCCCATCCTCCAACAATTTTTAGTTAAAGCATTTAAATCAATCCAGTCAGTGAATAATCCCATGGAAAGCTCTCTTATAGAGAGGTGGATTTCCTCAGTGTGCCTGTGTCACTTTACTCTGCTCAGCAATAATAACTTCTTGGGCAGAGAGAAGGCTCATTCACACGACTCCTTACCTTGTTATGAACTCACTCACACTGCTCCTTTATCTAAGGTTGTCTTTTTCAGTAGCAACCACACAGTTACTGATTCCTCTGCTTTTCAATGTCTCTCCCCCTCACCCCCAATTTCTCGAGGTATTTCTCACAATTAAAAGGGCATGGAGAAATGCCCTTACATTATACCTTCATGCAATGTTTTGGAAGCAACATGAAGCAGAGGAAGAAATCCCTGCTCTAAGACACTCTAGTAGAGGCAAAACCAAATATCCACCTAAATGAATCTGACCATCAAACTCACTCTATTCAATTTGGATTTGACAAAGTGGATATTGACTACTATTTGTTTCCCTTCTATTAGTTGGTTTGGCTGTTCTGGAGGAGTTATTTTGTTTATTTCAGTCAGGATCATTTTGATATTTTAGTTACATCATTTTGGCAACATTAGCACTATTGTGCATATGCAATCATTGAAGCAAAGTGGCTGAAAATACCCAAACTTCCAAGACAAACAACATAACCGAACTGGACTTTTTGAATAAGTGGACACGCAAACTTCTGCTTTGGTTGCAGATATCATGCCGATATTTAGAAGGCTGTCTGAAATGCAAATAATCTTTACAAATGCAAAAATGGCTATTCATTCCAGTTCTGCTTTCTGGTCACTATTCTGTGGTCAGTTGGGAGTAAACTGACAGATCAGAAATGACATAGTAGGAACTGAAGCATGCTACTTGACTGAGTCAGATCCTTACAAGTAAAACCTTTGCATCAAATGGCAGGGAACAATGAACCAGCATACATCACAGAAAGTGGTAACTTTTTCTCACAACACTTAAAATATGGGCTTGCACCACTTCCCACTCTAGAAGAGTGGTTGTGCGAATTATTATTTTTTGTTCTCGGTGTTCATCGTGCTTTACAACCCTTCTGTAGCTCACACTCTCACAGCAACCCTCTGAAGTAGATCATTACTATTCCTTTTTACAGATGGGGAGCGACTGAGAAATAGTGGGTGCTTTTAGACAAGCGCTCCCCCCACCCCTAATCATGTTTGTTGCAGGGCTGAATAAGGCACCAATGTGGCCCTACATCATGCATGATGGGTGGGGAAGCGCTTGTCTAAAAATACACAGTGTCTTGCCCAACCCCAACCAGTAAGATTATGCCAGATAAGACCCGAACCCTAGTTTTGCAGATCCAAGTCTAATGTCTTATCCACTAGGCTACTCTGAACTTCAGAAGTACTGTTTGGTTGTTGTGCCTATTTAGCCCTTATCTTCTCTGTTAAAATTGACATGGAAGGCTCATCCACATACACTTATCCGCTGGGGGAAGCAACAAGTCCACTCCGCACAGCACCCTTCTTTCCCCCTGCCTCCATGGGGGAAGCCAGCACAGGCTGGGAGAATCATGTATGCATGAGCCCAGAAGATGTCAATTGTCATCATAGCTTTTCTGCGTGCTACTTAAAGTTGGCCCATTGACCTGAGTGGGACTACTGTGGATCAAGGGCCTTTAGAACTGCAGGCTAGGCTCCTTAATATAAGCCATAAATCAGTCCTCACATGCTAAAATGACTTGGCTACCAGTGTGGAATAAATTTGGATTCTAGTAACCTAGAAGAACGTTTTGGGGGGAAAGATGATCCTGCAGTTAAGGAACCAGCCCAAGCAACAGGAAAGCTGGGTTCTGTTACCAACAGTGATACAAACTTACTGTGTGACCTAGTCATGTAACCTTTCTATGGTCTGCTGGCAAAAATGTGATACGAAGGGGCTGAGTGTTCTCACTGGCTTGCTGAGGGTTGTTTCTCTGATACATGTATGGTATACTGCTCCAATTATGCATGCTATAGAAATGCCTGGATCTATAAATAAACAATGGCTAAGTCCCTAAACATTCAATGGTATACTAACACTATGGTACAGTATACAATACATGTAAAGCATTTTGTTTACATTAATGTAAACAAATTTAAAAATAATAATCTCTAGAGCATTCACAACGGGATGCAAATGCTACAAGAATCATATCCTCTCCAATAGAACAGTGTATTCGTAGCTCTCTAGTGCATCCAGTCCCTGATGATGAACAATACTATAGATGTTTTTTTCTCTTCTGGCGCCTCCTTGTGACTAGTTGGTTTATATCAAGAACATCAAAGTACAGAAAAAAAATGTTTTATTAGAGTGTGGTTGCCGTGTTGGTTCCAGATGTAAGAGACAGAAACAAAGTAATTCAATAAATATATTTTATTGGAGCAGCTTCTGCCGCTAAGACTATGCAAGCTTTTGGGGCACACAGGGTCATTTATTTATTTATTTACAAGATTTTTACACTGGCTCTCTTGCACATGCATCTCAAAGCAGCTTACAACCTAATTTAAAATATCACTAAAAATGATAAATAATATATAAAATCCATAAAACAATTCAAAAGGGGGGTGTCACAGGGGTTCGCTTCTTCTTTGATTATGGGGAAATTAGCTCTGAATCCCCAGACAAAAGTCACCCTGCAGTGCTCCTTTATATCCCCAAATGAGAGGTTCCTAAATTTGGGGTCTGGCCTCCACATTCGCCCCTACAGTCAGCCTGTACCCACCTTTAAGGGTGTCTCCCAACAAAAGCAGGTCCCTTATATATATATTCCTCAGTCTCAGAGTCTAGTACATCTAGCATGGGCTCCTTGTTCCACCTTGCCTGGGTTCCAGTGCCCTGAGCAGCCAGACCTTGAGAAGATGTGCTCCCTTCAGCGTCTCCTGGTGATTGCCATTCTCCTTCTGGAATAGGCCCTTTATATAGGCCAAAGACTGTTCTGTTTTAAAGGGCCAGTACTCTTTCCCCTTAGTATGACCTTAAACAGGTGCCATTTTTTCTGCCTTCAGTTCTGGAGGCCATCTTGTAATGTTCTCATGGTGACTCATCCCCATAAGGAGGCAGGTCGCCGCATTCTGCACTAGCTGCAGTTCCTGAACCACATCATCAAGGGCAGCCCCACGTAGAGCACGTTACAATAGTCCAGTCTTGAGGTGATGAAGGCATGGATGATGGTGGTCGGGTCGGTGTCTGAGACATACAGCCAAAGTCACCACACCAGATACAACTAGTGAAAAACACTCTTCGTCACAGCTGCCACCTGAGGATCCAGGCGGAGCTGGGAATCGAGGAGCACTACAGACTCCAAACCTGGGACCCCAGTGGGGGACGAACCCCATCAATGATGAGGGACATCGCACCCACCGCCCTCCCCATCAACATCACCTCCATCTTGTCAGGATTCAGCTTCAGTCAGCTTGCCCTCATCCACTCCCCCACAGTCGTCAGACATCAGGTAAGCACCGAAACTGCCGGGTCTGGGTCAGATGAAAAAGAGAGGTAGAGCTGGGTGTCATCAGCATGCTGATAACACCACAGTCGCCAGACATCAGGTAAGCACCGAAACTGCCGGGTCTGGGTCAGATGAAAAAGAGAGGTAGAGCTGGGTGTCATCAGCATGCTGATAACACCACACCCCAAACCATCTCACAACCTTGTCTAGCGGCTGCATATACACATTGAACAGGAGAGGGGAAAGAATGGAACTTGTGGGACTCCACACGAGAGGTCCCAACAATCCCCAAGCATTACCTGCTGAGTTCTCCTGGCCAGGATCTTTCAAGAACAGTTCTGCCTACCCCAGCATAGTCCTGCAAACAGGTCACCAGCATCTCATGGTCAATGGTATCAAATGCGGTCACCAGATCTAATAGGATTAACAGGGTTGACCGACCCTGAGCCAACTCCAGGCAGAGGTTGTCGACCAAAGTCACTAATGCAGTCTCAGTGCCATAACTCAGATGAAAGCCAGACTGTGAGGGATCAAGAAAACCAGTGCGGTCCAGATGCTCCTGCAGCTGCTGAGCCACAACCCAATCAATAACCCTAAAAGGGAAGGTTAGAGACAGGCCGATAACTGGTGGGGGAATCAGTGATAGCTTTTTGAGCAAGGGCCGCACCACAACCTCCTTAAGGTAGTCTGGCACCCTGCCCTCCCAAAGGGAGGCATTGGTCACACCCACCAGCAGCGTCTCCAATGTCTCCTGACTGGCCTTAACCAGCCAGGACAGGCATGGGTCAAGATCACAAAACTCTAACAGCCCCCAGAACATCCTCCACAACAGCGGGTGTCACCCACTGAAAACAGATCCCACAAAATCAGACAAGGTGGGGCTTCCATAACCTCTGGTTCTCCTATTGTTATAAGTACGGAGTTGAAGTGATGGTGAATCTGAGCAATTCTCAACTAATCAACAATCAACTAATTATTTCTTTTGTGTAAGAAATAATGAACATAAAAGGAGCTTTTGTTTTCTTTCTTGCACATCTTTTTCTATAGGGAACATAATACTAATCAACAAACATGTCACAGCAGGCACTGGAAGGTCCCAGTTCCAGGTGGAAGGAGGCCAGACTGACCAGCCCCCTCATCACCTGGAAAAGCTCCACTGGACAGGACTTTGCAGATGCAATCAGGGTAGCAAAAAACTCCTTTTTTGCTGCCCTGACAGCCATGGCATAGGCCCGTAAACTGGCTCTATGCTGCAATCTGTCATCTTCAACATGAGACCGATGCCATTGTTGCTCCAACCAACGCCCTTCCTGTTTCAACTGCCGCAGGCCTTCTACAAACCATGGAGGCCTGTGGTGTCGATGCCGAGGGAGCAAATGTCAAGAAGTCATCTGGTTGATGGTCTTAATCAACAAATTGTTCCACAAAGGCCATTGAGTGAATGGCCATCAAGATCAAAGGGTAACTCCCCAAGAGCATTCTGGAACCTCTCTGGTTCCATCAGTCTCTGGGTGCGAACTAATCAAACTGGTTGTAGCATAATAAGTCAGAAATATATAGTCTGAGCAAATGCAGGACAGGTATACATGGGGAGGCATCACAGTGACTTGGAGTGGGAATGGATAGGACAAAGTACCTAGAGAGGTGGTCACAGATGGGGAGGAAAAAAAGAGAGAGACGCCAGACATTTAAAAATAAAACTGTAAAATATATTGGCAACAAAGAAGGTAAACAAAGATATGGGTAGGGGTGTGGTAGTATGCAGCTTATCAGGGAAAGGGAATTTACATATAAAAGGAATTGATTTCACAGCAGCAATACAAGGGTTGAGTATGCAGCTGTCAGAGTCTGTCAGTCACTTACAGATTTGTATAATGGCTTGAAAAGGTTAGGTCTTGATTGAGTCTCTTATTCTTTGTATCTAATAAAGTTATACATTTTAGTTCACAGGTCCATCTTTTAAAGCTGTTGCATAAGCGTCTTTAGTTCCCTCAAGGACAGAGAGACCAGAGGTGGAGTGGTCGTTCTCACCAACGGATGTTGGTTCAATAAAAGATATCATTTGAATGACTTTGTATCCATTTTATTCGAGCCAAAATAAATATCCAAAGGGAATACCAGAGTCAATGAAACTGTCATATTCTAATCTGTTTTAGCAAGGCAGATATGAGGGGGTCTGTGCTTCTATATTAATATGCAATTGCAAATCTTGCTTTTGGTATTTTGTGTTTGAGGTTTCAGTCACTTCGGTATTTTTGGTATTCTTCTCACTTTGGCAGTTCTATTTGTTGGGGTTATTTTTTAATATCAGTGTCAATGTGATTGCTGCATTTGGACCAATCACATTCAAAGATACAAAAGAACCTACTGTATAGTATCACCAGAATGGATAAAGTATGAAATACTGATCTACCAAGGTGACTGAAATAATGAACACAAAATACCAAGGTGACCCAAATACCAAAGCAAAGTAAATAAAGATATGAATTTGGCAATGGTGACTCAGGTTCTTTCCACATGAGATGGACCCATGCATTCGCCGGTAACCCACACACTTCCACCCATCACCTATGCATGGAGCAATTGGCCAAAACGGCGATTGCTCCGTGCATGGAGGTGGGTGGAGATGGGTGTGCACCCGTATATGCATGCATCCATGTGTTGCCCATGTGGGTAGTGCTCCACCTGCTGCCCACGGATCTGGCCCACATCCCCGCCCATGTAAAAAGGGCCAAAGACGAATTGAGATATTCATTTGTGAAAACGAATATACAAATGAACTTCATAAATAAAAAACATCCATTTCAACACTAAATTTTGTGTAAGAAATAATGAACATAAAAGGAACTTTTGTTTTCTTTCTTGCACATCTTTTTCTATAGGGATCATAATACTAAAATAAAATGAAGACAAAATGGAGGCATGGAATAATAATATTCTGTGTGAAGTTCTGTCCACGTGTGTGAAGATTCCAGAAGGATAGGTAGGTAAGGGGGTGGGTGGGTGGTGTTATGGCACCAAGGCAACAAGGACCATATTATGTCAAACAAAGGGTGTTTTCACACAAGGCACTCTTCACCCACTACCCACCCACCTCCCACCCACTGTACATGTTACAGGGCACCCATGGGGCATCACTGCAGTCCTGAAACATGGATAGTGGGTGGGTGGTGGGTGGGTAGTGGGTGGAGAGAGTCTTGTGTGAAAACAGCCAAAGGGTAGCAAAGAATGGAAATAGTACTTATACTACTGTAATGTTACAGATCCCTTGCATACAGAATCCTACTATGAATTGTGTCAGTGGAGATCAAGGAGAATTATTGCCTCCTATCATAGAATTATACCCCAGAGCTGACAGCGAGTGGGATGGTGGACAGGGAATCGAACAATTTGCCTGGCAGGAGACATCATTTGGGCCTGTGAGTGAAAGGACTGGAAGCTGGAGCTACTGGGATCCTATGTCAGGAGTGACCACTGAGCTCAGCGACTGATAGACTGCAATTGACAGAAGCATAACACTAGGTCAAAAGAGCGGCTGCATGTATTAAATGCAGGGTTCTGGGTTAAAAGGAAATAGACAGGGACGTGTGCTGGCTGTGTCTTCTCCTATGGCAGCAATGGGGGAAACACAGTTTCTGGAAACAGCTTACATTCATTGTAAAGATAATCAAATCTGAGTTCTGCACATATATTAGCTTGAAGTTTTATTTAGAAAATAGATGTTAAGACTAATGATAAGGACACATAGCTGAATAAATTCGAGTGTTTGGCTAGAGCATAGTTGGATAATGTAATTGTTCAAACAAAAAAGAATGAATCACTTTCTATTGTTTTTTAACAAAGTTTATGTGAAACCGAGTAGCAGTTCTAGTGTCTGTACAACACAGGTGAATCACAGGTCTTCATTTGTGCCAGGGCATGCCAGTGCTCAGCCCCCACACATCTTTTAATGCCAGGGTGCAACCCTTGTCACTTGCAGCTATGCTGCCACACCACTCTCACAGCTCATAAAGTTTGATAGGGGCCACAGCTGTGGCTGCTACGAGTCACAGCAGGGGCATAGCTAGGTTGGAATGGGCCCAGGTGCAAGGAATGGATCTGGGGCCCCTATCACCATCCTCTCCCCTGTCCCCCTGCCCCCAGCGCCTCTGCTTGCTGTGCCTAAGCCCTGGAGACTGCCTGCCTCATGTTGCCGCCATCTTCCTGTGTCACCCGGGTCCCATGCACACCGCGCTGCAGGCACTTTTGCTTCTGATCAGCTCAGTCTCTGCCCAGCCATACTGGACAAATTTTGTGCCCCCTCACTTGAGCCCCATGGCTCCCCCTACCAGCTTGGGCCCTGGGACAAATATTCCTCCTGTCCCTATGATAGCTACGCCCCTGAGTCACTGATCAGCTGTTTGGTGACAAAGCATTTATTGCCAAACACCTGATGGGTGGCCGCAGCCACCCCACCCCCATGAATGGCAGCATTAGCCTCAGTCTCATCCCTGGTCTCTCCTCTGCACAAGGCCGAAACTGGGGCTGCTGGGGGGCAAGGCGGGGGGAGGGAAGGTTGTCACTGAACCCATTGGCTGTTCTGCAATGGGCATGTTTTGTCACTGAACAGCTGATGGTAGCAGCATATCCCTCCAGCGACCATCAAACTTAATCAGACCCTTCGCAAGGGTTAGTGAAGAAGGGGCAGGTACAGGGGCTGGTGGGGTCTAGAAAGGCCCTTCTGAATAGTCTCTCCGGAGCTATTGGGGTCAAAAGGTGTGATTTCTGGGCCAGGAGTGAGCCCTGGCATCTTTCTGTCTTTTAAAACCAATTAAGCTCTAATCATACGTTCTGAAACAGAGAACCACATAGTGATACAGGAGAAACCATTTCATCTGGACACTTTGGAAGGCATGTTTTTTGTCAAGATTAGGTAGGAATCCATGCAGATGGGATTCCACTCCACTACTAATACCAATATCATGAGAGTTGCAGGTGACATAACACACCAGAGATAAAAAAGATCTGAATTAAAGAGGTCTGGATAAGAGGGATTCTTCTTTTATTACTCCAGATGCTCCAGACAGTTTAAATTAGCTTTATTTACCTTGCTTTGTATCCATGTTACATTTGTGTTAGGGGGGGCACTTTTAGTAAAAGTCCCTGTTTTTAGATTTATATGCTTCTGAAGAGAAAGAAAAAGGCTCTTTCAGACTAAAATTAATTTCCTGTGCTTTTTAATTAAAAGATATGAGAAAAGGGAGGGAGAAAGAGAGAGACTGTGTTTACATGTTTCAATTACACCAGTACTAATATGTGCAAAATGCTTATTCCTGCCTCTGATGGTGCATGGTTCAAATATTGGAGTATGTACTGCCAGCTTGTCAGAAGAACTGAACTACTACGTCTTGCAATTCATAGCACCAGATCAGGTTCTAAGGGTAATTTCAAACATGACAGGTCTTTCAGCCTGCCACGCTGAACCCGGTCCTAGATCCCGGTCTGTGATCAGACCGGGAGGCCATCAGACGTGCCAGCCTGATTGCTGTGGGTACTCCTGGAGGGGGCAGGGCTGAGCGGCACGACATGTGGATGCTCAGCCCCGCCCCCCTGCACTCCCTCGGCCGCCTGCCCGCCACCTTGGTATTTTGTGTTCATTATTTCAGTCACCTTGGTAGATCAGTATTTCATACTTTATCCATTCTGGTGGTACTATACAGTAGGTTCTTTTGTATCTTTGAATGAATCACATTGACACTGATATTAAAAAATAACCCCACCAAATAGAACTGCCAAAGTGAGAAGAATCAGGCTGCTGTGCTCAATTCCGTCCCGTGGTTGGGACCTGATTCCTGGACGGGACTGGGTAACAGTCATTACCCGCAGCCATTCCCAGCCCCATCCCGGATCATGGCCAAACTAACCATGGGTATTTTCAGACGCTACGAGACCACGCTCAACCACAGTCAATACCCTGTGGTGGGGAATGGCCTTGTAACATCTGTTGGGGAACCAGAAGTTCCGCCCCAGATGTTAGCCATGCTCAATCGCAGCAGGGAATCACATTCACCACGTGATCGGCAGGACAGGCGAGGCCGGCGCTGATCGCATGGTGAACGCGATTCCCTGCCGCGATGAAGGGGCCCGTCTCATGTGGACAGCAACCACGGCCCGGAATCCTGCCAGGGATTCCAGGCCGTGGTCAATTTGGGCGGGCGCTGCAGTTGCATTGGCCGCGGCACCCGCCCATCTCCCCAGAGGGTGGGCAGCGGGGGAGGTTGGGGGGTGGGTGGGGCCTTGCGGTCACACGTTGCACTGCACAGCCCTGCCCCCTCCCCGATTCCCCGCCGGGATCAGCCAGCACATCTGTTGGACGTGAGGGGCTGATTCCGGCGGGGAATCAGAAGGGTGATTCCAGGACGGGGCAAATGCTGTCCCGTCTCGTCTGAAATCACCCCATGGTTCTGAGGATGGGGCAGCACCATCCTCAGAACCGTGATTAGGTTTGACCCCTGCCAATGATTCACTGTGGTGAACATCTGGCAGGGCTCAAACAGACATGCACAGGATCACAGCCACCACCCTGAATCCACTGTGATTCAGGGTGGTTGACTATGGGTGAAAACAGACATGATGCTAACCACCCTTTAACCACCCTTGGTGGTTATTTATGCATGTTGCAGGGCTGTATTGGTGTCCTATGCAGCCCTGAAACATGCATAAATGACCACCGAGGGTGGTTAAAGGGTGGTTAGCGTCATGTCTGTTTTCACCCTATGATCTTGTAACATCTGAAATTACCCTAAATCAGCAACTTTGGCCAATTGCTTATTGGGAATCAGTTATCGAGTAGCTCCATCCATCCAACTTGATAGTCTTCAGAACATCATGGTAGTCTCACTGGTCTTAGGGCTAATTTAATTTGACACCAGGGTACCACTTCTTTTGAACTTGCCAGAATCCAATGAGTAAGTCAGGTCTGTCATCGGTGCCCCATTTTATAGCTGAGGCGAGAAAAGTGACTCGTCCAAAGCCACAGAGTGAGACCAGGAATTGAACTCGGGACTCCCAGTTCCAAATTCATCATAATATCTTCTGGACCACTCTCCTGCTGTTTCAGCGTGTATGTAAGACCTGGCTGTTCTGTCAGGCTTTTGGCGAGGGGTAGGGGTATGGGGGTGTGGGGTTTTCCCCACATTGTATTGTATTTTAAAATGTTTTAAATTGTTTAAATTGTTTTAAACATTTTTTTATTGAATGTGGTTCATCGCCCCGGGCTGCCCTGTGGGCAGGAGGGGTGGGATATAAATTTTAAATAAATAAATAAAATAAATAATAATAATTTTTTTTTATAACTCCTACCTGTCAAACGGCACTGAACCTCACAACATAAAAAATATGATAAAACAATATAAAATCCATTTAAAATATAAATCCATTTAAAAACAATTTTAAAAGAAAAAGAAATAGTGAAGGGAAATCACATTAAGGGAAACCAGAAGTGGAGCCTAGAAGAAGCTGAAGAATAAATGTCTTCAGGTGCTTTTATAGGTGAGGAGGGAGGGAGTTCCATTCTAAGGGGCCCACCACAACAAAGGCCAGACCACATGCTGACTTAAGGCACAATGGCAGGATCCCCAAATATCAGGTGGTTTCTGAGCATAGAAAGTTCTGAGAGGCAGAGAGTAAAAATAGATTAAATGGTGGCCTGCTTGGGTCTGCTGTTGCCCAGGACCCACCGGCATGTCTGTTTACATTACGTACTGTCAGATGTTAGCCTGGGACTACCCTGGAATGGGTAGGTGGCTAACCCAGGCTGCGTGCTCGGAAAATCTCAGAAGATGCGGCCCAGTCTAAGGGCTGCCCATGTAGGCCAATGAGGGCCAGCACAGACTAGCATGTGTGTTCATCCCCGCCTCAGAGCAGGGGCCACCATCGCTGAGCGTCATGACTGGTCGCCACGGCTGTCCATCATGATGGGGGGTGGAGCGCTTGAGGCAGGGTGTGGGTGGGGCTGGCCGTCCGCACATTTGTTTATATCCCTACCCTGCCCGGGTGTGTAGGTGGTGGGACAGCTCTCTGGCCATGGGCACATTTGGTTGATGCCCCTCCCCGACCCATGTTGTCATTTCCCACGCAGACTAGGAAGCCAACGCACAGCTCACACGTCTGTTGGAGAACAAGGGAAGAGTGAAACTATCATGCTAAGCATTAGATAGAACAATCACAGCTGAAATAATTTAATATCTAATTTCAGCTATTTGCACAAAGGACCGCAATGGGTGTAAATCTTTCATTTTTCCCTTTCTGCTTTTGCAGCCCTCAGACCACAACTTTTTCTCATCTTTCATTTTCACCTACAAGTAAGGTTGCCATATATACAAATTTTTAGAGGACACTTACAAGAAATACAGGGTGCCGAGCTGCTTTGGAGTCAATGCAGCCCTGCAATCTGTATTTCTCATAAATATCCTCTAAAAATTTGCATATATGGCAAACCTATACAAGTCCTGTTCCCATGTACATATCTTACTGTTTAAGGCCCAGTCCTACAGTACTTATGCTTGCTACAGGCCCAAGCCTTTACTTTCTTCATGGTGAAACACAAAAGACATTTCTTGCTATACAAGTAATAGGTTGGGGAAAGCTATACTGAATTACACTGATAATCTTTCTCACTTAAAACACTTTCTCACTTTTGTGGGAGAACATGAAAGAACAAATTTCCAATCAGTGGGGAGGTGGATTCATCCTCCAATTGAGATTCTGACTGACAAACTCAGATCAATCTTTGTTACTGAACAGCTTCTCTGCTAACAAGTGACATAGCACCACATCTTTTGCAAACAGCAAGGAAATCCTGAGATAGGGTCTAGCTCTTTCATATGACAGGAGGGAAAGTTTGCAGGCCACTGACCTACACATTTGCATGTGAGAAAATGAGATAGGGGGGAAAAGAAAGAAATCTATTTGTCTAATGGCTATAGTTTAAAATGTAAATTTAGTGATAGGGTAAGATCTATATTAATAGGGCTATAATAAATGTCTCTCCCCCCCCCCCCCAATTAGTTCATAGTGTCACGTAGTCATTATCCTCCTTCTCTTTTCCACCAATGAATAATCAAATGAGCTTTTGGCAAATGCAGAAACAAGCAGAAATGGAGTATTCACATTTGTAAAAAGAGAAAAAAACTTTCAGTGTTTGGTTTGCTCTTGTCTACCATAAAAACCTCACTTGCTAGCCCCAGGAAAGAAGGGGATACTGTTCATGTTGTCCGGTATTGGTGCAGAGATAGCTCTGTTGGTAAAGCATCCAGTTTATCCTCTAAGTCTAGCATTAGTGTCTTTGTTAGAGTATGTCAGATTGGCAGTGACTCTGGGTTGTGGGTTTTTTCCTTTGCTTTCCCCTGCAGCCTGGTACGTGCCTCACTAGTCTGAGTCATCTAGAGATATACAAAAATCATTCCATGTTACTTTAAACATAGGTGTGCTCTGGTCACTCTCAATCTCTTCTTATGGCCAATCTTTTATTATAGGCCTGGTTTCTCTGTTGGTGGATTTTTCTGTTGGCACAGCTTATGTATGACTAATCCTGCATCAGTGCAGGAAGCTGGACTAGGTGAGGTTCAAAGTCCCTTCCAGCCCTATGACTCTAAGGCCATTTTTAGACAAGTGTGGTGGCCCCTGTGCTTGTTTTCAAAAGAGCTGGCAGTCCGTTCCACACGTGACGCTGCTGCCGAATACGCGTATGTGCAGGTGATGCACATCCATTTCCGGCTGTGTATGACCAGCCTCGATCACCGACCTGGTCAGTTCGCGGCCGGAAATGGATGCGCATCGCCCACGCATGCGCGTATTCGGCAGCAGCGTCACATGTGGAACTGACTGCCGGCTCTTTTGAGAAACAAGCGCGGGCGCCGCCGCGCTCGTCTGAAAATGGCCTAATTGTTACAGCCATTCCATCTCAAGTTTAGGCACCAGGCTGATTCATTTCTACCACTTAGTAGTGGTGGGACCCCGGGCCCATTACCGGCTACTGGATTTACCGGTTACCGGTTCTGCAAAAACCGGATTCCCGGATTAAATCCGGTATGCCGATACCGGATTTATTTCATTGAGTTCAATGGGGCGCTGTGTCCCCATTGAACTCAATGAAATAAATGAATTCCTTCCCCCTCCCCCAGTCCAGGCTGCGCGGGTGGAAGGGGGGACACCCCCCACCCACCCTGCCCAGCCTGGATTTTTGTTTAAATAAAAACAGACTGAGAGGTGAGCCCAGCCCACCCCCAAGCACCAGCAGCCGCGGCGTCCCTGCAGCCGCAGGTAAGTATGACCCCCCGATCCCTGGGGTGTGTGTGTTTAACACCCCCCCGCCCCCCAGGGATCACCCCTAGTAAAGTGCATAGCTTGCACGCCGCTTACCTTGCGGAGCTCCGGCAGCGGCGGGCGGTCCGGCGGCCTCAGCGC
>QEPC01003823.1:1697162-1725403 GCA_003113815.1 Sphenodon punctatus | reverse complement strand
GGGAAGGGAATCTGGGATGGAATATATGGGAGAGGGAAAGGATTCAATGGAGGGGGGAGGGAGGAAGGAAGATTGAACACAGGGAACACAGGGAGGTGTAAAAACAAAAAATAACCACTAAATCTATCTAAGGTAACCTAAAAAAATGAATGAGAATATGGGGGTAGATGGGTGAAATGGGAAGAGGATGGCAATGAACTGGGGAGCTGGGAAATGCTGGGAGAGAGGGAGCCTTCTGAAATGCCTGCTGTTCAGGAGCAGTGACTAGCTCAGAAGGTGTTGGCAGGGGGGAGGGCAATGAGTTTGTTACTTGCTGTGCCCGCTTCACTGCAAGCCCCATTGGCTCTGTGCAGCCTAGCCCGTGGCCAATCGCAGACTGCGAAGCCAATGGTCTGAGACGAAAAGGGATGGTGACTGGGCAGACTGGCTACTACTCCAAGCCTCTCCACCCCTGGTGCCTGGAAGTCTGCTCCTCAGCTGACTACCCCTCCCTGTCACGTTTGACCTTCCAGTGACACTTTTTTTGCCATCCGAACTCACCCGAACGCGATCCAAACTACCGAACTGTTCGGTCATTTCGACGTTCGGAATTGAGTTCAGTTCGGTCAGTTTGTGTTCGGATTCGGGTTCAGGTTCGGTCGTCTGAACAGGTCGAGTTCGGGCCGAACTCTGAACTTCCGAACCGCGTTCACCCATCCCTAGAACACAGTCCATTTTTATAGCCCTGTTGGAAGGGAAGTCCAGGGACTAAAGTGTTGGACTTGGTCCTGGGAGTCCATGGTTTACATTCTATCTTAGACATGAATTCATTGGGGTGGCCTTGGGCAAGTCACTGTCTCTAGCCTTCCCCATCTGTAAAATAGGAATAATAATGACCTACCTCACAGAAAAGGTTGTTGTGAGGCTGAAGTAGATAAGGACTGTAGACATATCCTTTTGCAAGCTATTAATTATTAATTATTATTATTAATTATTATTATTATAAGCATTTACATATAGGACCAGAAATGTACCTGGTGCTTTACAGAGAACAAAATAGACACGGTCCCTGCCCGAGAGATTACAATCTAAAGACAGGGGGAGGGAAGACAGGGAAGGGGGAACAGAGGGAGAGACAAGGGATGCAACATTCACGAGGATGCGAGAACTCAGGTACATGTTCTTGGCTTGGTTACAGTAAATAGAAGTTTGCAGATAAAAGCCCTGGTTGGAAGGGAAGTCTGGTAGTAAAGTGGGTAATGGCATAGCCAGACCACAGTGATTTTTCTGGAGTAGCCCACTTTTACAAAATCCTCAGTGTAAACCCATGCCTTAAAGGAGGCACAACAGAGCAATAGTCCATGTGCTTTGGGTTACACCTTGAATGTGAAGGGCATTGTAGCAAAAACGTTTCTTTTTTAAAAAAGGGGGGAAAAAGGAGTTTTCACTTTTCCAAGGCAAACCTTCTTTGTGCATATGCAAAACAAACCTTTAATCATCTGCCATGATTAGGTATTAAAGGGTAAGTCTTTAGCTGTCTGAAGAATTTGATCAGCAGTGCTTTGACTCACAGCCGGGACCCCAGGAGCAGAAAGAGTACTCAGGCCAGTGACCAAGGAAAAACACACAGAAAACCAGAGCAGTAACTTCATTGTTATAACAAGGTTAGGTTATTCATAGGTCTCCTCCCAGTCTTCACCAATGAAAAAGATGCTAGAGGTAGCAAGGGCTAATCCTAAAACCAGAACGATGGATGGAAATAATAGACACACATTAGCCACAACATCTCTTATTGGCCAGCTTTACCAAATGTTGGAAATAGTGGGGAACCTCCTTCCATTCCCCAGCCCCCATCTCCCACCCCCCATCTCTTGGCAGGGAGTAGATCTGCCCTGTTGTAGCTTTCCCTGAATTATTAGTAGAGGAAGTAGCAGGAGCCATTGCTACAGAAGACAGAATCTGTTACAATACAAAAAGCAGCTGACTGCTTCCTTCAGCTGTGCCTCGGACTATTCAGACATGCACCGTAACACCATTGTAACATTTCGTATGCATGTTGCAGGGCTGCATAGGGTGCCAATCCAGCCCTGCAACATGCATAAGAAATGTTAAAGCAGTGTTAAGGTGCATGCCTGAATGTACCCTGTAGCAGCAGCAGCAGAAGAAGCAGACATCCTTAATGTACTGTGGCCATGACTGAAGCCAGTCTGGGGTTAATAGTATGAAATCATACTACATCTCCAACACTAAGGAGGAATTTCCCACTCCACCCTCACCCCCCCGCCCTCGCCCTCCGTTCTGTGAACAATAAGATTCTGTGCATGGAATGTCTCTTGGCCCCAACAAGATAGTTATTCTCCGGAAAAGCACAGAACATGCAGTACTGTATTCGAGAATTTTGCTCCAAGTAAGTATTCCTTGCTGGGACTTCTCCATTAACAAGTCAACCAGTCTGGAAATTTTATAAACAAGCCATCAGTTCAGGCAAAAACAGGCTGGTGTTGCTCACAAAACTACGGAAATCTGAAGTGATAATAGAGGCAATTATGCAAACTATATAGTGTAAGTTATTTACAAGGGGATATAAATCTATCATCATATCTGAACACAGAGGAACAGACGGATGCAGGCTGTGATTTGGTTTCACAAGAGGAAAGTGTTCAGTTGCTGCACTTGATTTCATCATCAGATTTGATTATGCCTCGCTTGTAAAACCCCATAGGGTTTAAACTGGGCACTTCTCCTGTTAACCTTTATTGCAAGGATCCTGACTCATAATAGGCTACAGCATCACTCCCATATCCTGCCTTTTCTCCTCTGGTAGTCTAATTGATTCCTTGCTTTCTCACTATCTGAGAAACACACAGTTCTCAAACCACTTACGCCAGAGTAGTCCCTTTGATTTCACAGGGTCTACTACTCTGAAGTAAGTGCTTTGAGGATTGCAACTGAATTAGTCGATACCTTTTATAGGACCAACTTTCAAGCTTCACCAAGTTCTTCCTCTGGCAGGAATCCCCCAAAGTTTGCTCACACTCATCCACAGAATAAAACATATTTCAGGTTAAATATAACATATCATCTTAACTGCTTTATCTCTTGTTTCTCTTATGTTTGGGACCAACATGCCAGACGTACTGTACATTTCCCACTGTCTGGCAGATATTGGACCTGGCTTAATGCCATTTAGTTTAGGCTCAGATCCAGCTGAGATAAGGATGCTATTTGGGAGGAGGTAAAATTTGGAAGAACTGATAAACAGTGTAACTGCTAAGTCAGCTGAAGCTATTTGATCACTTTTCTGAAAGTGGCTCGTAGTCTTGGGACATTACTGCTCCTACACCACTGGAGAGCATTGAAAGTCAAAGCAGTTGTCTTCTCCATCTGTCCACAAGTCTGAGTCCTTTCCTATCAGGTACCTAACTCACTGACCATTCAAGCCTTTGTTAGCTCAGAACTAAGCATTGTTGTGGACTGAACCTGGGCCAGATGGCAGGCGTTGAAGGCTACCTAAAATGTACACCAAATGATGGATGTCTGCTTCCAAAATACAATCCAGAGATAGAGTGTGGTGGCCATGTTGGTTCCAAGTGACAGGGAGACAAAGTGGTTTGAATGATATCTTTTACTGGACCAACGGTTGTTGGTGGAATTGTTGTTGTGGCCGAAAAGCTTGCTTATTTCCACCAACAAAAGCTGGTCAAATAAAAGATATCATTCGAACCACTTTGTCTCTAGGGATGGGCGAACGCGGTTCAGACGTTCGGACCAAACTCGATCTGTTCAGTCGACCGAACCGAACTTCCGAGCCAAACTTGAATTTAAAACCGAACCAAACCGAATTTCCGAACTCTGTTCTGTTCGCCCATCCCTAGGGGCAACACACACCCAAAAAAACTGGTTTTGAATGGCCGAACTTGGTTTGGAAGTTCAGAATTCGGCCGAACTTGGTCTGTTCGGTCGACCGAACTGAACTTCCGAACCGAACTCGAATTTCAAACCAAACCGAATTTCCGAACTCGAATTTTAAACCGAACCGAAATGAATTTCTGAACTCTGTTCTGTTCGCCCATCCCTATTTGTATCCAAAATATAACATCTGCATACTGCACCGGCTTCAAAATCAGTCTTAGATGAAATTAAAGGTACTGGTTACTATCTATAAATCCCTCAATGGACATGGCCTATGACACTACAAGGACCCAGGCTTGAAATGGCACCCTTGGGGTCCTGAGAGCAGTGGCTCGTGCCTCCAACTTACTGAAGTGCTCTGGCCAAGGCCAGCATTGATGGCCTTCCATTTTGTTCGTCAAGTCACAGCCCTCCTCAGCTTCACTTCATGCTCCCGCTTCCTGGTTGGCTTCTGGCCAGCCAGTAGCCACAGGAAGCTATGCAGATCATCTGTTGCACTTCCTGGTTCCTGTTGTACATTCCTGGTACTGTCTGTGTTCCATCTTGTGTCTCTATAAATTTTGGACCGGCTCTGTACCCCCTGGACTCCATATTTGTTTGTGCAGGCTGGAGTCTCGCCCTTCTGACCCTCCTGGAACCTGGTCCTTCTTATCCTGCTGCCTAGTTCTGTCTTGTCCACGTTGTGTCCATTTGCCCTGATCTGTATCCATCTTGATCTGACCTGTATTCATACTGATCTGACCTGCATTCATCCTGATCTGTGTCCTGATCCAATTTGCATCTGTCTCATCCAGTCCAGTCTCACCTGCCTCATCGTGTCCGGTCCTGCATCTGCCTCGTCTTTCCTGCTCTACCTTGTCTGTGCCTGCCCCCTTGGTCCATGTGCCAATCTCCTTCATGACCCTTGTACCATATTGGACCCAGGACTCCAATCCTGCACTGACTCTTCAGACCCGAATCTGCAATGACTCCCCTGGACCTGAGACCCGATCCTGCCACTAATTTCCATGCTCTATCCCGTGACTCCTGACAGACACAGTTATAGCAGACATCTGTTCTTCTCTCAGATTGTTATGCTGGAAGCATGGAGGAGAGAGAATGTTTTTAATAGTGGCAGAGAAGGCACAGGGAGTGGTAAGAAGGGTGGAAGCAATGCAGACACTTAGCCCCTCTCATATCCTCCCCCCCCATCCAAGGCACATGGCATAGAAATTCTTTTTTAAAAAATAAGTGATTTTGCGGTTTATAAAAATGAAAATAGGATTTCTTTAAAGAAGAGCTTGCTAGCTATTGTTAATATATTTGGAATATCTCTTCAGTGGTTGCAGCATAATATTATTTTTGTATCAACACTTTATCAATATAAAGATCCATATTTACACCCTCCAGTATGAGTAGGTTTTAAGAGCTTATATATACACATCATTTGATTCTTAAAGATCCTTTCTCTCATGAGGAAATCTTTTACTACAAGATCAACACCTCATAAATATCTTTCTTGTAATTATGAACTATCTGATGCTAATATTGGTAATAAACCTACTACTTATACTAAGGAATCTCCCCTTCAGCATTTAGCTAATCTTTTATAGGCTGCGACTATCTCATGACTGACTCTTTTCAGGACAAGATTTGTTGACCAATTCCAATATAGAAAACAAATTAGTGAGTTGGAATATAGAAGGTCTATGCAATAAGCTAGCTGATTCAGATTGGCTGAATTTTATTCAAAATTTGCAACTTATAATTTTTCAAGATACTTGGATTTTAGGGGAGTTTATCATTTCTTTAATAATGGCACTTGGAGATTGAACTCTAAAGGTAGACTCATGGGAGGTTTCCTAATCTTGATCTCCAATGCATTTGTTCAGAAGAGTTTTCAAATAGAGTTGATTCAAAGTATTTATTAGCTATCTTAATGAAATTTAAGCAAGCAGACTATTATAATGATCAACATTTATTTCCCGTCACAAAACATTTACAACAGATGGTTGCTGGTGGGCATCCCACTTGTTACATAATATTGAGCTAGTTTGCTCAAAATATCCCAAGGTAGAAATCCTGATTTTAAATGCAAGGATTGGTGACATTTATTTATTTATTTATATAATTTTTTTATTTTGCCCTTCCCTCAAAAGGCTCAGGACAGCTGACAAAATTAAAAAAATATAAACATAACATATATAAACATATTAAAAAAAATTATAAAGATAAAAACATTAAAATACAAACAATCTCCCAAAGTCCCCCTAACCCACCCAGAACTCCCAATACCACCTCCCCATCCCCCACATCCAACCCCCCTCTCATCCCTACCCCAAACCCACCCCCCAAACCGCCATCTCCAGTCCCTGTCCCCTACATGCCTTTTCAAACAAAAAAGTCTTACACCGCCTTTGGAAGATGCTCAGGTTCAAACGAACCTCCAGCGGAAGGGAGTTCCACAGCACCGGACCAGCAACTGAAAATGCCTCCCTGCAAGTCCAAGACTAACGGAGGTGCTCCCGGCTGATTGCAGGGGCCATAGTGCGTCATGGAAGGACAGGCAGTCTTTCAGATATGTGGTGGGGCCTAGACCATTTAAGGCTTTAAAGGTCAAAACCAGCAACTTGAATTGTGCCCAGAAGGCTACAGAGAGCCAGTGTAGACTTCGGAGCACCAATGTAATGTGCTCCCTGCGCCTCGCCCCTGAAAGAAGGCCAGCCACTGCATTCTGCACCAGCTGCAGCTTCCGAACAGTCATTAAGGGCAGCCCCATGTAGAGCATGTTGCAGTAATCTAGCCTCGAGGTGATGAAAGCGTGGGTGATGGTGGCCAGATCCGAATATGGAAGAAAATGCTGCAGCCTCCTCACCAGATGGAGTTTTAAAAGCATTCGACACCCTACCCTCCCAAAGGGAGGCAGTGTCCACCTGTCACAGGGGTTCCTGTCTTCTGAGGGTTCTGGAGAATGTAGCTATGAGCCCCTGGACAAATGACGGGGTACTCTGCAGTACTTCATTGTTTTCCCCAACTAGGGATTCCTAAATTTAATAATTGGCCCTCACACTCTCCCCTACAGCCAACCTGTACCCACCTTTCTCATAAACAAAGGTGGGTTCCTTATAACAACAACATAAACAGTCCATAAAGTGTATATGTGTTAATCCCACCTGGGTGTTGGATTCCCAATGATGAGTTCTGTCTTCCTTCTGAAGGCCTGGGAATCTAGTAGTTCCTGGAGGGCCCCTTGCTGAGTCTTGTTTTTGCTTCCTAGCCCTGGCAGTCTTGCTTCCTTGGAGATGTGCTCCCTTCAGCTCCACTCCAGAAACTGCCTCCATCTGTGTTCTTCCAGGCCCTTATATAGGCCTAAGCCTCAGCCTCTTGTGCTGGTTTAAAGGGCCACTACCCTTTCCCCCATGTCTGTGCCCTTAGGCATCCATTTTGAGGGTGTACTTGGCTGACATTTTGTGTCTTCTTTCGGCTTCACTGCCATTTTGTGGTGCCACGCTGCCACTCTACCCCAGCCAGAAATGGCCCCAATGTCTCCCGGCTATGAACAAGGATCTAATTCACAACTGGTTGCTCTCACTGCCCCAAGCACCTCCCCCACATTGGTGGGTGATATCGATTGAAACTGATCCAAATAAACTGGACAAAACTAAGCTTCCATAACCCCAAACTCTGATTCTGCAGATAAAATGGAGACTTCATTCAAACTGTGGTGGATACGAGAAATTTTGCCTGAAAGTAGTTAATAAAAATGTCACAGCAGGCATCAGATTACTACTAGAGGTAAAGCACAATTTATTATATCTTAGTAGAACCTCATAGATGGGTAGGTTATACATTTGAGATTGTAGGTAGGGCAGAAAGTGATCACCTCCCTTTAACTTTAGTGATGATTTTACCCACCAATGTGGGCAAACCTAAACAGATATTTCCAGTAATGGTAAATAAGCAGAGGATATTATGGAAGAATGAAATTACAGCAAAATGTTTGGACGTTTGTATTGACTGGGTCCCTTCAGCAAGTCAGTGTTTAATGGAGATGAATGATCCAGTAGAATTAAAAAAAATATATGAGGAACTGGATTTTGAAGTTGTTTTAACCAAACAATACTGTTTTGATACCTGGCATATGGCTTGGTTTGATGATGACTGTATTAGAGCAAAAAAATGGGACGGGTATGGGAATTTAGCCTAAATAAAGATGTTTAGCTTGCTAAAAAAAATTAAAATGTACAAACATCTCCTAAGTATAAATAATAAGGAATGTGAGGACAGACCCTGGGAGGATTTAAACAAAGCAATTGAACTAAAGGATAATAAGTTATTTTGGCAGATAATTTCTAAAGGAACCAAAACTTCAGTAACAATGGCCCTTTTTACACGAGACACACTCACATATTGACACCCATTGTCAACACAGAGGAAAATCCCATGTAAATTTGGAGAAGTGTGGGTACGTGCTCCTGTAACCCATGCATCCCCCCCACATCCCTACCAACCGCCCACGCACAGAGCAACTGGAGAAAAAGCAGGTTGTTTCATGTGTGGGGATGCGGGGGATTGGGGGAGATTGGTGTATGCCTGTGTGCACCCCCCACGCACACCGTCCCCGCACCGGCATGCCCACAGACCACCCCTCAGCCACAGCTCATTTTAAAAGGGCCAATACCAGACTTACATAGGGAGGCCTGCCACGCTCAATCATGGACCGGGTTCTGTCCATCGGACGTGCCGGCCTGATTCCTACTGGGGATTGGGGAAGGGGCAGGGTTGCGTGGCGTGACGTGTGGGCACACAGCCCCCCCCCTGCGCTCCCCCGGCTGCCCGCCCTCTGGGAGACGGGCGGGCACAGAAGCCAATCTGGCTGCTGTGTCCAATCCCGTCCTGTGGTCGGGACCATGGTCCGGGCGGACTGAAGGTAACAGACGTTACCTTCAGCCCTTTCTGGAGTGTGGCCACCATGATCACGGTTTGGGCCCGATCCCACCATGATTCTGGACCTCTGAGCAGCCGGAGGTCCAGAATCGTGGTCATTGTGATTCCCGCCAGAGATTCACTGGGGTAAACGTCTGGCAGAACTCACAACAGACGTTACGGGAATCATGGCCACCACAGGGCATTCACTGTGGTTGACCGTGATCTCGTAACGTCTGAAATTACCCATAGTTTCTAACACATGGGTCAAACATTATAGTGATAAATTTTGCAGTAAGATTATGGAAGATAATGAAATTACAGTCTGTATGTCTGTCGAATAAGGCACATCTTGCAAAACACAGATAAACAGTTATCTGATTTCTGACAAGCAGCTGGCCACTTATATAATCAAACTTAAATAAGGGAAAGCTCCAGGTCCAGCCCATTTGCCCTCAGAAATGTTTAAGGTGTTTATTTAGTGGTGGATCCCAATTTTAAGCAGCTTTTCAATAATGTAATTTGTTACAACTGCTCTCCAAAGGTTTGGAAGCAAGACATTATTGTTCTTGTTTTTTTTAAAAAAGGTTTAAGAACTGATCCTGATTGTTATAAACCTATTAGTCTAATAAGCATACCTGCTGAGCTCTATGGGAATAATTTGTTATTCCATTTCCAATCTTGGATGAATTAAATGAATATATTAGGTGAAGAACAGGCTAGTTTCTATAAGGGATATTCCTGTACGGACTACTGTTTTACTTTAAACTATTTAATTTTTATGTATGCCAGAAAGTACAAATGTTTTTATGTTGCTTTTATGGACCTAAAAGTGGCATTTGATTCTATAGAAAGAGATTATGGAAAAAATTACTGAATCTTAAATTAGATGGCACTCTGCTACATCTGCTAATTGACTATTTATTTATTTATTTAATACATTTGTATCCCATCCTCCTTGCCCATGGCAACTTGGGGTGGCTAACCGACAATAAAACCACATAGAAATTTAAAACAATTAAAATACAATAAAAAACCAATTTTAACCATAAAATCCTGAACTGTGCAAAAAACACTCTGCCCCACCCCAAAAACCCTTACCCTTCCCCCTTGCCCACCAAATGCCTGGTGGAAGAGCCACGTTTTACACTGCCAATGAAAGGCAAGGATATCCGGGCTGAGGTGGATCTCCACCAGAAGTGAATTCCAAAGTGACGGAGTGCCAATAATGCAGGACCTCCAGGAGGGCATCCCCTGGATGACCACAGGAGCTTCCCTGAGGCCCAGGGAGTGAGGTGGTCCCTCAGATTGGCAGGGCCCAGGCCATATAGAACTTTAAAGTTTAAAACCAGAACATTGAATTGGGTCTGGAAGATTATAGACAGTCAGTGCAATGCCCGGAGCACCAGTTGTATGTGCTCCTGGCAACCCGTCCCAGTAAGTAGGTGGGCCTCCACATTCTGCACCAGCTGCAACTTCCAGACTGTTACCATGGGTAGCCCCATGTAGAGCACAGCCTCAAGGTGATGAATGCATGGATTACTGTGGTGAGTTTGGAGTCTGAGACATATGGATGGAGCCATTTCACCAGATGTAATTGGTGGAAGACACGCCTGGCCACAGCTGAAACCTGCAAATCCAGCACAGCTGCGAGTCCAAGAGCACCCCCAGCTTCCATACATGAGAAACCAATGGAGGGTGGCTCCCCCAATAATGGGAGTTCCCCCTTTCCTCAGATGACCGAGCCCCCCGCCCACCCACAAGCATCACCTCAATTTTGTCAGTATTAAGTTTCAGTTGGCTTGACTTCAACCAGTCCCCCACAGCAACAAGACTGCAGGACCTGGGTCAGTTGAAAAAGAAAGATATAGCTGGGTGTCATCAGCATACTGATGACAAGAAATCACCCAGCTAGGAACAACCTCCCCAAGCGGCTGCATATACACGTTGAATAAGAGAGGGGACAAGATGAACCCTACAGGAGTCGGGACCCCACAGGGGAGATCCCCAAGGAAGAGGTACAGTCCCCAAGCACTACCTGCTGAGATCTATTTGCAAGGTAGGAATGAGCCACTATAAAATGGTGCTGTCTACCCCAGTCATGTCATGCAGGCGAGTCACCAGCATCTCACAGTATCAACTACACGGTATC
Source organism: Sphenodon punctatus (assembly GCA_003113815.1). Taxonomy (NCBI): domain Eukaryota; kingdom Metazoa; phylum Chordata; class Lepidosauria; order Sphenodontia; family Sphenodontidae; genus Sphenodon; species Sphenodon punctatus. Next base: position 1,714,455 of record QEPC01003823.1, on the reverse strand, counting down.
ACAACTCACGGTATCACAGTAGTTGATACGGTATCAGTTACTGTGGGAACTACTACTACTACTCGTGGTGGGAACCGCCACGAGCTGCCTGAGAAAGGAGGTGAGTGGGATATAAATGTCAAAAATAAATTAAATAAACACTAGGGTAAGTCACGGTATACATGTGGAGCTGTCTAATAAGTTCCAGACAATGAGAGGGGTACGCCAAGGCTGTTTGTTAGCACCCTCATTATTTAATCTCTTTATAAGTATTGCTTCTACTGGTATTAAAAGATAAAGTAAATTGGTCTACGCATGCCAAATTGCAGTATCTGTTGTCGAATCCCCATGAGAATCTGATAGTGAAAGTTGCGAAATTGGCCTATAAACTGATATCTTCTAGATGCAAAAGATTAAATATCTCTTAATCCTCCAATTGTCAGCAACGTTATACTACAAGGGCCTGCTTAAGTGATATTAACTCTGTTTTACTTTATTTCATTGATTGTTGTTGTTGTTATTTATAATTTTATAGTGTATATTGTGGTGTTTGTATTTTGTATTTTATGCTAAGACCTAGCTAGGTCACAGTAAAATAAAGAACATTGATTGACTGATTAATCTCTTTATGGAATAATCTAAAATCTGATCGTATGGGGGATCATTTTCACCTGCCTAGAATTTTAGGAAATAAGATATTTTGTTTATTTTATGCAGATGATGCAATTTTAATGTCATGCAATAAAACAGGGCTTCAGTGTTTACTGGATTCTTTTAACAAGTATTATATCAATAATAATGTAGAATTCAACATTAGGAAATTATGGCTTTTGGGACTAGAAAGAATATTAAATGGTTTTATCAACAAAGTTTTCACTGGAGGTGGTTAACACCTGTCGATACTTAGGCATGATAATTTCCAAGAGTAAGAAGTGGGGACGCTCATGCCAACTATGCCCGTACAGAATAAACTGTACGGGCTAGTCACAATCTTTAGGAAAACCAACTCCCTCCCCTCAAGATATTTGGAACTCCTAGTAATAGATACATATCTGCAAGTTCCTGCAAATGAATAAAAACCCAGGAATTAACTCTGTACCAAATGATGCTCAAAAAGAATAACCACAAAAAACTGCTCCAGAGGATTTTTGTTTTTCTTATAATCTTGAGATTGTGACTAGTCCATACAGTTTCTTTGAGCTTTTTCTACTTTTAACTTTTGAATAAACTTATTAAAGATCTAAATATATTTTAGGTGTTTGGGGGATTCCATCTGCCCAATATGATTTGAATTATCAACACCTCTTCATTAGTAAGATTTTTTCTTCTTCTTTTAATTGCAGTTGCTGGTTTATATTTAATATGTTTTCTCAATGCCAAGCAACCTTTCTCAAAATAATGAAGCCCTGATGAAGACACATTTGAAATGTGTTGGCTTCCAATGATGAGCAAGTATTTCAACTTGGGCTGTACGTTCTTTTTTTGTGTTTGAAATAACTGTCAATGGGTATTTTCAGACGTGATGAGATCACAGTGAACCACAGTGAATACCCACCTGTGGTCACTGTGCCCTGCACGTCTGTCCGGCGGCCGGCAGATGTTCGCCACACTGAATACCCACATGGGGTCAATTTCAACCACGCTTCCCGGGCTCCCGGCGGGAAAATCCGCAGAAGCGTGGTGAAAGTGATTCCAGGCGGGCAGCAATAAAAAGTAACGTCTGGTTGGCTATCACGGCCCGGAATCCCCGGCGGGATTCCGGGCCATGGTGAACTCGGCCAGATGCTGTGGCGGCGTTGACCTCACCGCCTGCCCATCTCCCCAGAGGGTGGGCGGCGAGGGAGCATGGAGGGGGTGGGGCTGTGCGGATGCACGTTGCGCCACGCGGCCCCGCCCCCTCCCTGATTCCCCGCCGGGATCCCCAACACATCTGTTTGCCATGCCTGGGTGATCCTGGCGGGGAACCTCTGCGTTGTTTTCAGGACGGGGCGAAGCCGCCCCGTCACGTCTGAAAACACCCAATGATGTTCCAAGGGGTTATTTCAGACGTGACGGGCCCCTCAGCCCCGCCCCCCCATACTCCCTCAGTCACCCACCCACGGGGAGACGGGCAGGCGTAGTGGCCAATGAGGCCGCTGTGTCTGATCCGATATCGTGGTTCGGGGCATGATTCCAGAAAGGGGCAAGGTAACTGATGTTACTTTTGCCCCTTTCCTGATCATGGCCAATCTAACCACGGTTCTGGACCTGCGGCAGGCCTTAGATCTAGAACCGTGGTTAGCTGTGACCCCCCATCAGAGATTTACTGTGGTGAACATCTGGCAGGGGTCACACAGACGTTCATGCAATTGCAGCCACCACACGGGATCCACTGTGACCCCGTGTGGTGAACAGCGATTTCGTAAAGTCTGAAAATACCCAATGTTTAGCTTGGCTTATGTAATTTATTTCCTATTTTGATAGCTTTCTTTTTTTTGTTATTACAAAAAGTTGGTTATTAAAACTCTATTTCTATTTATGTACAATCTATATTTACCACATGTCTTTTCTGGTATTTTTTGGCTTATCAATCCAACATCTTTTGTCAACACTGAACTTGCGAGAAAGAATTTTAGAACAGAACATTTGGTTCAGTTATAATGACTGTTTTGAAGCGGGGGGAGGAGGCAGTGGGGCACTCTCACATGTATGCATGAGGCAGAAAGAGGTGAATGCACTTTCAACAAGGTTGACAAATCACTTTGTAAACTTTGGGGATGGCCTATTGCCATGGTTCATGTGACAGCAGACCACATGGAAAGCTATGGAAAGCAAAATTAAATAGAGGAAATCTCCTATAGTTGTAGGCACTCAGATTACACAGCAAGAAACTCATTAATTTGATTGGGAGTCTGGAAAATCGTGTTTTAATGAGAACATTAACAAGAAGAAAACTGTTGAAAACCGCAGAAAGGTTTCCATAACTAAGGATGCCTAGGCTACTATATTCTCCTTGCTTTTGTCAGACTATTAAGAGGCTGTTTAATACAATCTCAGGTAATAGAAAGATCAATTCTAACAGTGATTGTGCTTACAACTTTCCTGAAGGATGTGATGACTTCTTTTTGCTTTTTAAAGTGAAGACCCCACCTGTTCCAGGGCACTGCATAAAGGGTCAGGATGGAATAGCCTGGGTTTGATTCCCCATTCTTTGCCTTACAGTTCTTGTAGGGTTAGTAAGTGTCAAAAGAGTGAGCTTTGTATCTACAGTGTTCTGGTGGGCTCAAAACACCAGAAGGAATCTATATTTTGCACAATGTTCAAAGTTAGAGAGAAAAATAGATACCTTCCAAGTTTAAGTGGATTTCTACCCAGTTTGAAAATTTTTGGGATCAACAAATAAAAGTTTAGAAACGCTATGCATTTTAGTGTGCCTACTTACAGATTTAAAAAACAAAAACAAATAGCAGTTAAAATGGAAGAGTATGCTACAACAGAGAGTACTCAGTATAAGTTTGTGTATGTTGATCAAAATCCCCTTTCAAAAGTCATCTTTGAGACCACAGCATCACCACTGTAACCACATAACAAAAAAAAAACACAGTTGAGGCTGTGGAATACATCTACTTCCCTGTCCAGAGGTTGAGCGTGGTTGCCATGATGGTCTCAAATATAAGAGATGGAGACAAAATAGTTTAGATGGTATCCTTTTTTGTACCAACTTCTGTTGCATATTCTCATCAGCAGAAGTTGGTCTAATACAAAAATATCATTTGACTTGCTTTATCTCTGTCACCTACTTCACACAAAGAGGAGACACGAAAATACACTTGTGGTCAGATTTTCCCCTAAGAGCTCATCTTTCAGTTAAAACTGGCTATGAAAGAATTTATTATTACCACTGCATAACACAGTACTAAAATCTATTGTATTCTATATTAAAGGCTTTCACCCTCAGGGAGGAATACTGACCATAGCTAGCCATGTCCACCCCTGCTACATAATCTCTGTGTCTACTGTTAAAAAAGGTAACATTTTACATACCCCACTTTGACCATTTTTACAAGAGATGCTACCACGCAGGTCCACCTATCCCTCAAGTTTGCAAACATCCATGGAAAAGAGGTGGTGGGTGGGCGCGCACTCCCATGACACTGGTCATCACCATGGCAACCCCCCACGCCCGGAGACGCTGGGGCCCGGAATAGATGTTCCTGCCCGGTTCCACCCACTTTGGCCTAACTGGGCACCTGCTGGGCATAAACTGTGGGCCTGCTTTGATCTGGGCATACAGTTCCGGCCCAGCTACCAACCCAGGTGTGGTTTGTTTTGGGCCCACATCTGGCGGGTCTGGAACAAACATACAAACATCATGCTGGCCTGGTTGGCCCAAAGTGGGCCTAACTGAGCCAGGGTCATGTCTGTTAACACCCTCTATTAGAAGAAAGAATACCAGCAGAGCTGAAACGTGCACCCACTGCGATTGCCACACCTGCAGAAAAACACAGTATCACCCTCTCCCCTGCAGAGGCAGCACTCACCACCCTGGTTGCACCAGTTTTGTTTCCTACAACTACTGCTCTTTCCCATCGATCATCAGCGTTTGTCATAACTTCATGTTCTTTCATCGTTTTGCGCTACCAAATCAGGTGTTTGTATCATTACTTCCTTTCTCTTGTCATTGCATGACTGCCATCAAATGGTCACTATTTTTGTATATTGTTAAATTGGTTAATCTTGGTGTGCTCATATTTCCTGTTGTTTGCCAGATTTTCCCCAAATTTCTCTCTACTTGAGTTGTGGATTTCTGCCCATATCCAGCCTGGCCTACTAACTAACAACAACAAAAATTCATTTACTTACACTTCTATTTCACCCTTCCCTGCTGAGGCTGAGATTTAGGGACACTGGATGCGCAGATATCCACAATAAACTGTTTCTTGATGATTTTAAGTGTCTCTTCCTTCTAGTCCCTTAATCAATCTTCCCCCAGCAGCAGGAAAAAATTGAGAAAAGCATGAAAATGTGTCTATGTCCAGGTTGGAAGGACAGACATGTCAAGATTAGGGTTGCCACTGTTTGCATTTTGACCCTGAAACCCCCATAGGCCAAAATAGGAGTCTCAGGGTCAAATTTCACGGCCTGGGCCCTGCTTACCTGCGGGACTGCCTCACTCCCCTGTGCGACCCCTGAGATCATCCGTGGGAGCCTTTTCGGAGGTTCCCCGGGCGAGATGGATGACCACCGATGTTAGATCTTTTTCGGTGGCTGCCCCTATGCTGTGGAACTCGCTCCCGGAGGAGGCTCGGTTGGCCCCCACTCTCCTGTTATTTTGACATTTGTGTAAGACCTGGCTGTTCTGCCAGACTTTTGGTGGGAGGGGGTAGGGGGGTGGGTTGGGGGGGAGTTGTTGTTTTTCTCCCGCATATGGGATGTTTAACTTTTAAATTGCTTTTATTGTTTTATTGTTTTAATTTGTTGTTTGCTGCCCCGAGCTGCCCTGTGGGCAGGAGGGGCAGGATAAAAATCTTTTATAAATAAATAAATAAATAAATAAAATAAAACTGCAAAAGGTGGCAGCCCTAGCCAAGATATATAAACTACAATCATTTTAAGAAATGATGCACATCCTTTGAAGTGGTCTTATTAGTTCAGGTTTCATTTGTCTAATAGTGAGCTCTTAAGACCTTTGCAAAAATGTTATTCCTTGGTGCATTTAACTCTGCCATTTGGATCAATTTACTGCTGTAGACAAACATTTTGAAATCTGATATGTCTAGTATGTCTGGATGAAGCATGCTGAATTGTACTGAGATGTATGAGGTAACTGTAAAAGCAACAGGTTACTAAATTCTGACACTTGACTGGGGTATTTTTGTAACCCTGACCTACATCATATGACAAAGAAACAGCCTTCTGGCTGTGTGATCACTAACGTAATAACAGGGTGACGCAGGACTGCCAGTAAGCAAAGACTTTCTCAGTCCTAATCACTTGATGTCCATGAGGGTCACAAAGGTTAGTACTCCTGTCAGGTGACAGGGGTTAATAAACCCTCACTACAGTAGTTATTGCTACAACCAGGGCCACTTTGCATAAATTCTGGAACACCAGAGATATAATCAAAAACGTAATTTACAGCAGTGAATTTACCCATAGGGCTGAGGTGCAATATGGCTACAGGTGAGAGGAGACTTGAGGTGAAAACAGACATGACGCTAACCACCCTTTAACCACCCTTGGTGGTTATTTATGCATATTTCAGGGCTGCATAGGGCATCAATACAGCCCTGCAACATGCATAAATAACCACCAAGGGTGGTTAAAGGGTGGTTAGCGTCATGTTTGTTTTTCACCCTTCGTTACCAAGAGTCCATTTTGGAAACCAGGCACCTTCAAGCCAGGTTATCAAAAACATTGCTTGCTTTTATAAATCTTAATCACTGCTTAGAAGTCCCTTCCTTGATTTTACTTTTGTGACTCGCCCAGTTCAATGGAGTCTTAACGTTAGTTATATTTACAGACAGACATAAAAAGCTGTTAAACCTGCAAGAGGATGGGAGAAATAGGTCTCTTGAGTGTAATTTGGGGCCCTGGTACACTCTGGTAAGCTAGGGGTCCCCTACCTCCCATCCCATTGTCATACGTTTTGAAGACCATACTGGTACTTTACACATATTTTAATCATGATTAGAGGTGAAAAGGATATTCAAATATAATGTTATATCGGTCCAATTTTGTTGGTTCGATTCACAGCTGCTGGGTTGCATATGTTTGGCTCAGTATAGATCAGTCTGGTTCAGTTTCTAGGGAAAGAATTGGTCTAGTTTAGTATGGATTGGTCTGGTTTGGCTTTGATGGGGAACAACAGATCTGGCTTGGTACGCATTGGCTGAGGGAATCGGTCTAATGAGAACTGGTCTGGTTGCATGGATCGGTTGAGAGAATGGTTTGGTTCACTAGGGTTACTCTGGTATGGTTTGGGAAGACTAGATCTGGTTCACTATGATTGGTTTGGTCTGGGACATACTAAGCTCTTCTATTGGGATTTTTTTGGGACATACTAAGCTCTTCTATTGGAATTTTTTTAGGGTGTGACTCAAAGCATGTGGATAAGGGGGAGCCAGTCAATGTAGGGTATCTGGATTTTCAGAAAGTGTTTGATAAGGTCCCTCATGAGAGTCTGTTGAGGAAATTAAAAAGTCATGGGATAGGAGGGAGTGTCCTATTGTGGATTGGTAACTGGTTAAAGGATAGAAAACAAATAGTCAGTTTTCACAATGGAGAGAAGTAAATAGTGGAGTGCCCCAGGGATCCGTACTGGGAGCTGTATTATTTAATGTATTTATTAATGATCTGGAAAGGGGAGTAAAAACATGAGCAGACTGAAGAATTGCAGGGGTATTTTGCAAGACTGGGTGACTGGGCATCTAAATGGCAGATGAAATTTAATGTGGACAAGTGCAAAGTGATGCACATAGGGAAAACAATCCATTCCATTCCAAAATTTATGTACAGAAACGTGGGCTCTAAATTAGGAGTTACCACTCAAGAAAAGAACCTTGGAGTAACTGTGGATAATACACTGAAATCCTCAGCTCAAAGTTTGGTGGCCATCAAAAAAGCGAACAGAATGTTAGGAATTATTTGTAAAGGGATAGAGAATAAAACTGAAAATATCATAATGCCACTGTAAATCTATGGTGCGACCGCACCTTGAATATGGTGTGGAAAGGGTTGGACATGTTTCTGGCGGATAGGTCCGTTAGCAGCTATTAGTCAGGTAGGTTTGGTGAATGTAACCTCTTACTGTCAGGAGCTGGGAGCAAACAGGGAATGAATTGCTCCATTTTAACCTGTTGGGTACTTTTTCCAACAGACCAAGACTGGCCACTGTCAGAGACAGGTGTTGGGCTTGATGGACCATTGGTCCAATCCAGTATGGTACTACTTATGTTCTTACTAAAATGAATGTCAATTGGAAACAGTAGAGACAACAGGAATGCCAGTTAGAAGTAATGGGGATTTGGGATTGTCAATAGTCCATGATGGGCAGTAAACCAATAAAATGGTAGACGCTTATCTGAGACAAAGTTTGGAATGATGGGTGCGAGGACACCGGGAGCAGCTGAAATGGGGAGCTGGGTAGAATTACGAGTGTAACGACACTGGGAGTGATGGGAGCTGGGTGGAATGGAGGTACAAGCCAGTGAGAACAGCTTGAGTGATGGGGAGGGTAGGGTGGAATGACACTTACAAGCCAGGGAGAACAGCTTGAGTGACGGGAAGGGCAGGGTGGAATGACACATAAGAGGCCATCTGGAACAGCTGGAATAACAGGTGACAGGGTGGAATGACAGGTATGAGGACACCAGGAGCAGGGTGGAATGACAGGTACATGGACACCAGGAATGGATGAAATGACAGGAGTTTGGGTGGAATTACAAGTTCAAGGCAAGCAAGCCAAGTCCTTTCAGCCACTCCCAGTGGCATTGGCATTCCTTGTCATTTATTTCAATACATCCTGCATCCTCCTGCCAGACCAACCCGAACCAGACACACCACGGACCAGATCGAACCAAAACACCCAGACCAATCAGAACAACATGACAGACTAAAACCTGAACCAAACTTAACCAGACACATCATGGACCAGACCAAACACATACCAGTCCAACTGAACAGACCAAAGCCTTACCAAACTGAATTCCCATATGTGTGGTGCCCCACTAGGCCTGAAATGAGCAACCACAGAGAATGCTGTTTCCAGCGGAAACAGGTCATTCACCTTCATTCGTACGACAAGGAAACCTAGCAGCTTCTTCGCTAGTTGAACACAACATGAACTGAGCTGTTACCGACTATGCTTGGCAGCTTATGCTTTATACCAGCTAGGCAGTACAGAAGTGCTGGAAATTGATGCAAAAGTGTCAAAAATGTATGCATAAGGACAGTCCGAAAAAGTCCCCCAAAATCTTGAAGAGACCCTTTTTAGACAAGCGCTAGTTCTTGTAGAGTGCAGAATCCACGAGAAACAAAGTTGCATGTAGGGGGTGGTGGCGTGTGTTAGATGTTCTCCCTCAATTCCAGAAATTTTCTGGCACCATTGAAAACAGTGCACTCATGCATGGACAGAGAGCCAGGCTTTTGAAAACCCGACATTATATTAATTATTTCTTCTTCTTCTTCTTCTTCTTTATTATTAATAATCATCATCATCATCATCATTTATATAGCACCAGCAATGTACCTTGCACTTTACAATTGTAAGAAAGAGACACAGTCCCTGCCCTAGCAGGTTTACAATCAAAGAGTTTGAAACCTCAACGATATTGAGGTTTCATAAGTCCAGATCTCCGTCCATGCGTGAGTGTGCTGTTTTCAATGGTGCTGGTCAGTTTGTGGAATAGGTGTGTGTGTCTAATCCCCCCCCCATGTTACTTTGTTTCTCACAGACTCTGTAGTCCGCGAGAAACATCGCTTGTCTAAAAATGCCCACAGTCCTGAAAAGTGTCACAAAGTGACAGACGTTATGGGAAATTGCTGGTGTCAATCTCGCCATAGCAGAATCGTGGAATCCTTCACCAGTGGGGAAATACTGACAAACAGTCACAAGGGCTCCCAAAAGGTAGGTATTTCCCAACAAGAAGGGAATCCTTGCTTTTGCCTCAGTATTATGCACCATGGACAAAACCAAATTTACAAACACCCAAACTGATCCAATCTGCATAGCGAAGCGAACCAGACCAGTCCCAAACCAAACCACAGCAGAGCTCTGCTCTAATGTGGATATTCTCCTTCAGAATTAATCAAGAGAATAATCAACAGTGAATAACATTTTCACTATCAATTTAATCTCTACTCAAGATATTTTAATGTGTATTCACTTCTCTAAAAGCACCCTTAGACACAATATACATAGTAGTAGAGGGATCTTAGCTTGCCATCCTCCTTCTTAGACTGTTTTTAAATGACACACAACCACGTAGATCCACCCATCCCACACTCATCCAATTGCCCGTCTGAAGGTGGCGTAAGGAGCGGGGGAGGGGTGTGTGCTCCCGTGATCCACGCGCCACCCATCCATGCCCACTTACGGAGCATTGGAGAAAAATGTGGGGGAAGGCTAACGTGTGTGGGTAGCAGCACACATGCATCCCTGTCCTGTTTCAATTGCTCCCCACTCACCTCACGTGGGTGGGCGGTCTGTGGCCATCCCACTCAGTGCGCACAGACCTCCTCTCCAGCTGTGCTTATTTAAAAATGGCCTGAGTCTTCCAAGTTCTCTCCCCATAGCTATCTGGGGAATTTAGAAGATGGGGATGGTGTCAGATTAGAAAGTCTACAGAAAATCAACATATTACAAGCCTTGACTAGCATAGGGCAGTAGTGGGATGGAAACTCCAGGACTTTCTGATAGCAGGGCTGGAAGGCCTTCCTCATTTTTTACTTGAATGCATGTTTGGAATACAAAGAAAGATAAGAGAAAGAATTGCTCTGGATGAGATCACGGCAGGAACTTTCAACTTACTCCTGTCAATAACAAGGGCACAAAGTGGCACATGCGTGAAATCCTGTAGCCAAGGTTTTGAATATATCACAGAACACTCTGAAGCAACACCTTCTCTGACCTGTGCCAGGAGTGACCAGGACTGGCACTACTGTGGGCAGAATGGACCTGCTGCTGTGGATCAGCTGTTTGGTGGCAACACAGCAATCCTCTACACCTTCCCAGTCTACTGTCAGGGGAAGCTCCAACCCTGGTTGGGGAGAGATGGAGATTCATGCTGAGAACCATTCACACATTGGACTGGCTACAGGAGAGAAATGTGTATGGCAATTGCCTTCTGAGAACTGGCATGTAAACCAGGCCTGTCCATGGACACAGATTTGAGACTATGGTTATATGGCTACTGTCTTGTGTGAACATTACTCTCCCTCTGGTAGACAGAAGTACCTTCTGGGCGTGCAGAAAAATCAAAAGCCCTGGTTCTTTTTAGGCTCCAGAAAACCTAAGCCAGAATTGCAAAATATTTTCTTTATAATCTTTCAGTAAACATGTTTTTGAGTTTATACAAAGGGAAGTAAAGGCAGACAGAATATGAAACATCCCAGCTGGTTGCAAAATTGGGTTCAAAGTAACTCAATAACGTGATATTTCTTGGATGGAGGCGCAGGTTTCAATTCCCAATATTTTAGCCACAAAAGTCATAAACACATTTATAATGTTATGCATGTGGAAGTAGTGTGTAAGCCCATTTTGACATACTATTGGCAGTTATCAATATCTAATTAATATGAATTCATTAATCAATTGGCTACCATCTCATCCTGAGTGTGACATTATTATTCCTATAAAATCCTATGTAACCAAGGGAATATTGCCCAGGACTACCATGAACCTCTCTTGTGGGTCTCCTTGGTTACCATGATTTGCATGGTCATGTTCTCCTGTCCTTCTTGATATTGTATGCCTAGGTAACTATGTTTGTTTTAAGACTATCATTCTAAAATATCTGTAATCCTATAATACTTTGTAAGTTATTTTAATTCTTAAACTTAAAAGTAACTAAAGTAAATATTGTCTTTAGGAATACACCTATAAAACACTTATTCTGCTTTATTTTGTTTTATTATTCTGTTCCTTAATTGATGCTTTTACTTATGGTTGTTCAAATATCTTTAAATATATTTTCATTAGACTGATAATGATGTGTTTATCTCCATTTATCTGGTTATTTCAATCTCTCTTGGTATCTCTATAATGTTAGTGCTGATCCAGGTTTGAACCTGCCCAATTATCAATTAATTATCAATTAGAAAAAGGATCCAACAAATTAAATAAATAATAATAATAGTAATAATAAAAACCTGGTCAACAGGATGAAGTCCCTGTAGTTGGCAATATACCCAAGGTGTGAGGTTTTTTTACGCCACTGCTAACTGTGTTGCCTAATACTTGCTAAAGAGTCAGAAGCTTGTCATTCATATAAAAGGCTGCAAATTAAAATGGCTGTAATTAATGAAATTAAATGATAATAGACAGGATACATATTAAAAAAGTAGACAGACAGTTACTCTTTCTGCAGACACCCAGGAACAAGAAAGCAGCAACTAATGATGCTGGTCTTGTGCAATAACTTTGCTTAGTGGGTGGAGAGAGAGAATCACCTTTACATCATAGTAAATAACTTCACCCTGTTATAAAGGAAAGATATCAGACCTCTGTCCATGAGACTAGCAAGAGCCTGCGATCAAAGCAGAGAGACCTCTTCACTTCTTGTTGGGATCCCAGTGAAGCTGCGTGGTGGAATGAGTCTCAAAAAGAAGACGTCTGTTGGGGTAATTGGGGCTCCTTTTTCAAAAGGACAGGTAAAAAATGTGTTCACGTTTTCTATATTGTATTTGTAAACACTTTGCTTAGAGGTTTGTAGAGTATAAATTATAAAGCTGCTCTTTATGACTTTTTACCTTGTTTTGTCCTAATGTCTTTTTTCCTTTGCTAGACCCCCCCCCCAAAAAAAATCCCAACCCTGGAACTGGAACAAGCTTCAGTTCTAGAAAGTCTATGGATGAGTAGGCTCTAAGCATTTGCATTTGGGATTGATATTTGACACTCCTATCACCCCTTGCTTTTAGAAAGTTGGATTCAATTCTTCTTGATGCTTTGAAGCTTGAGAAAACTATTTCTCTCACCTTCCCTTGAGTTTTACAGAGCTCAATAGCCACCTCTCTTACTATTGTGAATTTGTCATTAATTCAGTCCTACTCAGTGATTAATTCTGCCTCGTTGCAGGTCTTAAAAATAAATGGTTTTGAAAATAATGAGACAACAATTATTAGCTGAACTTCTTCACATGCGTATAATCAATAGAACTATAGTTATTACGTATGTGAAAAGCCTGACTTTACAATTATTGCTTTGTCATTTTAATCCAATTTATTGTTCAGACCTGTAAAAGCAGCATTAAATATTGTATAACAAACATTTATTAATTTGAGAGCACATGCCTGAGAACATTGAAATAAAGGCATTCATTCTTATTAGACACAGAAGATGTAATGTTTCTGATATTATTATTCTTCATTCATTCATTCAAAATGGTTTCTTATGGCAGCAATATTAAAACTGCTTGCTTAGATAAAGTGCCAGTGACTTTGAGAGAGCCTAGCCGATAGGATATTAGTCTTGGACCTGGGAGGCCAGGGTTCAAATCCCATCTTCACTGTGAACTGGAGAATGATGGGTAAGTCACTATCCCAGCCTCTGTTCACCATCTGTAAAATGGGAACAGCTCACAGTTTTTGTGAGGGTGAACAAGGTGGTGAATGGAAAATACTTTTAAAATGGAAGTGCTATAGAAATGGTAAATAATAATGTCACAGTTTAGGTCATCTTCACATAAAACCCAGATTCTAGGGGAAGGATAGCCTATTCTGGGCATTATCTGAAGGGTTTATGATCACATAGCAAGCCACTCATGACAACAGGGAAGCTATAGAGTGTCTTTAGACATAACAAAGATCAGGTATCAAAACTCCTAACTCCTAAGTATTGTATTTGGCCATTGTGTGTAACCATAACAATCTCAACACCAATTTGGCCACCCGTTGAACACGCAATGTGAACACCATTGCATCACAAGGGCAGTTTGTATGTTCCAGCTAAACACGTGGTCAACATTGTGTCTAATGATATCGCATGGTGTGTTAGCAGGTACAACACGGGGAACAAGGTGGCAGCACTTGCATGCTGAGATCGAGTGGTGAACAAAATACCGATTTGCTCCAAGATGGGTTGTGTGTCTAAGCAGCGCCACACGGTGAACACAGGGCCAAACCAGTGTTCACATCAAGATCAAAACACACATTCAGACACCCATTGACATTATGGGTGTCTTTAGACATAACAAAGATCAGGTGTCAAAACCCCAAAGCACGTGTTTGACCGTTGAGTGTAAACCCCATAACAATCCAAACATCAGTTTGGCCACCTGTTAAACACACGATGTGAACACCATTGCATCAGAAGGACAATTTGCGTGTTTTGGCTAAACATGTGCCCAACGTTGTGTCTAATGGTATCAGGTGGCATGTTAGCAGGTACAGCAAGGGGAACGAGGCGGCAGCACTTGCAGGGAGCAAGCAAAACAACAATTTGCCCCAAGCTGGGCTGTGTGTCTAAGCGGTACCTCATGGTGAACACAGGGCCAAACTGGTGTACATATCAAGGTCAAAATACACATTCAGACACCCATTGATGTTATTTCTAAAGACATCCATCGTTTTTGCCTTCTTTTTCCTGGTGATCTGGGTTTTGTGCAAATGAGCTCTTACTGTTTTAGAACTGTGGCCTGTATTTGTTTCCATATGAACTCGGTCCATCACATACAAAATAGGACCAGCTTTTCAAAAGTACAATTAAACTTTTGTCAAATACACTGTGAAACGTGTAGGTGCAAAGATGTAAAAGCACTCAAGTAATTCGAGGGCTTTTAACTTCTATGTTATCAATTTATTTTATTTTTTAACCAATATTGGTGTCCATAGGTCAGCAACGTATTAAAATAAGCACACAAATCAATAGTAAGTGGAAGTATGGAAGAAAGGAAATACAGTATTTGCTTCTTAAGCTGTAAGATGCAATGCTCTTATTCAAAAAGTCATAAAAATACAGATAATAAAATTCAGATATGGACCTATATAGTGATAGTAGTCAGCTTTAGGCTAACCCGCAGCCTTCTAGTAGGTGTCATTTACGAAACCAGCTTTGTCACCTGATCTTCAGAGGTTTTGAAATACAGAGTTGAGCATGCTTCTGAATGCCAGTTGCTTTTATGGCTTCCCTCCAGATAAGTTTCCCTCTTGGCTTCCAAACAGGACAGAACTCACACCTTAGGGAAAACCCCCTCAGCTTTTCAGACTACAAAGTCTTTTACATCGCAATAGCATAATCTTCAGATTACTACTTCTTCTTTTTTATCCTAGCACTATCGCTTTTCTTAATTCATCTTAGTCTTAGCAACAGAGATAATACACTCTGGAAATGGAAGAAAATCATTCTCTCCTGTGTTTACTCACTCCCATCACCACACATGCTCCTTCTACTCCGAGTTTCTAAATATTCTTTGTAAAGGGCAACAGAGAACAAGAGCATGGCTTCTAGTTATCATTAGAGTGCCAGAAATGCAAATTTTAGAGGACACATGAGAAATACTATTTGCAGGGCTGCATTTGAGCCAGGTCAACTTTGAATGATAAAACATAAATCCCATCTCTCTCTACTAACACAGACCATATATTGCGCAATTCTCTGGGCTTGGACTCAGGTAATTATAGGACTTGCTACTGAAGAAGACATGCCCTTCCTTTCTGTTAATAGGCATGCATTTCCTCAAGACAAGAAAGGCTGGGTCCCAACTGCTTTGAGGAAATGTGCATCCCATTTTCAATATACCTCAGCTCCTTCTGCAACATACAATGACCTAATGCACTGAGTTTTTGAACATCTGGCAATGAAGGATATGGCCACTCATGAAAGTGATTATAAGCTCCACCAGGGGATGAACGGGGAGGGTATGCAGTTTACTCGGTTATCTGATGGGGAAGTTCCCCAGATTGATGATAATAATTGAATAGTGACTGTTGAGAGAGGACAAGCTCAAGGGCTACCACCCATAGGGCCCCAGCTGGTAGGGAGTACCGAGGATTTGAGGAGCAGTCAAGATTGACCTTTGTTAGATAGCCGAGTGGGGGAGATCCACCCTGTTCCTTCTTGGAATATTGTGAGTCTTTTAAGTAAGTTGGGAGACTCAGATCTGAGGTCTTTTTTTGATGAATTTTGAGATACTTTTACATCATGCTTCTGGAAAAAAAAAGACCCTTTTTACCTGAATGGATATTTATGTTTTAAGTTACTGGGAAAATCTCCATTCAATGGGGATTGACCGAGACCAGGCCTTTTAATAATGATATCCTTGAAACTGGAACTTCAAATGCAAGAGTTAACACCTATAGCCTTACCTGTAAGGATTTCCAAGAGTGATATTTTTTCCTGGATACTGGTAAAGATATATATAGTGAACAGAAATTTGCCATCCAACCCAAGTGGACCACCACTTGCAGAAATCAGAGAAGCATCTAGTAGACCCCATGTTATATCAAGATGAAGTGGAGCATGGTCACTCTCAATCCTATCTAGGACTGTAACATTCACAACGTTGTACCATCACTGTGGTTCAATTAAAAAATAATAATCAATCATGATAGAGCCTTTAAGAGAGTAATAAGTCATATTACTTGAAATGGGAGACTGAAAAGCATTCATTACAAATCATAAATTAAAAGCTACCAATAATTCATATAATTGGGTACCATAATCATTTATTAGATCTTTGGATCATTGGGAGATATTGTCCTCCTTTTTGGAGAATCTTATAAGTGAATTTCCGACCGATAATATATTGTTAGCAGGGGATTTTAATGCCTGAATGGGGGGACTGCAATGGGATGATGAAGACATTCTGGCAGTTATAGCGTTCTGCTGCCCTCATAGCGTCTGCAAAGTCACGTCCGGCGGAGCTGTTTCGCGTGGTGCGGGGGCTGGTTAGTCCGGTCTCCCTCTGCCTGGATGGGGATTTATCCCAGGCCCACTGTGAGGAGTTTATCAACTACTTCGCAGACAAGATTGCTCGGAATCAGACCGACTTTGACGTTGGATTAGGGGCAGTAGGGGGAGAGCGTGAGGGGACGGAGGCCCCGTCTGGTCCATCTTCGTGGGGGGAGTTTCAGGAAGTTATGCCGGCCAATGCGGCGGATGTCTTGGGGTCTGTGAGGGCCACCTGTTGCGAACTCGATCCATGCCCGTCCTGGTTGGTGAAAGCCTCCAGGGAGACGTTGGGGACGATGCTGGCGAGGGTAGTGTACGCGTCCTTGCGGCAGGGGAGGTTGTCGCCTAGTCTCAAGGAGGCTGTGGTGTGCCCCCTGCTGAAGAAACCATCTTTAGACATGGATGTGCTCACCAGTTACCGACCTGTCTCTAACCTTCCCTTTTTAGGGAAGGTTATTGAGCGGGCGGTGGCATTCCAGCTCCAGGTGCTTCTGGACGGAATTGGCTTCCTAGACCCGTTTCAATCTGGGTTCCGCCCTGGCTATGGCACTGAGACGGCGTTGGTGGCCTTGGTAGACGACCTCCACTGGGAGATGGATGCAGGATGTTCAACATTTCTCATCCTGCTAGATCTCTCGGCCGCTTTTGATACCATGGACCATGGGCTGCTGTTGAGGTGGCTGCATGACCTGGGGGGTCTGGACAGGACTGTTCTTGAATGGTTCC